>VZTX01007396.1:570623-711995 GCA_013400915.1 Pardalotus punctatus | reverse complement strand
AACAGAAAAGCAAACCATAGTAACTAAGGTAGAAAGAGATGGCTTTTAAATCAGATAGTCCCAGGATCATCTGCCCTCCCAAACACCCTCCAAGGCCTGCAAAGCAAGAACTGCCATGAAGGGATTTTCTGTAATCATATTCCAAGCATGTAATGAGAACCACTTGGACTAATGTGCCCTTTCTTTGATATTAAAAAGATGGGAAAGTAATAAAGCTGTGATGTTTTGGATTCCCTGGCCAAGAAAAAAAAAACCAACCCAAAACAACATAAAACCAAAATAAACCCTCCCCTATTAAAAAAACACCCAACCCCCAAAAAAACCCCTCACACAGATTTCACGAATATCCAGTAGTTTATTTAATTTTTATGCTGAGCATTTTTGTCCTTTAAATGTCCTTGACAATCCTAACCCATGAGCTAAGTTCATAGAAATAAATGTATGTTCTTCTGAATGACCTTCTTTATCAGAATTTGCTGTAAATTACAGAAGGAATAAATTAGCACAAAATTTCTTATTTCGCTTCAACCTCTGCATGTGTTGTTTTGACTCTGTGTGAACATTTATGATCACATCACATGGCATTCTATTATTCTTTGATGGCATAAAAAGAAAAGACAGAACATTTAAAAATATATTATAAAAATAATACATCAGAAGGAACAAGCAGCTTTGATCCTCATGTCTAATTAATTGCACATTGGCTAGATTTAGCTCATACAAATGTGGGATAGTTACTTCACTGTAAATGATTAATAACAATGGATGAACAGTTGTTTGTTTTTTCTTCATTCCTTCAAATGCAAAAACACAGACACCTACAGTTAATACATCAAAAAAGAGGTTAAATGTCTGACCTCCTTATAGCTATTTATGCTAGTGAGGTCTGAGAAGCACTCTTCTTCCAAAGGCTTTTCAGTAATTCAGCTCATAAGCAGGCAGAACATATATGCACTTCCCTGAGCATCGTGTATAAGTCAGTACAGATGCTCTCATACCAATTAGTAAAACATGCAGAGAGAAATTTTGGAATAGCTGGTGCACCAAGATCCATATATTATACTTCCCACCTATACAGTAATTGATTTATATTGCTACTTCCCTTGGGACATGTGAACACCTTGGGGACAAACATAATATTATTTATAGTCATGAGGCACATCACATGCTTCTTTGATGTAGGCATAAAAGGAAGCATACAATAAACCTACTTTTCTAATGAAAATTTTCTTATAACTGACTACTTGCTTCGACTTCTTTCACTGTTCCCAAAATTCAGTGGTTCAGAACTAAATTTTTAAAGATACCCTTCACAATATAGTCTGCGATGTTTACAATACCATTCATGCACAATATACAGGGTTTTTTTCCAATTACTCTTTGATGTAATCCTGCCAAACAGAATAGATATTAATCATCCATGATGAGTGAAATTTACCTTTGGTTGCACAGCAGTAACTCATTGATTTGGCAGAGTATGATTTCCCAGTGAATGAATCACTGTAAGCATCTGCTGATTTATGCTCTCAGTATGTTTTTGAGTATGTTTGTGTGCATGTATGTATAGAACATACAATTCTTTTGTAGCTGCAGATACTTTGCATTCTCTCTGGATAGCAGACATTGAGAAAGTGAAAGGTGTGTATTTTCCCAGCAGGGATCAAAGCAGAAAAATAGTACAACTTAGATAACCTTTCTTCCAGGCTTCCTCCAGGGTGGAATACCCATTTAAACATTTTTCCCAGAGCTGCATCTCCTCTGTCTCTGTGCTTTGCTCTTTCTACACCAATGGCCGTAAGTAGGAGGTGCAGTGAAAGGTGAAACCGAAATGTTTTGATGCTGGAGGCTTTGATCCTTCCTGCTCTTTTAGGATCCCTTATATCTGAAGCCCTCAATCAGGTTCTGAGAAACTTCTGGGAGGAAGGATGGTCTTAAAGAGTTTTTCATTCCTTTTTTTGTTTCTGCAGTTTTTCCCACAGAAGGGCGTATTCAGATTCCTAAAGAAGGCTTTGAAAGGCATCCAAAGCAGCAATCACATGCATGTGCAACTATTTTTTCACCGGGCAAGAATATATGGAATGTGAATGGAGTTTCAGCATAGCTGTGCGAATGTGAGTATCAGTTGAAACTGGGTAGGCAAATTCCATTAAGTTCTAGGTAAATTAATGTGCATATAGTCAGTGAATTACTAACTTCATGTAATTGAAAGCAGGAAAGCCTGTCTGCTTTCAGTTGTTAATATAAAGTTTAATTAGAAGGAAGATCTTTAAGGGTGAAGAGTGTCACTGAGAAGCACAGACTTCACGGTGTCTTGAAAACATGATTCTACCAAGTACAATATTTCTGAAGGGAAAAGTGAATGTTAGTCATGCTTCTCTTGTACAAATACTAAGATCTTTAGACTTTCTATCTATTGTTTAATTCCAAGTAGGAATAAATATTTCCCAAACACTAGATAGTATATTCTTTCTCCTCAGGTAAAAAGGTGCAGCTGGAATCCAAGTAACTTACGAAGTCTTCAAAATACAAATTAGTTCAAACATATCTGATTTTCACATTTAAAAGAACTAGTACACACAATGGCATTTGCTCTTAATTATTGCCTGTTATTTATTATTATCATCCTCCTGTTTAAAATAAATTCAAATCATCCAAGACAAAAAAGCACCTTGTGACCTAAGTGCTTATTGTGAATAATATGAGAAGACTGACCCAGCAGACTTGCAAACAACATTCTGATTATGTCAACTGTTTTCAGGCTACAGATCCACACGTTCCTCTGAATAAGGGATACAGTTGCAGAAGTTAGGTTTGTTATTGGATAACACAAAAGCAAAGCAATGATACGTTTATTGGATACATCCTTCACTGTAAAAAAAACAATCTTTTGTAGCAGTTATGTCCTGCTTGCACGGTTGTTTTAAGATAAGAAGTCCCAAGTTATCTTCTGTAATTTTTTACCATTTGTTAATTTGATTTCCATCCTTAAATTCTAGGACTGCCCTATCTGCCTGTACTTGAGACCTATGTGGATTGGCTTAATCCTTTTAGAAATCTGACTAATTACTCCTCCTTACTTGAATTTAATTTTGGAACAGAGTTTTTATAGTACACAGAAATTATATATATAGACAGAAAAGAAAAAAAACTCTCAAGAGACAAACTTTATATGCCTCTAAAGAAAATACATACATTGAACATTTAGAGAAGTAGCCTAAAGTTATTGCTGTTCAAAGGATGTATACTGGGTGTAGTTTGTAGGACTTTAAGTAGAGCATGACCCATTTGTGTTTGCTTGACTTTTCTCAGTGTCCTGCGACCCAGCATTGTTGGGTTTGTTGTATCTTTATTTAAACTTTGTTCCTCTGTGAGGAGCGGTGGCTTCTGTATTTTTCAGCATCACTGTACCCCTTGGGTGACATTTCCTTTGATCCTTAAAATGCAATATTTCAGATGTTATATCAAACCTCAGAAGAGTAACTTGCTAAGGAAAATATAGCTGTATTTTCCTGAAGGAACTGAAGCTGTAGCAGGTTGAATTTCACCCTGTAGGTTATTTAAGCACTGTATGATGTTATACAAACTGAAAACAGAGGGCAAATTCCTGTCTGCTACTGAAGAGATGTCATTGAGGGGAAAGAAAAAAAAAAAGCAAATAACTCCCATTCCTTTCCACTGATGTCTTAAAGGCAAAGACTTAATTGTGCTGGACTGCAGAGTAATTTCTAAAAGAAGTGACATACCAATTACTTGGCCCTTGCTTTGTAACTCAGGTGTATAAAATCAAGAGTTTTCAGTCTTTTGGTCTTACCTTGTTTACAGAAGGTTGAATAAGGGATTTTTTTGTTTGTTTATTTGCTTTGGTTTTTTTCCCAGTTTCAACTGATTTTAGATGACCTTTCTCTACTTTTTCATTAGGTTCAAATGTCTAAACTCTGTGGGATAATCTGGCTTTACATTCGGGATTTTTAGAAAAAACGTTTTCATTTAATGGGTATTTTTGTAAAGGCTGTGTATCATCTGTGTCTGTCTTCCATTCTTTTTATCTGCACTCTTTCCATTGCTCAAGATCTCTGACATTTGCTGTGGTGATCTCCTCAAATATGCAGTGAGTAAAGAAAGGACCATCGCATGGTAGCAAAGCTTCAGAGACAATGTCTCTCTACAATGAGTGGGAACCTGCTTTATGTCCTGAGCTATCTGGCAACATCAGAAGAGAAAAAAAATAGAACTATAAGAAAACTAGAGAAGCACATCTGAATTCTATTTCATATTCTTTAGCATCTGAGCTG
Source organism: Pardalotus punctatus (assembly GCA_013400915.1). Classification (NCBI taxonomy): domain Eukaryota; kingdom Metazoa; phylum Chordata; class Aves; order Passeriformes; family Pardalotidae; genus Pardalotus; species Pardalotus punctatus. The sequence continues at coordinate 707,703 of VZTX01007396.1, read as the reverse complement.
CATGAAAAGCTGTACAGGTCCTGAATGGGAACATTTTTCACTGCTGAGACCTGAGGGAGGCTGCATGGGTCAGGTCCTTCAAAACTTGGATTACTGCTCAGTCCCTTGTCTTTCTTTGAAAAAGTCTAATTTATAGTCTTTGTTTTCCAGTATAGTTCCACCATTCTCTGTTGTTTTCAAACTGTGCTATTCCTCAGTATGAGGAGTGATCTGATTTGTTACTTTTAGTTTTATCTCCTATTCTAGTTGACATTTGATTACCAGAAATGCTTTATACATATCTTTTACTATATATCTTCACGTGTGTGTATATTTAAGTAAAGAGCTCTACAAATATATAAAAATTTGTATATTTCTTTATGTTCAGAAAGTGAACACTAGTGAAATTCCTTATGGTAAATAAAGTGCGTCATGATGGAAAGATGTAAGGCATGATCTTTATATTTCCAGAGAGAGATCCTCTAAAAATTGAATACAAGGTTAGTTAAACAATAGAAACAATCCAAGAATTGGAGTCTGTGCTTAGTAGCAACTAACTGGTTACAGAAAAAGTTACCAAAGCCTGAGAAGTCCAAGACTTGCAAGTCTGATTAAGCTGTAAGTATGGTTGTAGGGACTAAGGGCTGGTTAATTACTACTCAGGTGTAAAATGGTAGATATCTCCTTTCTCATCAACTGCTTTCTCTGGGGAAGAACATTTTCTTCATCCTTTCTTAGCTGATTTTTAAGTTTTCAGATTTCCTGCTGTTGTTCTGCTCTGCCTTCTGAGAAGGTAGAGTGTAAGAGTACACACCCTCATCTGCATCTTACTATTTTGCATCTTACTATTTTAAAAGCTGCTCTTTCCCACTGCAAAGCACTGTGCACTGACTTTTTGCAACAAAAAGGCATTTCAAATTTTTGTCTCTTGTTTTTGTAGCTATCTTTAGACACCAAAATGCAATCTTCCATTAGTCCCTGTCAAAAACTGTGCCCTGAGCATGTACAACCACAGAATGAAAGACTGTCCTAACAAACACTTTTAGACAATGCTCTGGATCATTGTTTCACAGTTGCTTTTTAATTCAGTTATGAAGTTGCATCTTCCAGTTAGCAGAAAAAAGATGTGACTTGTCTGATGGTGATAATACAGTTAAAGGCCTTGTAGAAAGGGTATGAAATAATTATTTTGTTTTAAGCAGCAACACCGTGTAATGCAGTGCTACATTTGTAACTGAAGAATGTTATTTACCAGGCGTTTCCTTCCCATCTCTCAGCATTTTCCTATTTAATGTAAGGAGGAATTGATAAAATACAGTTATTTTGTGTTTAGAATATGAATAATAAGTGTTGTATGCAAAACTTTCAGACATCTCTTTCTGTCTCAACAAACTTTAAACCCTTCCCTTTATCTTCCCTTTTCATGTCAGTGTTCATCATTTTAGCTTATGCATACAATTTATATTTGAATACAGCAATGAAAGAGAGTTCATTCTTGGTTCATATCTTCACTTCCCCTACTAACCCTTCCTGTAGTTGCATATTACTAAGTCTGTCCTCATTAAGTCTTTTTGCCAGTCTTACATATCCTGCTCTTGCTGATTTTAGATGCGGTCTAAACAAAGTCTTGCAAAATGGGATTATTACCTTTTGAGGTTTAAATATTAAGTTAATTCACATCCTGCAACAACATGTAATACCCAAATAAAGGTGAATAGGTAAAGAGAAGGCTTGGGCAAATGGGGAGACTAAAGATATAAACCCCATGGGATATGGGAAAAGAAATGAGGAAGACAACTCCACCCCCCCAAAAAAACCAAAAACCAAAAATCTGACAAAACCACCCAAAACAACAACACAAAAATCCCCCACAAACTGAACAAAAACCCTAAGCAATCAGTCCAAACCCAAATGCACTTCAAGAGTAAATCAAGGCAGCTCCAATTTCATGTTGCTCCACTGGTACCCACTTATAACAGCTGAGTATCTGGGCCTGTGTCAACCCTATATGCAAAGGTATAACATGAACCGGATCAAAACCCATTATATATTTAGTTTGTTTCACTTACTGTGATCTTTGACAATGAAAATATCTACTGTACAGCATGCTCCAGAGCACCAGCAGTGACATCCCCAGCAGCTGGCCACTTCCCCCCTGCTGTGCCTCTCACAGTCAGGTTAAGATGCTGCACCAGGCACTCGGAGATCATGGAACAGAATGATAGATTCATTGAGGTTGGAAAAGACCTCCAAAATCACCGAGTCCAACCTTTGTCCAATCACCACTTTGTCAACTAGCCCATAGCACTAAGTGCCACATCCAGTCATTTCTTGAACAATTCCAGGGATGGTGGTTCCACCACTTCCCTGGGCAGCCCATTCCAGTGCTTAACCACCCTTTCACTGAACAGAGGACCTGAAATTTAAAAATTGCCTCAATAAGGTTGAATCTTTTGTACAGAGTCAGCACTGATTGCTGTTGATTTCATTGAGAATGGGACAACTGACTTAGGAACATTTCAGACTGCAACCCACTTAATGAGAATGCTAGAACGTTAGATGATTATTCAGAGATATTCTAGTAATTTTAAAAAGCAGAATCTCAGTTTTGCTTTTGGAATGTCCTTTTTTGAAATTCTGCTCATGCATGATTTCTGCTGTTATGCAATATGAAATGCAACTAAAGCTGGACAAGTTATTTGTTCCTACAAAATAGTTGCATTTGTGCATGCATATATTTGTATATCTTGTCCTTTTGTCTGCAAAAATGACTGTTTCTGCCACATCACAGTTTATTGCATGGCTTTTTAAAACTTCTTTTTGAAACTTAGCCCTGATTGTCCTTCTTAAGATGTAAGATGAGATTAAACTTCATATATCAGCTTCTTTCTCTTTAAAGCTTATTATCATCTGATTAAGATTAGGTATGTGTTCAGACTTCTGGGGGAGGTGCATCAACATGCAATAATGTGGGATACTGTGCAGATTGTTTTATATTGGTTCATCTTAATTGAAATGACAGAAAAGCAATATGACTGCTGGAAGGTCAAATTTTTAAAAAAACCCCAAAGGGAATTATTTTCATGATTCTGTCATTCATTCATTTAGTGATTGTGATTTTATTTTATTTTTTCTTTGGGAAGTCAATCCATCAAATAGAGGAGGAAAACATTTTTTTTCTGATGTTTCTAATGTAATATTATGATTTATTTGAGTGAGTAGTGATCATTATTCTACAATTTTAAATAATTATGTGTGTCTAATTTGGCTTCTACTACAGAATAATTAGTTAAGCTGTCAATACAAAGTAAACCGTAGTTGAATCATAATAGTCAAACATCTGATATTTACCAAAATATCTATCTGACCTAGAGAAGCTGCAGTAAAGCATTTAAAATTAATTAAATTTAATTTTTTTATTTAAAAGTATCCTAAGTTCATGCTATAGAAATACACTGTAAATTGAATATGAAATTAGAAAAAGCTCTCTACTTTTGGCATAAAATTTCCTAAACTAAATTTTCTTCTATTAAGTCAGAGGGTCTTATTTCATCTACTAATTTGAAGAGGAGCAAGAACAAATCCTCACTTCACTACTGCTCTCCTGAAACATCCTTTTTCATAACCATGTAGTCAATACTTTAAAAATAAAACTTTCCTACAAATTGTGGTAGTATATAATTCTTTTTCCTACCAGAATCCATACATTCCCATTGACAGGGGTTAACCACAAAGCCTCCCTTTAATGACTATCATCTGTAAGGAATGTGCACATAAACATTGCATTCTTCTCTGGGAGCTTTCTTTATAAACTATAATATCCTTAACCAAAAATAGCAGCTGTCCAGCTTCCTTTCTCTCTTTCTTTTTTCTTCTTTTCTTTTCTTTTCTTTTCTTTTCTTTTCTTTTCTTTTCTTTTCTTTTCTTTTCTTTTCTTTTCTTTTCTTTTCTTTTCTTTTCTTTTCTTTTCTTCCTAATTCTTTCATTGCTTTCAGAATTCCATGTATTGACAGAGTTGAAATGTTGGCTCTAAAAGGAAAGTATGCAGTCCTGTAAATCTGCAGTTGTATCTAGCAGGGAGGAAAAAAAAAACATGCCTGCTTTTTATCTCCTAACCTGCTAGGCAGGCATTAAATTAAGTGGGTTATGGTTTGTTTTGGTTTTTTATTTTCAATTGTTTGGGTTTTTTAAAATATGTTTCCCATATTTCAAGACAGATAATTTTGTCATCAGGAGAAATCTTAAATACAAATCTTAAATACAAGTTTCCTCCTGAAATTATTTTTAACATACTGAAAATAGCTAAAATTTTTTTCTCGATTCCTAGTGTAAGTGTACTAAATCACCTGCAGTGATACAGTGGCTCACCTAAAGTTGTAAAAATAATTTGAGAAAGGCCTCAAACTGTTATATTCACTTGCACTTGTGCAAAAACACAAACCATGGTGGTTCTTCGGAGTGTTATCCTTTTCACCTACCATTAAACTGTTACCAAGGGTGAGTCACCAAGGTGTGAAAGACATGTCATGGTTGTCAATTGCCAATCTATATTTTATCAGATATAAATCTGGAGTGAGCAGTTCACCTGGACAGATGAATACACCACGTGAAGAATAACTACAAATGACTTGATGAAAAAGCCCTCATACTACTTGGTTTCCTGTTATTATATATGAACAAAACATAGTCTAAATGATATGTAAATTATGCAAAAATAAATAAAACCTAGAGAAGTCTCAGCAAATATTTTCTGTGAGATATTCTGGGTACATATTTTTTTAACTGCCTATGAAAATCTTGTCATGAGCTCAGTTTAAGAATATTTATTAAAATTAGGTTTATGTGATCTGTGCTGAAAATGGAGCAAAATATTTCTCCTATCACTTCTGCTCCCTGTGACAAACACAATATGATATTTCATTAAATAGTAGGGTGGTATTCTGTGCAACTTAGTAAATTCAGTTGGATTTTAAGGTATATATTTTCTTAATTCTCTAAATCCTATCTTTAAAATTGTCAGTAAAAGTTTCAGTGCAGGTAAAACATTCTGAGACAGGAAATACAAGTATAGACATGCTTGAACTGTATCAGAATTTAAAGCACTTACGCATTTTGTGCATTTTGTTTTTTCCTAATTTTGAGGTCCTCTAGGTGAAGACACAAGTGCAGAGTTAAAACTGGTTTGAAAGAAATTCCAATAAAACTAGAAAAATATATGAGTCAAAATAGGTGAACAGGACAATGGGATAAAGTGCTTGCTTCAAATAATATATTTTAATAATTATTTATTCTATTATTTTTCTCTTAATGTCAGAAATGTATTAATTAACATTAGATCTGTTGCTAATTTGATCAACAGTGATTTATTTGAAAAAATAAACACCATTATTAAGAAACATTGGAAGGCACCAATAAAGTTAAGGGTGTGATTTCCACTAGTGTCTCCAAATTAGTGGAGTGGAGTAAAAGTCAAATCAGGTCCAATAGCAAAATCTGTACCCTAGGTAATAAGTTATCCAGATGCTGTATATTAGCAAAAGCAGTCAAATTCCAGGACTATTAGCAAAGAGTGGAGTTAGCTTAGTGATGAAAAACATTTTTATTCTCATCATCTTTTTGCATATTTTCTCCCTAATGTCAGGTGAATCAGCATGGCATTTGCCAGTAACTCTGATTTAGACTCAGCTTTGGAGTTTTACAATTTATCATGAGGTCCTTTGAATTTTTTTCCAGATTATCGGAGGAAAACCAGCAAAACTCAGCTTGACTCGGATAATTGTGGCATGCAAATGTCTTATGTTAGAAGGATGTTCTACAAGACTGCCCATACACTTATTTATAACTCAAGACCATACACCATGGCAATTTAACTTCTACCAAAAAGAATAAAAGACAATTTTAGCTCAAATACAAAGAATCTGAGGTATAATATAGAGCTGCTCTCTCTCTCCTTTTGTATTATAAAGCACCTAAGTCCTTCACTGCTCATCTCTAAGAAATCCTAGAAAAAGGAAATTCTTTTGAAATGAAGCAATGCTGGAATATTGATTACAGAAGTATATATATCATTAGTGAGATATAAATTATGTTGCTGGGGTTTTTTTTGCCAGTCTGCTGGAAAGCTGAAAAGCTCACATAACCACCTCACATCACCTTTCATACAAAGACAGCTAAGTTAATTTAAATACCGTTTCCCATGCAGGAAAAACTAACTGATTTGACTTTGAAAAAAAATAGAAGAGCTAATAAAATCATTACAGATTGAGCATTTCTTATAGTTTTGTTTTACTTTATTAAAATTTTTCCATTATTTAAGGGACTTCCACCATTTTTCAACCTGAATAATAGGCATATGGATTTTATTTAATGAAATTGTAGATAACAGTTTTATTAATTAAAATATCATGAACAGTGTTTTACAAGACCAAAATATAACTTAGAAGAACTTGGTACTGCACCTGATAAGCAATTTCCTTAATTTTAATTTTGCAGTTTTGCTGATCTAATTCCTACTCTGTTCCATTCAGTATCACCACTAAGATCCACCCAATATCAGAATATTCATTAAATTATCCCCACTCATATTTATGGAATTGCAATACATTAAATGACAGAGATCATAATTCCTTTCTGAAAACTGTGGACAACTGAAATAAGAAATAATAACAAGCACCCAGCACAATGACAAATCAAATTACTAGAAAAAAAAATCCCCAATGCATACGTTTCTTTTCACATGTACTTTTCTTCAATCAGAGAGAGTATTTCAGAGCCACTCTTAGAAATTAACTGAAGTCCATTTTATAGGACATTTACATATATGGTACTTGGGTTATTTGAAACAATAGCAGTAATAGCAGACTTGATTATCTTGGAGGTCTTTTCCAGCCTTCTGAACAGTTTCAAACAGACAATTGTTTTGATCTGGTTGTTAGCTTGGGTTGGGGGAAGTGGTGTTGAAGGAGGATTATAAGTATGGGACCAAACAATGGTGCTTTTTCTACAGGTGCTGTTTACTACTGCACGTCTGAAAATGTCCACTATTCTTCATGAATATCAGGATCTCAGTAAATATGACGAATAATCAAGAATACACACACGGTAACCCTGATCTATGAGTTTTCTTCATGGGAGCAAATAGAGCTCATAAGAATGCCCATATGTGCAACCTGCAGCCTCAAAAAAAGTGGAAATTGATTAACCACACACTTTTACCTATTTTTTAAACTTACTCCCTGGTTATTTGTTCACTACTGTTGAAAAATAGGACAAGATGCCTACTTATTCCTGGTCAGACAAGTGAGTGAATTTTTAGCTATAAAAGTAATCTCTGTCATAATTTTCTTTACCCTGTTGTATTTAACAAGAGAAGAGATGATTGCATCCCTTTCTCATAGATGTATTTCTAACTTTTAGGTATATTGCATTTCCTTTTTATCTGTAAACTCTATAAAGTCAAAAATTGTTCAATCATATTTGTTGAATATTTTTAGAACATAATAGGAGATAATAAGAAGCTGTCACTTTGAAGAGGTTAGCAGTAAAAATGAACATATTTTGCTTTTCTTTTTACATGCAGGCAAATAATGACCCTACTGCATAGTCTCATACTTTATGGGAATTATACACTGTGTATCAGAAATAATTGTGACTAGGGAATTTCTTTATGCCTGATATAAATCAATGAATGCTGCCTTAATTTAAAAACTGAGTGATGATAAGATTCTGTGACTCAGTAAATTTGAGCTTCTAGTAATATGCAGAAAAACATAAAACTTGTTTGTGCATTATAATGTGGCAATAATATATCCCTTTCTAATCACTGGTATACCTATCTGTTCTAGCTTGCCTATAGCATGCATAATAAAAAGTTTGCAAAATGTGAAGAAATTCTAATTTTCACATACCTGCATTATGAATCCCTGCAGCTATTAAAAAGTACTAAAATCCTTAAACTATAAGGATAAAATACAATTTACAGAGTACATTTTCTTATTATTGACTTTGACGATAGCATCAGTTGTCTACACTGACCGATAAAATGCTTTAAGCATTGAAAGATACACCTTAAAGCACTTATCTTTCCTTTCTTAATAAAAGATAAAATAACACTGTGAATGATAAACAAACAAAGCAAGCAATAACTTACTGCTTGCCTCAGTTGACCTTGGTTTTAAGAATCAAGGATTGCTTTTTCTTAGCTCTGGCATTAGCTAAACTAAATCCCAAAGCATATTCTTAGGTGGTGTGAAGTTGCTCTAATTGTATTCCAGTGAAGCAACACTGATTTGCGCTCTCTGCAGATCAGGCCCCTTACAGGACTAACCACCTGCCCACATTTCAGAATTAACTGGGGATAAGACGGATTGTTTTCTAAGTGTTTGGTAGAGGACTGTCTACCATTTAGTTCTTTTTGACCTTGTCTCTTTAACCTCGTGCAGATATCTCAGTGAGAGGGGAAACAGGGATGGAGAGGGTGGAACAGGGTGATAAGGAAGCTGTAATATTTTGTAGAGCAAGAAATTAAACATTTCATATACATTTAATGTGAACTTCGTGATCTATGGGTGAATGTTTCTTTTAGCTTTTCAGAAATACAATCCCCTCAAGATAACAGATCAGCCGGATAAAGAGGAGAAGGTGCAAAATATTATAATGTATGTAAGACATGGGTGAGATGGAGGCGAGTATTTTTTTCCTGTATTGGAAGCACTTCACAAAGAATATTTTTGAGGGGGTTCTTCAATATGAATCATGCCATTCTAGTTCAAAGCAACAAATTCAAACAAACTTGCAAAATATACAAACTAGTAAATTCGCAATACTCATTTAGATATGCTTGTTTACGTTCTCACCCCATTTTGCTAAGTGTGAAATGTTGAAAGCACTTGTATAGACCACAAATATTTTGGTCCTGGCTTTAAGTAAAAGAAACAGTGTAAATAGCGTGTTATTGCCTAACTTAACAAAAGTTTTTGCTATACTTGTATTTTCTTTTGAACAGAAATTTCATACATTTAAAAAATGTTTATTGGTGGAACACATTAATAAAATCCTTTTTGGTTTTTTTTAAGCAGTAGAGGGGAATAAAGAACCTCATAAATATGCTTACAGCTAGTGTTTACAAAATTTGCTAATGATCTAAATAATGGAGGCTAGATTATGGCATGTATTTTGCATCAGGTTTATGCCTGTAGCAGCCATTTTATGAGGAGTCCTGGATAGATGTTAATTTTTACTTTTGCATCTGTAGCTCTTCAACGAGAATAATGTATTATGCTGGGGGATGAAACTCTCACTGGGTGCACTTGCATGTACTCTTTTTGTTTTGGGGGGGTTTTTTTGGGTTTGTTTTTTTTTGTAGTTTTTTAGGGTTTTTTTGCTTGCTTTTTTTTTTTTTATTCTGTGAATCTTCTTTACACATGCACTTCTCAGTTATCAAAAAAAAAAAATTCTATTGATTTTAAACTTACATCCATAAAAGTTCTGTAAGAACCCATGATACCTAGTTCCCATTGGTGTGTGATCCTAAAAGGTTCAGCTGTATTTGTATAATGAGGTACTCTTGCACCTTTAAAAACTGACTGTGAGCTACAGCTAATCAAGTTTTAGATCGACTGCATAGATAAATAATCTCTTTACTTTTAGCGTAAAAGAATTGAACAAAATCATTCAGGTGAAACATTCAGGTCTAATGTTTGTATGTTCTCACTAGTGGGAAAGAAGTTAGGAAATATTTTACAGCAGGTTCATTTAGAGACTGCAGGGCCCAGCACTGCTACTGCTCAAGACAGAGAAAAGTTTCCAATTAATTACATTGAAGAGAAGATCAGGTACAGAATGCTAACCACTCTTAGGCATTATTGCTCACTTCTGGGGCCATTTAAGAGACACGCTAACTTTCTGTCACCTCCTAGCTAAGTATTCTCAGTATTCACCCGTGATGTATAGAACACGTGAACCTCCCTGACTGTAGTTCTGCTGTGAAAGGATTTCACCTTTGCACACTGGGTTACAAGGCATCCTTTTGAGGATGTCAGCAGTGCAAAAGTGCAGAAAACAACTTCCCAACCAGAGGGAAAGATGCCTCGTACTCTGACTCTGCTCCCATCTCAGTATTATCTGTCAGTTTAATGGGAACAGAAAAAAGATAAGGAGGATCTTATTCTGATTTCATATAATTGAAGACCAAGATTTCGAGCTCATTTTAAGAAAAGGCTTTGAAATTTAATATTGTGGAGACTTAACCTTTTTAGAAAGAGGGAGATGAGTAGAGCTTTATGTCTAATATTAATTATGCTGACTGTGAGACAAAATTTATTAATTAAAATGTAAAAACTTCAGTAATAGACTGTTAGCTTGAAAGGATGTCACAGTCCGAAATCTAAAACAAAGATAGAAACAACAAGTTCTCATGATTTCCCCCATTAATCCAAGCATCCTGGCATTTTGATAATTTTGTTGTCTTATGTTGCCATAAAAACAATGGCCTGTCTGTTACAGGTAAACCCATAAACCAACTAAGCCTGTTAGTTTCTTTGGTGCTACTGACAAGATAGCCATCTCTTGGAAAAGTTTTTGGTTTTGAAAATTTAGACAAAATTAACGAAGCAATCTAAATATTTCAGTTTTTAAAATTTTCAATTTCTTCCTGTGTCTATCTATTGAATTTCTTCTATGAAAGTAAAAAAATACTAGCCTTTTTTTTTGGTTGCTCTTTATACATTTCTCATACCCTTTACTAATTAGTATGTAAATAGACCTTTTTAGAACAGACATCCCATTTACTGGATGAACAGATATTAGAATTTTAGGATCACCACATTAAAAAGTAAATATTTATTTGAATCTTCTGGGCTTCTTTATTTCTCAAAATAGTGTAACAAGCCTTGGAAAATAAGGCAGCTTTTGAAAAAGAAGTATGACTATAAATACTATGCATACAGAATGATGTAAGTTTAACCTGCAATAGATGAAGGCAATGGAATTAGAAAGAATCCACCTGGGACGCAAACATCATTTACATTCATAAGTGTGAAGGAAACAACTTCTGCATTGATTTTGGAGATACATATTCTATACTAACTTTCTGAGAATTTTTGGGGATAGAGTGCTCTAAGTATGGCTATCAGTGTCCTAGGAAGCAAATATATATTGTATTCATCTTCATAATTTACTTTTTACTCTTACGATACTCTTACATGGCAGTTCTTTTATTAATTCAAAATTTGAGCCAACCTTGGTGGCAGTTTGTCTCTCTCAGCATTGAAAAGCCCACAGCCAGTTTGTGTCAAAAGTTAAAGAAGGAACATTGGAGAGATACTTAAGAAAAGTGGTGTTTAATTGTTGATTTTAGTAGCTATCCAGAGGAGAATGTGAAGATTCATGTGAAGTTTGTTTCTTATTGAAGAATAGTAAAATGCCACAAAACATATGTTTTTTAACTTCTGTTAAATGCAGGTTGGCCAGCCTGCTGCTAAAGATTCCTTTGCCTCTTCAGATCTGATTTTCGTCGCAATGCTGAGGGGTGGGGAGGGAAGCAGAGTCCTGCTTTTTTGTGTCCCAGGGTCCAAGGTGCCCAATGCTCTGTGGTGTCCATCACAGGAGCACGATTCTGAAAGCATTTCTCTATCTTCATTTCCATCTCGGCACCTCTAATACTGCAGAGCCTTTTAATGGTTTCTTGCGACTTTCAAGATGCATTTTGAATATTTGCATCAAATAATATTTTTATATGGAGGCATATATAAAAATGGTTAAGGCAATTTTCATTGCATATTTCTGACTGTTTGGGTGTCAGGGGATTTTTTTATCACTGTACTAGAGTTTGATCTATATAAGAAGAAAAAGGAGACTAATATACTCTTAGACTAATAAGCATATATGTTCAAAGTAATACTTTATCTGAGAAATTGTATAGCATAAGCAGGTAGAGATAATTCCACGCACAAGTCCTCAATAAGAAGCAGGTTTTCAGGAACCTTAGTAAAGTCAGGTCTCAGGTAAATATGTTTGGGACTATGATGAAGCAGACAGAATGCGCCAGATGGAGAAGCAGCTGGTTGATGTGTAGTAGTAGAAAGGTGTTTTGTTTTTCTGCTTCTTTTAAACTCTTTTTGAGCTTGTGTGTAACTAAATATTCAAGAATGTGCTCTGAATAACAAATGTACCAGAAAGACATAGTTCTTAATAAAAGAGACTTGTTTTGTTGGTATACAACAGAAATCAGCCTAAACTGTCTACAGGCCTTGAGTGCTTCCTGTGGATCTGTGCCCAACATATACGTTTGTTATTTCTAATTCCTCCAAGTGTTCAACAGTATTAGAAGTAGAAAATATTTACAAGGATGGGGGTACTTGGCAGCCATTGTTAGGTCAGAGGATATAATCAGAGGGAAATGCCCATTTTTTTCCTGCTTCTGGACTGTGCAGTTAGGTTATATACTCTGCCCCTTTATCCTACCTTCAAAAAAGAGAGGACATCATCATGATACGCTAAGGATCACAAATCATATGGATCATAGCAATATAGATATCCATAAGTCTGAGCGTATGAACCTTTACAATAGATAGAATGGGCCTACGTCAGGAAAATGTAACAATTTCTGCTGAATCAATTAAATTTCTGCAGCAAAAGAAAACAGAGACAGAATGGTTAGTAATAAAGTGGTAAAGACTGAAGATGTGATTTACTCTTTACATAAATGCAATTGTCATAATCTAATTATAAGAGGTTGGCAAGACAAAACATTTCAGAGTTGCTGCATTAAATGCCCTGAAGCTTGCAGCTTTGCGTGCCTGACATACATCATTATTGTGAGCAAGTACCACTATGTAATACTTATGGAAATGTGTCAGAAAAGTAGGCATCTGGGTCTGATATTTCCAGGGAAAGGAGACTGCCTGCTTAGCTGTAGTATACTTAAGGTTGAAAGGAAAAGTTGTTCATGTTCTTGTGATTGGAGGCCATCTGGAAAGAGCCTGTGAGTGAACAGATAATTAATCGAATTGAGAAATAGTTCCCTTTTATGGAAGTCATTGTCCTTTACGATGAAATCTAGTTCCATCACAGGTGGGAACAAATATAAATGTACACTGAGAAGTGAAGATGGAAATGTGGAGCCAGGAGCATTTGCTGGGGAATGGAGAACTGAAATCCTGGCAATGGAGCCATCAGCTTTAGCAGGTACAGGCTGCAAAGCCAGGCATCATTTGAAACTCTAAACAACATTGAGTTTATAAGGTGACTAAGCCTGATTCTTTGAAGCAAAGCAGCTGCTTTATTTAAAGAAATTAATGCTTTCTATCTGTCTACCTACCTGTCAGTGACCCATTCCCAATTCCTGTGCAGAGGGAGTGGAGCCAACTCTAAAGACAAGGTGTGTGGTTTTCTGAGAAGGGAGAGGGCTGGCAGCAGCAAAATGACTTTGGTCTGCAGCATTGTCCTGGAAAGTGCATCTGGCAGCTGCTTCTGCTCTGGAGGCAGGTGATGGTGTGACATGGTGCCCTGCTTTAAACAGTTAGGAGATGATGGCAGAAACCTTTGCTTCTAGAAGGAGTTGTCAACATCAGCTGCTGCAGTGTGCAGCCAGGCTCTTCTATTTTTTTGTGGTTTCCTCTCCTGGCTGCTTCTTTTCCCTTCTCATCTTCCAAGCAGAAGTGGCTCAATGGCATCCATTGTGGCAATAAAGTTCATCTTTGAGCTCCTAACCAGAAACCTTTGCACTAATTCAGACTGAGGCAATCAGTGTCTTGCAGTGATTAGAACTTAGGTGTTTTCACTTACACTTTCAGTTGGAATTTCAGTTGGAAAAATTGGCTGAGCTGTGATATTGCAACACATTTTATTTTGCAAGAAAGCAACTGGGGGACTGGAATATCTTAATAGGCCACAACACCCTTGTCAAATATGTTAGGTCACATAACATGGATAAAAAAGTCCAAATTAATTACATGTATGGCAACCCTAAGGCACTTGCTGTAAGCATCACCTTTTTATATATGCTAAAATACTTACAAGCTAAGTTTGGCATTTTAAAATAATATATTTTAAATTTCTGTTAGAGTTATTTTCCTGCTAATTAAATTAATTTTTAATTTTAAACCATACTTAAATTAAGAAAAAATAAGTATTTTTCTTTTTTTTTAATTTGCAGTTTAAAATTGACATTTCATTTTTGTTCTGGGCCAGTAATTTAAAAAAAATTTCAGAATAACTACTAAACTAGAAAATCAATCCTCCCACTGAAGGAATAAAGAGGAAGAGGGAATTTGTTGGCTTTTTAAACTCTAGCTTGAGCTAGAGTGCTCTCAAAACTGGCACAAAAGTCATGGGTGCTGTTGATTTTCATGCCCCTTTCAACTCTTAATGTGATTGTACACAGACAAATGTGAGGGCAATAAAACACACAAACATTGAAAGTTTCCTGTTCAAGTCTGTTTCAAGGAAAGTTAAAAAAGTTGTAAGGAATGGCAGATAAAACTAAATGCCTCATGTCTAGTACATAAAACCTTTAGGATTCATCTCTATTAAAATGTCAGGTTTTGGTTAAATATAAAGAAAATGTGCTCTGGGATCTGCCCTATTTCACACTGACAGTGGAAATGGAACATGTGCTCTTCTTATTGATTATAAGTAGGAAACCAAACAGATCAGACACAGAGAAATGCCTGTTTTTGACATTTTCTGTACTGTGCTTCAATGTTTACCATCTTTTCCTGAGGGAGTATTTATCTTAGAAACCACCACAGAAAATCATAGGCCTCAAAAATCAAAGGAAAGGACATGGATATGGGAAACCAAAGGCACAGCGGTATATTAAAAAAAGCAACTAAAAGCAAGTGAAGTAAAAAGAGCATTTAATTGGTAATTAAAAAACTTCCACATTTAAAGGCCAAGTAATGGAATCTCCACTGATGAGGAAATGTGTATGTATGAACAGATGCAAAGAATGTAATTATGTGTCTTGTTATATTTCATCTAATTAGGAATCACAATGACTTTATGGTATGCATTTAGGAAAAAATATGGCAAAAAACCCCCCAAAGTATGTACTCTGACCAATGAATTAGATTCAGGTCAAATGGAAGCTTTTCCATTGCTCTTGGGTAAATTAGCTTGCAAATACAGAACAGACCTGAACACTGTTCTTTCTTTGTGCAAGCCTGACTTACAAAAAGTAAGTTGCTGAAATGTGTATTTTACACAGAACAAACAAGATACAGTGTAATATTTCAGTAAAAGAGATACTATGTTTTAAAAGAGATTATCTCCTGCTATGAAAAAGCCCAGAATGTCCTTCACTGGTCTACAGAAAGATGAATAAATAAATATGAGTGTTGGCATTTTTTAACTCTTTCTTTTATAATGCTAACATTTTTTCTTTCATTAATTAAATCAGTATCAGTGCTAACAGAGAAAGTGAGATGAAAAGGGTAACAGCTGGGTGGCCAAAGCTACACTCACTGAACATTCTTTGCAGTTATGGAAGACTCTGGCTATCTGAGATTAGTCCTGTTGCAGTCAGGGCAAACTCTGTGCAGTTTAGGAGTTAACCAAGACTAATAACTAACAATGTACAAGTCCAGGTCTATTTTGGGTGTTTTGTTTGTGTGCTTGGTACTTTTTCTCTGCATTGCATTTTAAAATTATTTATAAAATATTTTATCTGGGATAACCAAACTTTCTCAAAGGGTGACTTTAAAATTCAGCATGCTTCAAAACAGTCTTCCATTTTGTACTAGAGAGAGGTGAACCTTAGGATATCCTTTCTCTTACTCATTTATGCTTCCATGATCTCTCTAGAAATGCTCTTGTATCAGTGATAATATTGTGTCTGACATCTGCTACACAAATGCATTTCATTGTTTCATGAGAAGTGGCCAGTCATATGTGAAGTGTGGCATAGAAAGGTCAGAGCAAAATTAAAAGTTCTGGTATTTTTCAATTGCCGTGGTATAGACCCAAAGTTTTTTTGAAAACTACTTCTTTCTACGGAAGCTGGATGTGATCCCAGTAGAAGGGGTCTGAATGGGCCTAATCTCCCCACCAAGTCATCCCCTCCTGAGAGTAGTGGCTGTTATGGCAAAGAACAGATGTGTTTGTGGGACACGTGTTGTGCTCTGGGGACTCAGGTACCTGGTTTGTGTCCTGGGGCTAACACAAGTGGCAGGCTTTGTAGCCCATCATGATTTGTTCATGCCTTGACATCCCTCTCTGGAACTTTAAGGTGCATAGAAACCAATCCTTAGAATTTACCTTTAGGATTAGTGCTAATTGTAGGGTGATGTAGCGATGGCACTAAGAGTTCAGATACGAGCACACACATGGATTTTGTGTATGTCTGCACCTGCATGTACAGGTGCAAGGAGCTTCCCCAGCCTTGGAACAAGCTGAGCATGGAGTAAGGAAACAGACTCCTTGTACACTCACTAACTATTTTTGGATTCAGTTTGCATGTGTGTGTTTACTGCCATGCAACATTAGGTAGATGGTCCTTGTTTCTCTAATAAGGTCAAAGTGACTTTTTATTATTGAAAATAAAATATTAAAGAAGGGGTAAATATAAACAGGCAAGCCTGCTTTTGCACAACCAATAAAAAATTACTTTTTCTTGCTGTGGAACACAATATCTTGATAATGAAAATGGAAAAATATTAAGAACTTTCTTAATGAAAAAATTAATTGCCTGATAACATTTTTGCATAATAGCACTGGAAGAGTACAAAATGTACCATTTCTATATTTATCAAACTGCCTTCTGACCTGCATATAATGAAACTTAAACACAGTTATGAATACAAAACTAAATTTTAAAAAGCGTGTGAGTTAGTTTATAGGTAAAACCAAATAGGGTTCTGATAAATTTTTACTAAATCTAGAATTCTTTCCTGTAGGTAGGGGATTTCTAGTTAATAATGGAGCTATGTGAGAGCATAGGTATATACCTGTCAGTTATGTGCTACACTTTATGATGTGTCTGATATATGCTATTAAGATGAAATGCGTTATTCTTTGTCAGACTTCAGTGCAACAGTATGATGTGTTATATTGGATGTATAGTAGAGCTATGGTGTATAGGGTTGTTAAGGGAGCAATATGAAGAGTAGAATTCCTATTACAAACAGCTCACTGACTTCCATCACCAGCATGCTGGTTGGTGACACATGCCAGCAAGACCAATGCATTCAAATAAAAAGTATAATATGGCTACCATCTCAGCGGAAGTAAAATACAGTTTGGATGTTTACAAAGCTTTAAGAAAGACTAGATGTGAATAAAAAACTGCACCTGAATTTTACAACCCATGAAGGTCCTCTGTGATCTATTTCAACTAAATCCATTTGTTCACAATGCACAACCCTAAGGAAAATTTTTCTTATAGGGATTTCCTATGTGCTTATAAAATAAAAATAGGTAAAACCATTACATACGACACAAATACTTCTTTAGCATTTTTTTAGTATTTCGATCTCCAACTTGAAAACATGAACAAGTGCATTTTCTAGGGGCACTTTCACCAATAAGAACAGATAAATCAAAGATAGAGGTGGTTAATAAAACAACAAAGGCATTTTTAGGTATGTCACAGCACTGGCTAGATACTCAAGATGTCCTTAATTACTACACACATGTGCTATTGAGGCTGTCTTGAGCCGGCAATAATCCTCAGTGCACGGACTCCCTGTCTGCAATGTTTCACTTCTCACATGATTCCCAGGACTACTGATGATACCTGGGCTCTGCAATGCTTCATGAGCATTTAGCTGTTCTGGATTTACAATGCACTCTCCAAAGCTTCTGTTAGTTGAGAGGAGGCATTCAGATTTTCTGAGACTTTAACCACAATCACCCTTTACTTTAAACAGGAGAGAAAATAGCTGTAGCCAAAATAATAAATATATCATTCTGCATGGTTTAGCCTGTTAGGAAAATGGTCAGCTTTTAGGAAGTGAGTCAAAGTCTTCTGGGAGTCTTTTGTGCCTGGTACATAATTTCTTCCCTGAATCACGGAATCAGAGGAGACTTTTGTCTACTAATTTATTTTGACCTCTTAATTTTTGTGTCCAAACACCCACAGGGCAAAGGACACTTTATTTTATAACTGTTACATATACCATTGTCTTAAGTTTCTCTAGTCAGCCTATTTGAGTAATTAAGTTCCTTCCTCACATGCTGGCTACCAGCCCACAAGGCATAATAAGATTGATTGACCCACAGAACTGCACAGTTAAGTCTATTCAAATGTCACTGAGCCCAGATAGTTCACCCTTCCGACTTAAACCTGCTACTGTGCCTCATATTAGTCCATTGGCTCCTTTTCCTCAATCCCAGAGAGTATCTTTGAACAGAAATTAATCCCCTGAATTCAGTTAAGCAACCAAGATCACACAGTTACACTAAGTGACACTTAATATTTCATAAAAATACTTGAAAAAAGATCCCCTGTGGTCCCCAGCAGTTGACATTTGTTGGAATAATTTATGCCTAGGCTTCTAAAGGCATTTAGTGGGGAGAGTTCTGTCCACATGAGATTTTAAACATATTTTTTCTAATTCAGACATCTTTAGGCATTCGTGAAAGGCCCCAGCTTTGCCCACAAGCCCATAATTTCTGCAGGATTTGGGTGTGCGGGGGTAAGTAATGAATTATTATAGTATATTCAGCAGTGAGAAGTGGTTTTAAGCTTGTTCTTCTCATCATGTTTATGTTGTAAAGAACTCTAAAGTAACTTACATTTCCAGGTCTTTCTGGGGTCCTGTTTTTTATGAAGTTCTACTTGGCTTTTAAGTGTTTCTAATCCTTCTGTCCCACCACATCCCTTTTCCCAGTGCTCATTTTACCTCTTGATGAGACAATCAGGCAGCCAGCTTGCTGTGGCAAGAGGGTTACTAAATGCTAAGGGTCTCCCTCAAAATTACATTCAAGCTCTGATAAAAAAGTAGTTTGGTGGCTGTAGGCTTTCAGTGATTTGTGCAATCATATGAAACTTCTTTCTTCATGAGCCTCTCTGTAGAAAGGTGTGATGAGTGTAGAAAGACTAAACTGTGTAACACTGTCTGGGTGACTTAAAATCACAAATACTCTGGTCATCAAACATGTGTTCCTGTTACAGAAATTGTCCCATAATGTGGAATTTTGCCTCAGAGGTTATTCAAAATGCTCAATAAGACCTATTGAGTGAATAGATCCCTTGTTGTGGCACCTGAAGATTATGAAGTTGCCTGTTATAAGATATCCACAACCCAATTTTATTTCTTTTGAAATGTTGGGAAGCTGTAGCATCATATGATTCTGGTGTATACGTGGGAAATAATGAAAATTAAAACACATATTCAAAGTCTTTATATTTGGAAGAAATCCTGGCTTCATTAAAATTAATAATAATATTTATGTTGGCATCAGTGATGTCAGATTTCTTTTCTCTTTTGCTTTTTAGCAGAAAACATGGTGTTTAGATATATTTGGAGTATTTTGCATAATATCCTGCTTGCAGAGAAGAAGTTGCATTTTTAAATTTAAAAACACTGTAAGGGCATCGAAAGTAGACATGGAACAAAGTGAGAAGTACTTATCTGGATATTTTTCTACTCTGGGTATACTTTGGAAAGTGGAGGGGATAAATACAAAGAGAGATTGACTTAGGTTACACCTTACTTTGATTTTGTAATAGCTAGATAAGAGACACAAAATGTTTGTAGAATCAAAACTAGTCTTTCATTCTGGGAGAAGCATTACATAAATAAAGTTCAATAATTCTAGCTGTTTGTATAAGGAAAGTTTAAAAAACCTGAATAATAAGAGAAATGTTTTATTATGTTTTCAAGGTTTTATTTAAAGAAGTACATATAGCAGGAAGAAATGCTAAACTGGAAACACTTATTGTCTTTGACAACTGAGCCAAAGGAGATCAGTGGCAAAGTTTAGCTCTAGTTTTTCTGATATGTGAAAAAAACATTTTTATGTTTTCCTCTCACCCACTTTCTTCTCCTCACAGTGGTCAGGCTGTTTTATCTTATCCTCAGTAGACCATGGAAAGAATCCAGGGCTGCCCACAGGTTATTCTGAACTCAAGACAAAAGCAACTTATTTTCCTCCCCAAAACCCAACATTTTCTAAAACTGAAATTTATTGTTCCATTATTTAGGAATCAAGAAGTCTAAATGGGAAATTCTCAACAGATAAAACTAAGACGGGAAGAAATAGTGTGTTGCCACTCATGAATTTCACTTCAAAAAGGGAAAATAGAACCAAGCAATGCTTAGAAGAATTTTCAAGGACTGGCAACCCTAGCAGAAAGCCTCTCCCTTCATTTATAGCAGGGAAAAGTGATTTGAAAGAAGAGAGGAAGAAAATGATATATTAGCTCCCCTATGCAAGGCTCCATCAGGGTGAAATCTCTTGAAACTTGTCAAGTAGTAGGGTTATATGGAATACAAGCATGAATATACTAAAAATACACTATTTTTTTTTTCTTCTTGCTAATTTTTGTTGCTTTGAGTCCAAGACTACAATTTAAAAGCATGACAGCTCCATACCTCAATGTTGGTAGCATTTTCCAGCTACAGCTCACTATCAAGGGACCTTGATAAGCAACTCCTTTCCTCTGGTAAAGCACATATCGAAGGATTGAGCCTAGCCATGAACACCTGTGTGTGGATGCCTTTCTCCCTACTCAGAATGCTGGGTGGGGGTTGTGTTTGTGTGAATGACTGATAAGGGCAGAAATGTCTGCTCTACAGGTGCCTCTTTTGGGGTAGGCTGTTTTGTCTCTTTTGCTGTGCTTTCATAAAAATTTCCCTAAACTTTCCTCCAGAGGAAACATGTAAGTACTGAAGTGTGTGTAATAGAGACGGATCCTGCTAGAAGAAGCAGTGGTCTTGGTTTGTTTTTTTCCAAGCTGCTGCAGGAAAGCCGGGAGAAGAGAATCCTCTTGCTCAGAGACAGCCACAAGAGAGCTGAATTAGGGAAAGTGCTGTACCTGACTTGATTTCAAATCTTTAATACATATCTTTCAATTAAAACCTGAGCCAGGCTAACAGAAAGGTGTGAGGTACAAACTGAGAGTTATGATGTTAGATTTATCTTGATTCACATAATACATCTGCTAGATGAATAATGCTTCAGACACTTTGAGTAAGTTTGATTAATTAAGTGGCCTAATGACATCCTACTCTTTCTTGTAAGTCTAATTTTGTTTCAGAGCTAATGGGAGAAGAGCAGAAAACTGAGATACTGTCTCACATCTTGGCTATATTATGAATCAGTTATAAGTGCAACATGCAACTCAAACCTACACAACTGATTTGCAATTATGCAAGTAAGCACTTCTAATTGTATAATGATACATAAATTATTGTGGTACAGTGACATTCACTTGTTATGCTCAAGGATGCAAGTAGCAAAAAAATGCCAAAATATTTAATTTTAGTGTAGAACTGGACACAGAGATGAGAGTTAATACGTTCTTAATTAGTATCTAACTGAGTTGTTATTGCTTCTGACCATTAAAAATTGAATACTCACAAACACTTATCAGTCATTACTTTTTTTTCTGCAGACTTCAAAGACAGTAGTCTGCAGCATGCTTTAAGTGTAATTATTATTACTTAATGGAAATCAAACCCTACTATTGTTATTCTATTTTATTTTTCACCTGAAATAGTACTTCATTTTGCCTCCTGCTTGTGTGCACATTTCTGTTTATGCTTTCAAGCAATGTAATTTCTCAACAAGCAGCTTCCTCTCCTCTGTGCTATTGGTCTTCATCCATGACATCAGCAACATCCCCTGTACAAAAAACATTGATAGTATCCATCTTCCCACAATTTTGATGTCAGCCAAAAATGACAGTTTCCCACTGAGAAATCTTGGTGGCCCAAAGCTCCTGAATGTGTAGGCAAGTTTGGCTATGCGTTCTGGAAAATAAATGCTGGGAATGGAGAGTGCTAACAACACTAGAAAAATAATATAAATAAATCTTTTTATTACTGTGAAAACTCCTGTGACAGAAAATCTGAATATTGTCTTCTAAGATTTTTACATCAACCTTTTCCCTCCAATCTGCAAAAAAACCTAAATTTTTCATTACTCTCTTGCAGATCACTCTAGGAGGAAAGATCATGTGTCCTGAATGGGAGGAAAAAAATGCTAACTGCATAGAACAAAACAAATCTTCCATTACGATGTTCAAATTAGAAGTGATCAGGTAATGAATTAGACATAGAATAAAACAAGTTGTGGAGAATTCAAATGAGCTGTTTTCTCAACTGTATTCAAAGTCATCAACAGCTGAATGAAAATGTGTTATCCCAAACCAGGTGCATAGGCATGGAGCCCTCAGCATTCAAACAAATACCCAAGGGTTGTTAGTGGTTCGAGGCATCTGTGTCCCCTTCTGAGCCAGAAGTTCTGCAGTCATCTGCAGAGGTGGATAGTGCTGGCTTACTGGCTATGAGTCTATGAAGCAAAGGAAGAAATTTTTTAAAAAGGGTATACTGATTAAGAATATCTTCTATTTTTCCATTTCTGCCAGATTTGCTATAAATCCCTGGCAGGTGGTGAATCTTACCTTGCCAGCACATAACTTAAGAGCATCTAGCAATATAAACAGGATTTATCTGATCATAGAGGTAAACTGTGTCCCACCTTCTCACAGGATTCAATAGCACTTAACTGGTGCCAAGTGGCACTGCTTGTACCTAGTGAGGTGTCTCATGGCTAAGTGGAAAGAAAAGATAAACAGAATGTACCAGATCATTTTCTTATGGTGAGTCACTGTCACACACAGGTTGGTTGTTCTTTAGGCAAAATAAGGTGCTGGTGTCAGTGGGATCACTCAAAAAATAAGTTGCTTTGTGAAAGGAATAAGCATCTGACTCTGTTCTAACTAACATAACCCATCAAGAAATGTCTGTTGTGAAAGAAACAAATGTGCTTAGAAAACTGAAGTAAAATTCTGGTCAAATTCTATAAAATTCTATTAGCTTTGGCAGAGCTATCTGGGAATAAGTGAGAGAAAATTAGCTCTGGGTCTTTGCTGCAAACAGTTCAGATACTTGGGTGGAATTATGGATTAGTGTGTGATTCTGCTACATAAAGCAGAAAAGAGTTCAGCCTTTTGTTATGAAATAGCTGCACATGAACATCCATCTGTTACTACCAAACTCTAAACATAACTGTGTTTTGTTGATGTTTTAATTCATGTGTACTGTTGTGTTGTGCAACAGCATTCCACTCAAAATGTTACTATAATTAATGAGGAGACTGCCATGGTTTTAGGTTTGAATCAGGAAGCTACTTTGTGAATAATAGTACCAACAGTTTGGGAGACAGTAATATTGTCTGATGCTGCGCATGAGGAACATGGCCAGCTGGAGAAGCTTGGAGGCAGTCTGAGTAGGAGAGTGGAGTAGTGTAATTAGGCTGAAAATAAAGACAGTCTGAGTCAAAAATGCTATCACACTTAATAATTTCTGTTGTATTTTTATTGTGTGTCATTGAAATCTGGAGGAAAGCAAACACAAGTATTCCCTAAGGAACAGATGATGCTGTCATTCTTGATACAAGGCTTCTACAGACTTCTTAGACATTTTCAGTTAAAAGAGTTGACAGAATAGGAATTTGCACTGTCTCTGCTCTGTGCATGGTGAGAGGCAACAAAAGAGTTAACACCAGAAACTTCTTACAGAGGAAACAATGCTGATTCAGCCACATTGCTCCTGTATTATGAATAAACAACTTAATGATGTTGAAATCACACATGATGTTTTTCCTCTTGCCTCTGCCACAAGCAGTAGTGACCACCCAATTCAGCCACTTGGGCTGAATATATGGATATTTGAAAGAAGTAATGAAATAATTTAAGATGAAATGCATTTGAGAACACATGCTTGTGTGATAGTGACGCTGGGGAACTGTGTGTTATGGGATGCTAAGGGTGAGTGGAAAGTTACTTTTGGCAATATATGCTGTAAATAAGAGGTGAGTTTGAAGTACTGGTCTGCGAAATTCAGAAGATAACCAAAATATTTTGTGTCATATACTGAAACAGGCTGGAGTGAATAGAAGTTTATGAGGATGATAGGGACTGAGGAGATAACAGCAGCAGCAGAAGACATGAAAGCCACAACTTTATTTAAAAAGTCACTGCATTAAAAACAATGATAGATATAATGGTTAAAAAATGAATGCTCAAAACAAAGACATAAATCACACTTTTCACTTACCATAAAGTTCATGTATATATTTTTAGTGTATCCCACTAATGAAATCCAGCAACCTTCAGAGTTAGAAAATATAAGAAAATCTTTTTAAAAAAAGGAATGGAATGTGAAACTCAGAAGAAGGGGTGTATAAGAAACAGTAACTAATCGAAAAACTGCTAGATCATTTGAAAGTGGTAACAGCCATTGATATTTAGGACTTTATTTCTTTGGACTACAAATGTGAAAGTGAGGATCGTGCTATGGAAAAAAACCCAAAGAAACAAAAAAACCCAGTTCAGACTGTAAATTCATGAGGAAAAGTGCTATAACACTTTAAAATCTTATAGGAAAGATATGGAGACATTTTCCTTAAGTTGATTCAGAACTGTGGTAGGAAACTGCCCTTGATATTTAGAGAGGCTACTGCTATTGCAGCATTGAGGATGAGCTACCATTGGAATTTGCCTTGGACAATATTAAGAACTACACATCATTCTGTGCTAAAGGATTGAAGGAGATTCTCAGATGAAGGAAGGTCTTATGTATATATCAGCAATGTCATAATACTGTAGTTTTGGCTGCTAGTTAGGCTACCAGCTTGTCTCATGCTGCTACAGCTACATCAGATTTGTCTAAGAAATGTACAACTTCTCTTGATGAACTTTGCGTGCCCTAGATAAGACATGCAGTGGTTTCCTCATGTTTGCAAACACTAGCTGTATTTAATCATACAAGGAACACAGATTCCCTGCTACTCTGGGATAGTTATATACATCTCAGCTTTTGTGATGAATTATATGCTTGCTGTAACATATTTCATATCCTCTCTCTGAATCAATTTGTACTTTAATGGCCACACAGACTGCTCTTTATGTACATCTTCCTTCTCAAGGAGTCTGTGGGGAGGCTTTGTAATTCCACATCTGTTTTTACACATTCTTCTCTTTCATACTCAAGAACATATGCATTTAAAAAAAAAAAAAAAAAAAAGGAGAAGAATGAAAAAGAAGAGGGTGAAAAAAGGAAAATAAATCACTTTTTGTCTCTTTTTCCCTCCCTCTTCTGACACCCCCCCAGCCCCCCCTTCTCTCTCCCCCATTTTATTGAGATTTAGAATTGTTACCATCCAAATGATCCAACTGTCAATAGTCATGTTCTGGCATTTTTATATACAAATGTCTTATGGATTCATTCCTATGTCTTGCTCAGATTTTGTAAACAAACCAAATGGTGATTTCTGCAGGAAATGGTGATGCTGTTGAAGATGCATTTTTCTATAACACCGTAGGATTTACCGGAGCGGTAGGGGACTTCTACCCTATGAACTCACCACATATGATGGGCATGAGTTCAGGACAGAAGACATTCTGGCAATGCGATGTTGTATTATGTCACAATTGATTTTTCCTTAGAAATATTAGAGATGTGCCCATCCCTACCTTTATCGAAATAACTTCTAGCTGAACTGTCTATGACATTTTGGTTTCCTATACAGAGGTTTCTGATTTCTTCCATGGCCTCAAAATAGATATCTTTTTCTCTTAAAAATTATTATTTTCTAATAACAAAATCCCAATCAATTTTATTTGTGGGTGTCAGTTTGCAATGGTAGTTTATGAGACTGAGTTCAAATCCATTAAAAACAATTAAGGTTATAGTGCACCTTTTTGGTGCACAGGCTCCAATTTCATCAGGGGTAACATATGCCAGAGCGATGTGTCCCTCCAGATGTAAACATATTTACAAAAAGGGGAAGATTTTTTCCAACTTTTTTCTTCAAGACTTTCAAGAAGCAGTTATGGATGGCTCCCCACATCAACATACCTGTGAGTGTCATTCTTTGGTGGATCACACAATTCTGTTAAGACACACACATATTTCTTCATTAAGCACAATATCTCTAAAAGCCAAACATTGCCATGCTTGGTTGCCAAGGATTTAGCTAGAAAGGACTTAATAAAATGACAGCACCATGTCTGGAAAAAAACCCAAATAGCAGAAGACCTGGTAGCCTTTTTTTGCCATTTCTGCCTTTTTACAATGTGCTATCCAGAAACGTAGTCTTTCAACTGAAAGCTAAGCATTTATTAATAGGACCATTTTTCCTGCTTCTTGCTTCTTCACAGGGCATTAAATCATATATACATGTGTGTTTGTCCATAGAGTAGCTAGTAATGGTGCTTGATGAAGAAAAATTCTTGAATTAGCAAAGGAAAGGTAAAACCCATGAATCTTGACTGAAGAGCAGTGGTGAGAAATATGCTAATATAACTGCATTTGCTCTTGGATAATGGAGAAAAAAGGATTTGGAAGATAAGAAAATAAAACAGGTGTTTTGGTTTTTTCATTGATATGGAAATGTAAATGAATAGCTAAATATAAACTGTATAATACACCCTCCCCAACCCTCCCCATTCTTGACTTGACATGATAATTTAGTCAAAACAGAGATGTTGTTATGTAATTTTACTATTGGATCTGAAAGAATGAAAGTGAAGAATTGAAATGGAACTTGAAAGAAACTGTGTGCATATTTCTCCACAATGCTCGTATGTTAATAGACTTCCACTGACTTACACAGCTTTCCTGAAAAATTGTGTGCCAAACAGAAAGAAGAACCAGAATTGCTATTCCATAGAGATGTCTTTGCCTGTTCTTTTTAATGGGAATGGCATTCAAGTAATTTTGTCACTTTCATTGAAGAACAAGAAATAACAAATTTTTATTAATATTAAATTGTGCAGCTCTCAAAATCACAATCCCCATTTTACATGGCCCCTCCAATGAGAACAATATAAATTGCCTTTCTGCTTTCAAGCTCATCTATGCTCTGTGAATCTAGATTTTAACAGCACATTGAAAAATCAGTGAAGAGGTGCAAATATTTTGCTCCGTACTTACCTTTCTAATAGTAATATTTGAGGCCAACTATGTTTTATAGTGATGGTGGTACAGCTTTGCTTTTTTAATGAAACATTACTAGATAGGATTTCTGTGAACAAGTTTATTATTTGAGCCAATGACCGTATTTGATGTCATATGAGTATTTAAGTGGCTAGTTTGAAAACAAAAGGGTTATTTGGATCTCCCAAGAAATATTTGAAGGAAGAAAGCTTGAGAACAGAGCATATGCTACTTGCAGGATGTCCAGGTGTGTCAGCACAGGTATGGTTGATGTTACAGTAATGTAACCACGGCTCGTTGGCTGGTGCAGATTGGATCCACCTCCACCTGCAGCCCTCAAACTCCACCTAGGCAAACCCAAAACCAACTAGAGAGGGCAGTTTAAAGAGTCAGGTATTTCCAGAGGAAACTCACATTTTATGCACATTTTTTACTTAGATTTTAAAACATTTCTCCTTCTTCTACTGAATCCCACTGTCCCAATCCAAAGGTCAAGAGTGGTTTCTCCACTGAGCTCTGCTATTTTTAATTCAGAACTTGGACTTGGTCTGGCAAGAGTCTGTATGAGTCTTAAGACCATTTGCCATGCCTCTATAAAGGGTTGTAAATAGGAAAAATGGGATTAGAAAATTGCATATGAAGGCTTATGTTAGAGGGGATAGAGCCTAGAAAGTATTTTTGATTTTGAGGATTGATTTTTAATTGATTGATCATATATCCTAAGACACATAGAGATTTATCTTGGAGTTCATGCACCCTTACTCTCAAAATGTTTATAAACATACATATTTCTTATTTAAAATAAAAAATATGTATGTTTATTTAAATACATATGTTTGTAAAACATTCAATAATAGAAATCTATTTTAATATTTACTTACATCTTTTAATTTAAAAAATCTGCAAACAAGAAATCATTGCTTGCATTTAAACCTAAACTAGTACACATTAGAACCAATAACTAAAAATGCAGTATGAGGACTAAAAAGTGGTAATCTCTTTAAAAGAATCAAGGGAAATATAAAGTCTTGGAACAAAAATAAATTACGGACAAAGAAAAAGAGAAGACAACTCTCTGACATCATTGGGGATGAATGCTACACAGAATGGAGCACAGTGGTGTGATACAGAAAATCCATAGCTCCCACAGGCAGTTTAGATGGCTTACAAGCAGCAGGGCAGCAAGGCTGGAGGCTGTGCCTGAGGAAGGGCTAATCCTGGGGAGATACAAGATCTGAGGTATGGGATAATATGGTCTAAATGTCATAAAGACCAAGCATTGTGCCTGTTTCCACAAATTAACATGCTTTTAACATACCATGAAACGCAATATCTTAACCTCCATTTATTCTTAGCTTACAGCAATTTAGAGTTGAATGGATATCCTAGCTTAGACCTTAACTAGGTACCTGTTATTCCATGGAAATTTTTCTGTATATCCAAGTATATTCTTCTTGATAAAACCAAAGTTAAAATCTCTGTTCTTCAATGAAGTCATATGCTTGTTCATATTCACTAGATACACCACTAAGGGTTTGACAAAAATACATATGAAAGAAGTGAATCTTAACTCTGTATCTTATACTCAGAAAACATGTTCCTCTTTGCTTAAGGGAAGCACTTCAATCATGGGTTCTGATTTACTTACAAAATAGTATTTATCTATTCCCAAGCTTGTTACAGTATTTCCTCAGAGCCTGAAAAAATATTGGGAAATTACAAATATTGTGACTGGGCTGGAAAATAGCTGTGAGGAAAGGCATTTTACCCAGGGAAGTCACAACAGCATACCAAACTTCAATAGCCAGGAGGTCTTTTTTTGCAGGCTATGTAATGCCTAACCTTTCCAAATAGCATTCAAGAGTCAACTCTACTAGAACAGTTCATGAAAGGGGGACCTGTAAAGGTGGTTGGACTTTGTCCTCTTAAGTTAAATTGCACTTTGAAATGTAATTGAGGATATGGCCACCTGATATCAGTAAGACCATAATGTCCAGTATTAGTACACTGACTCACACTTTCAAATGTGTTCTTTATATTGGTGCACCAGGTGATCAAAAAGAGACAGAATTCAGAAAAAATGGCCAACAGCTGTGACTCAGAAATGCCAAATGAATTTTGACACTGGAAATGCCAAAGCCCTAAGTATGATGTGATATCACTATTCAAAATAAATTCCAAATACAGATTTGGTTTTGAATTAGAAAAAGTTTAGCATCATTGAATAGTTCTGCAATCATCTTATTTATTTTTGCTTTATTTTGGAAATGAAATTTTTTTGACTGTATGCAAAACTGGAACTCAGATTTTTGCTCTTAATCTCCACTAGACATATGACTCCCTGAAGGGAGTTTATAAATTAATCTGTAATTGGGACAATTTTATTTCCATCGTTCTCACTTCAGTATTCCTGAAGACACTCTGGATCAATTACATGGAAAAAAACCCATTAGCATAAACAATGCTAATTTAATATTATAAGGAAATAATTAAGACATCTGTTCAAAAGAATTTTAATGAATGAGCCTAACAAGTTCACTGCCATTTCCTCCAAATCTGTTAATCTGTGAATGTCAGAGGTGAGGGTGGTTCCAGCAACTTTGGCAGATGGCCAGTTGTTTCACCAGGCTGGAAATATTAATAGGACCAAAGCGTAGTTGAAGTGAAGAACTTGTCAAAACAGACGCTGCACTCAAATTTTTATGAATGTGCCAGTGGAAGGCAGTGGAGAATCAGTCCTTCCATCTGGACATGTATAAATATTGCCTCATCTGGTGCTCCCAGGAATTTGGGACTCATTTGAACTGGTTAAACAAATGCACTGTATTTCACTCTTTAGCAGACAAGCATTTATGGCTTTCATTGATATTAACAGTTTTTACACTGGTTTCCAGTGTAAAACTCAGGAAGAGTTTTGGGCTGTAAACATCTTGCAGGGATTGTTCCACAATTGTTCCACAAACCTTCCCTTTAAAGAGGCATTGCAGTTCCTGTTCCAGAGGTTTGCAATTTTCCAAGCAACCTCTGTGGCAATGCAAAGAAAAACATGCACTCCTGCAAGGCACTTACAGCTGTCATTTTATACTTAAGACTTATAAATGAGGGAAGGTATCACTGAAGCCAGCTGTTCCATGAAGAAATTTAAGATAGATATTACTGCCTGTGGCATTTGGCTCAAAACACTTCAAACACTGAAATTACTGTTTTTAGAGGTAAAAAATGTGGGCTACATTTGGTCAAGTAACATTTTAATTCAGCTTATCACTTGCTCAGTCTTTTTTATGGTACTACCAGTATTATTAGCTTTTAAGTAATTTGTTTCTTAGCTCTATTCTGTTTCTAAGAAATAATATACATATATATTTATGTATATATGTAATGTGTCTTGAAAATTTTACACACAATTTAAAGACAATAATAGGCATAATAAAGTGTTTTTAGGACACTGATAATGGTTTCTTTTCTTATTGTCTTGTTTTTTCTCCAAGAAAATAAATGAACTCTTCTACTTAAAACAGACGTTGAGAAACACAAACCAAAAGCAGCAGAGTAAAACCGTTTACAAAACTTGAAATGGCTGATGACAGATTGCAGGCCTCAGTTTAGTTGCATCTTTATCTACTATCAGTTACATTAGTGGAAATATGGAAAAATTAACTCTGAGGTCAGATGCTGTTCAGTTTCACAGGAACAAAAACCCTCTGGTATATTATAAAGCTGCTTACACCATAGATGTTTTCAAGACAGTGGTGCATGAGCTGTGGAGGTAGCATGAAATAAGAAAGGCATCTTTTTCCCCCCTTTCTATAAATCATGTTTTTACAGTTCAGAAGAAATTATAAATAAAGTAGAAAAGAAATGGCGGCAAACTTTTCTGCAGGTGGAGTGTTGCCTGAGAAGAACTGGAAAGTACACAGTATTTCAATGCAGAGAGTGAGACTTTAAAGAAGGCTTGCATTAATCCTTTTCCCCACTCAACTCTTAGGTTGCTCAGTACCAACAGGTTTTCAGTTGCGTCCAGGAGAAAAGAAAACATCCTTTTAGAAGCATTGTTCTTCACACTTGGTGAATGAGCAAAAGAACAGTTGTTCTTCTGCCCAATGGATTTTCTCTTACTTTCTCATTATTGCTTGACAGAAATGTCCAGTTGGAAGGCCTAATACTTCTAGGAGCACAGAAGCTCCTAGACTGTACAAAATAGGGGCTCAGTCTGTTCTCCTTTCTGGAAAGGATGCCTGTAAGTGCCCACAGGGTAGGACTAGAAATGGAACACTTGAGGTTTGCTTCATAATCCTGCTGCTAAACACAACTCAGAAATTAGTATGATGGCATAAAGTACAATTAGTATGTAGTGAATGCATTTTGGGTCTTTTTGCCAAGGTTCCGTCTTGCATTGGTTGTATAAATTTCTGTCCCTCTTACTTGCATGGTAGAGTAGCATGTCCAGGAAAGTGGAACTATTGCAAATCATTAAGACAGCATGGGAAAACATTATTAAAGCAATTATGACTACAATATTTAAATGGTTATACAGGGATTAATGATGCAATAGCTTGCAATATTCTGCAATTTTGTTATTAGCAGAACTTAGCTGTACATTCCAAAGGAAAATTTAACTGTTGTTTTTTTAATAAAAGAACAATATTTATTTTAAATAAATTACATTTATATGTAATTAGGTAATTATTTAAACCCGGTGACAATGCCCTATTAAAGTCCTCTCAGTAACAGTTTCTATATACGAATATTATTTGTTTTCAGACTTGCTCAAAATATACTGAAGAGATGTTATTCATACTTACCTTCGACAAAGTCTTTTAAATATCTTTGAGGTTTTACCTTCAATGATTCACATGTATTCAACTCTGTGACTAAATTCTGCTCAATGCTTTGCTAATCGCTGTCAAACAATCTGTTTACTTTATCAGTTTCAATTTGCTAAAAATCTAATTGAGATGTTGTGATAATATTATATTACTGAGATGGCAATTTTAATTAAGAAGCTTTCTTTTCTAAGGCTTTGCAGTCCATGTTCCTGACATGAAGTACTATATGAGAACAGTTTTTACTTCTGAAAAGAAATTTGAATCCTGTTATACCTGTTGAACAATGAGAAGATAATTTAGTCCTTTAAAACATGTTTTGACAAAGCACCTCTTGTAAAAGCAGTATACCTTGTGGAATGGCACATAGTAAAGCCAGGGGAACTTGGCTTCCTGTATACCTTCCATATTTGTACTGTATTATATAGACAGAAACAAATCCAGAAATATTCCTTATTTTAAGGATATGTGGACTGGTTGTTTCAAAATTTCAAATGAAACTGTGAAAGAAAATGAAAAGGAAAGCGAATCATTTAAGAGAGAAATAAATTCTTTGTTGTTAAGTGACATGCTAATGAAGACAAACTACAGGGAAATAATTTCCTTTTAAATTATATTCTGGTTATTTCTTGTTATTTGTGCTTATGTCACATAAGAAGTGTAAAATGAGCCACACTCTATATAAGAGGAGAAAGAGGTTTTCACTTGTATTGACCTCATACAATGCATTCAAAATTTTTTTACTCAGGTATTCAGGCAAAAATAAAAGCAGAAATAATGTTTTAGTTACAGAGTACAATAACTTGGTGATTTTGTCTAAAACTTCCACATCATGATTGCTCATATACATTGCTCCTTCTTTGCATGTTGGATGTAAATGAGCCAAGTTTTCCTATGGAGGCTTTTTTTTTTTTACTACATGTGTATCCCAGACCATGGACAACTGTGAATCATTAATGTGACTCATTCACATGGGAATACAATGAAGAACGGATTGGGTTCAGTTTGAGAAAAGAGGAATGGAGTAATAAATGCTATTAGCAGAAAAAAAAAAAAAAAAACCAGCTTAGTAACTTCCAACAGATTCTTCTGCCTTGCTGAGCTGGAGAATTAAGGTCTGGAGCAGGGGACCATAGGTGCCTTCAGAACATGGAATCACTCAGAGTGATCACGATGGTGGTAGGGATCTTCCCACACAGAGAAGAATTTCAAATGGGTCTGGGTGGAGCTTTTCAAACTGTGAAACACAAAGAATTCCAATTCCTACCAGATGTTCACATAAGAAGTTTCTGGGACATGAACTTTTCAGCAGAATTGAGTGTGGGACAGATACACACCAGAAACAGAGGTATAATCACATCTTCCATTCATTTTTATTGAATTGACTTACAGCTTGGCTTTGATGCAGACTCACTTCCTTTTCAGCTGCAGTCCTGTGGAACAAGTAATAGTCAAATCTCCTATGCAAAAGGTGGTTCCATACTCTAGTGTCTCCAGTCCCTTTCTTTCAGCATTTCTAGTCCATTTTTTTTACCACCTTCCTTAAACTGTTGGAAGCACCTTTTTTTTTTTTTTTTTTTTGGAGGAAACCTTCTGATTTTGTCACCTTTTCATTCAGAAGTGGGAGTCTGAAGGCTGCAGAAATACTGCAATGAAAAATGTTCAAAACTCGTAACAGTCACACTGTATGGGTTGATATAGAGGATGAAATGAAAACAGCCTTGTTCTCACCAGCAGAAAAGGCTGATGTGCGACAAACTACCTTTACGCCATTAAGTAAAAAACATTGCATGGGTGACTATAGAGGCATAACTCTCCCACTGCTATGGTTGTAGTGACACAAGGTCAATAATGTTTCAAAGTTTCACTTTTAGTGAAGGATATCTCAGAAATTTGAGCAATAGGAAGCAGAATTAATAAAATATATTTAATTAGATAGTGTTTGGGTTCCTGAAGTAGCCTAACAAGAAATAAGCCTAAAATAGCTTTTGGCATAGCCAAATTCTTCTATTCTACTCCAGAAGTGAAACAAAAAAAAGAAACAAAAACCAACAAAATAATAATTATTATGATCCAAAATATTATTATACACGTGGAAGTATTTGGAGTTAAGAAACTCCAGAACAGTGAGGAAAAAGCAATTTGCAACAAGGCTGGAGCCCCTGTGCTTCATCTGGAGGGAACAGGTTTGGCATGTTCTTGACTGTGGTACCCTCTTTGGGGGAATAACACAACAGAGGCTTGAAGGATCTTGAGCCACTGATTTTGCTACCACTGTAACTATTTCAGTTGTCAGTTGTATTAGATGCAGGTAGCTTATCCTACAGTGGTGTTTTTTTCCCGTTTTGCATCGGAGAGTTGCAGAATTATCAGCATAGCTCATATCCACCTCCGCAAGTCACATAAATTACATTGAAATGAACAATGAATATGACATTTTTTGAATGACGACTGTATGTAAGACAGTTTCATTCTTTCCAGGACAACCACTGGGAAAATATACACCCTTTGAAAAAAAGGAAATTCCTTGGTAAGATTATAATAATCCTGAAAGTACTTATGCACATTGTGGATGACCCATGCAAGCTTCTGCTGCTGCAGGAAATGCAGCTTTCACAGAGCAGCACCAAGAAAACTAACCTCTTACTAAGAAAATAACACTTAATTAATACTAGCAAAGAAAGTGACTTGCAAATTGCTTTGCAAACAATGGAAGATCAAAGTAATGAATATTAAAAGATCAATTCAGATAAATGCACTACTTGGTTCTATTACTCTTATGGCCTTCTTCCCAAACAAGAATTCTACATTAGAAAGTGAAGATCACAGGCAATTCCCAGGTAAAGTAAGAGTGACATTTAGAATAACATGCTGTGTGCGTAGCTGCTGAGTGTTAAACAACTGGGTAGGTGTCTGAGTTATTAATCCCGTCCCTGAGTCAAGCTGACGCCTCTCCTGAAGACAAGTGCCTGAGTCTTAAAGAAACATTGTTCTATGAAGAGCTTTATGATCAAAGCATTTGGCTAGAAATACAGAAATCTAGGTTTGATATTTCCTTATTGACTCAAAGAATTTAAACCTACACCACTTATTCAAAAAATTTACAGACATGATGTTCAGTCTGAGACAGAACATGATGCTGCAACCCAGTAGACTGGGCACTAGACTTTAAGAGTGAATGATCTGAAGGCAGCAATGCCTGACTCCTTAAAGAACTGGAAAATTTTTAAAACCTGCTAAGGGAGGAAGGCCCCTTCAGAAATTGTTCTAGGCACTAAGTTGCTCCAGTTTAAGTGTTTTTCCATCATTTCCCATTCATTTTCTCTATAAATTAAAAAAAAAAACAACAAAAAACCCACACCTTTGAAACTGGCTAAGTAAGCAACTCTGTTAAAATTTTACAGCTCTTCCTGATGAAGAAAGGCCGTGTTTCAAAAGATGCAGTTACTTGTTGAGATGAAATTGAAAGGTGAATGCATAGTAGATACTCCCTGACGATGTCTCTCAAATCGAATTCCTTGGAGAGCATATGTAGGAAATGACATAATTTTGGATCCTAATCTAGCTGTATAAGCAAGGTGTGAGCCAAGCACTGTGAACTACTCAGCTAAGTCAATTGTAGGCATCTCTGGAATTTAGTTTTAAAACGTGACTCAGCTTGGTATTTTGTATGCCAGCACAGTGAGGATTTTTTTCTGTGCTGTTAGGACTTGATTTCCAAACTACATTGCAGACTAGTTACCTCACTCTTGTCATGCTTTTGCCCCTTGTAGGATTGTTTTTAGAGAGATTAT
Source organism: Pardalotus punctatus (assembly GCA_013400915.1). Lineage (NCBI taxonomy): Eukaryota > Metazoa > Chordata > Aves > Passeriformes > Pardalotidae > Pardalotus > Pardalotus punctatus. Next base: position 671,997 of record VZTX01007396.1, on the reverse strand, counting down.
TGCACAAAAGAATGGAGGATAGGTTTATGTTGTAGATTAAAAGTACAGAAGTAGATTTAGTTGTGTATAAAGACATGTTGCATGGCAAATTTTCTTTTTGGATTTTAAGGTATCTAGATAGCAGGAAGTTTTTTCTTCTAATTCAGATTAAAAGTTTATTGCACTTTTGTGTACACAGCAGGAAAATACTGTAGGCAGAACAAAAAGGGCATTGTTCCTAAGTTATTTTCATTGTTTTGTTAGAGCACGTCTCAAGATAATTTTCTTCCTTCCAATTACAAATCTGGCATATTTCAGAGATATGGAATGTACAGTAATTATAATGATCAAGTAGTAGAGTGTTTGAATGTGTGCCTAAAATGTACGGGTAATTGGTATAAAATGTGAAAATCTTTGATTAAATGCCCTGAGACATTCTTCTTCACATATTAAAGATGAAATTATGGTGTGGAGACTTCATGCAAATAATACCTGGTGTGATATGCTTTGCTCATATTTATTACATACAGTTACAATAACTCACTGACTGACTTTCCTGAATAACAACTTCTTTCCAAGCTTTAGCAATATAAATTAACATAAGAACCTAAATTTGTACTGCACATATCAATCTATTGTTCAGTTTATTTATGCAGATGATCTTTATTGTGCTCTTAGAGCTGTAAGAACACCTTCATGTTTGTGAGGGGATTATCAAATGAAGCATCTGGACCTGGCTGACCTTTATTTTCTCCCTTAGTCATCATATGCTCCTTTAACTTAATTTTAACCTCCTTTGAAACATCTATGTTTTGAGACTATTCAGTTTATCACATCTAACAATTAAGAGTTAATTGACTATTCTGAATAACGCTGTTGTCCTGGTCCTGACATTGTAATCTGCCCTTATGAGAAAGACAGAAGGAAGAGAAGACAGACTAAAAGAATTCCTTAAAACCAGGCAAAAGGGTACTTCACTGGTTAAAGACTTCAGGTGTATAATTTTCTGATTCTAAATCTTTCCAAGAAGACATGTGTGGAATTACTTACTTCAGTACTTTCCAAACATTTTAAGTTACATCAGGATGGTTGGATAATTCCTGCAAAACAACTCCGAAAAGTTCTGTTTTCTTTATGTAAATATCATCTTAACTGTGTTCCCTCCAAAAATTAAGATTCCTGAGGGAGAATTTCACTGAGGAATGCTGTAATAATTGCACAGAAAATGCCTTGCGTTTTCTGAAGCTGTGCTGAAGTTTTATGAGAAATTATGAGTCACATTTTTTTCTTAAATTACTCTTATTTCTAATCCTAGAAATGTAAAATGAAATCACACTTTCCCCAAATGATAACAAGAAATAATAACTCTTTGTTCCTTTTTGCCTGGTGGATTTTTTATATGGGACCAATCGCTCGTTCTCTATTTTCCCATTCTTTCCTGACCATACTAACTGTACATAGTTCACTATATATGGTTGCTTTTCTTTTTTTTTCTCCAGGGCATTCTGATGTTTGTAAGTGGAAAGGAGAAAGGTTTTGTGCACACAGCATGACTATTCAGGAAGATGTAGCACAGTCTCATTTTGAACTTGCTTCTAGTAGCATAATTCTATCAGGTTAAATGAAGTAATCTGTGACCCATCAAAATGTACACGACATCAGATTCAGCCTGCTCTGAAAGTTGATTCCTGCAAAGCCTTGATATTGAATCCTGGGATGGCATAGTGACAAGTCACTACTCTGTCATGAACACAGCTAACTCCAAGAGATGATAGAAAAACCTGTGAATAAAAAAAAAACAAAAAACAATAAATGTCACTCTATTTGTTATCAGATAATACCATATCTAAAGCAAACACTGCAAATGGTATGTAGATTACTGGTTATTTGTCTGCCTTGAGACCTACTTCAGTCCACAGAAAGCAAGAATCATATTGAAGTTGAAGTAAAGAGGCAAACACAAGATATTCAATGTCCTGGTAAAAGCAGACAATGGAGTAAAGGAACAGATATATAAAAGTTAAATGGTCAGATTACACTCAGTGAAGATAAAAGTTTTTAAGGACAGGATCATCTAAGTGCCAGAAATAAAAAGACTATAGTGGTTATAGCCAGACTGTGGGAGGTTCAGGGCTCGAGTTATAACAGACAGCAGCAGAGACTGAAAGGTGATAAAACTGAATGGATGAAATAGGATTAAGAGAGATATAAATAAATTAAATCAATTGAAACCTTCTTTTGTTTCTGCCATGTAATTATATACAGTTATTTTACTTATCATGAAGCTCAGAAAATAGCAGTCATTTTCAATAAGCCATGCTTGTTTGAAAGAAAAAAACAGACCAAAAATGTGCTAAACAAACATACACATGCACAAAGGAAATATATTTTTGCAGTTCTCTTGATCTTCCTTGAAATATTTTCCTCTCTGCTAGAAGCTTCTCTGTGCCAACTAGAGGAAGCAGCCATTCTGGGAAAGGCATCATGTTCTGCTCAAATAAATTTTATGGCAAGAAATTTCCTTGGACAAAACTGACTTAACCAAGGGGCCCTTTTGTTTTTTTATTGCAAAGCCTTTTTTTTTTTTTTTTTTTGTCAAAGCACTTACAGGGACTCTTTCTATCAAATGGATTTACATATATATTCTATATTTATGATTTATTTGTTTTAGTAGAATCCAGATGATTCTACTAAATCCAGATTTTTTTTTTTAGTAGATAAATCTACTAGATTCCAGAATCTAGATGATTTTAGTAGAGATCAATCTCAATGAATCTATCCATCAAATGGGTTACAGTGATATATAGTCTCTACTTGGGATCTAGTAGTTCATTTCAAATAATTGCATGGGGTTGAATCAGCATGTAGTCAAAGTCAGTGTCATGTTATTAGTCATTGGAGAGGGACAAGTTCCTCCAAAGTGCAGTTTATCTACTTGTTTCCACAAGGAAGGAATCTAGTCAAATATTTTTTGAATGCCTGAAGTTAGATGAGAGGAATATCCCCAAAGTGGCCCAGAAAGACTAAGCAAAGTAACATGGGTCTACTGTTATCAGTGGAATTATATATCAACAAAAATGCTTAATGGTTTAATTTCAGGATACAGACCCACATTTGTATTTGTGGGCCCTGTACTTTATGAATTACAAATTTGCTGCTAAAGGTGCTGGAGAAGCTAAATCCTATCCCAGCATTTAGGATAATAATAAGTTAGGGGAAATGGAGAGAAAATTAGTGATAAACCCTGCTTGTGATGTCTCTATTTCATTAATAACAGGTATGCATTGCTGCAGCTGTGGGGGAAAATGGTTACCTGACAATCACTCCAGAGTCATCTACAGCCTGGGAAATGTGGCCTGAGGAGCTGCCTACTGATCTCTAGAAACGCTTTATCTGATTGGCGCTATCAAACATCTTTAAGGGGTCTGTGTCCAATAAATTTGCTTTCTTATCGTATATTTATGAGTGAGGCGCCATGGAGTGGGATGCACTGACCAAGAGAAAGGCATAGTGGCAAGGATTTCAGTAAGTTATCACACATTTTCCAAAGCCACCATCAAGTGCCTTTGCTCTTATTTCATCCTTCCTAAAACTTTTCTTTTCCCCACACCCATTTTTGATACTCACTTAACGAGGAAATACCATTAATAAATATGATATCCAAGAAACTAAGTTACAATAGTCTTAAAAAATAAAAGGTAAAAATTACATAAATCATAAATAATACAATATTTCTTCAAATTGTAAAATCGTTATGATCTGAAGCTTGAACAACTTATTAGTACATCACTAGGTTATTAAGAAGGCCTTAATAACTTTCTAGTGCTTTGATAACAGCTTTAGTTTTCCTCTAAAATTTGGAGATAGTTGCAAATATTCTATCAGATCTGTTTGGGTCGTTGCTTTGGAATTTAAATCCAGCTTGCCATTGGATATATAGTATTTTATTTGCTTATTACAGAAGAAGTAAACACTTTATAGTAACATTATCCAAAGAAAAGCCTGTATTGCTGTTCCAATCCATGTTACATCCTCCTAATAAAACAACTTCAGAGTTTTATCTATTTGACTGGAAGGAAAAAAAGCCTACAAAGCCACAGAGTTTAAGTCTGAATAAGGGAGACTGATATTACATTGGAACATTGATTTGTTATGAGGAATAGGTAATAAAAGATTGCATTCTAAACTCATATTTTGTGAATTAAGAGGGCAAAACACAGCAGATATTGATCTCAGCACAGAGGTAAACAGCAGTTGCAAATACAAATTACTATTTCACAACTCCATTCATGCAACATGTCCCAAGGAGCTTTACTTGATATCAATATAAACCCAACAAAACTGCTACTGAACTAGATAAGCCTTAGAAAACAGACATCTTTTAAGTAGTATTAAAGTCAGAAAGCCAGCTGCTTGGGCACAGCCAAAAGCTGATGCAGGATTTGAGAGAGGGAAAAGCATCTGTCTTTAAGTCACAGCCTTATCAGGGATTGACAAAGGCCAGGTAGTGGCTCGCTGCCAGCAAACCTACTCCACTGAGATGGGGAATGGGGCAGAGGAAACAAAACTCTCAGATTCTCCCACTCTTCTCCAGATTGTTACCGGGGGCAACATCTTTTTGTGCTACCAAAACAGGAGGAATCTTTAGGACAGGGGTCAAAGGGTCCAACCAGGTCCCAAAACTGTGCTGCATCCCCTTGGCATTGCTTGGCAATAAGTTGTTTGTTCTAGAGAAGGGTTTTAACAGCCCTGTCCCCAGGCTGCTGCTGTTTGAGTATTCTGTTACCATCTCGTATGGGGTTTGTGTAATCTATCAGGCCAAGAAGGAAAGGATATGTACATAAAGGATTCTCTTTGACTGAATGAGGATTTCCTACATCCAATGAAATAGTACTGTGCCTGTGTGGAAATGCATCTGAACTCTGGCAATCTTTATTGACTGGTCTTTTTGTTATTTTGTCTGGTCACCAAGTGACTGGTAGTTTGTCCTACCCCTTTCTCTCCTCACACCTGTCACGTTTCTCTTTGCGGTCTCTACTCACTTCCCTGTGCTCACATTTCTTTTTACTTAGGTTATTTTCTCTTAAGTAAACCTCGGTTCTTACAAATGATTGTACATATATGTCTGCATTCTTTATGAACCAGGTTGAAATTAATAGTGTGATGGCTGGTCTATTTGTATCTCATACTTCATGTTTATCTTACCAGTCAGATGAGAACTATTGAGAACAGGGACCATCTGTGATGTTTTTACACTTTGGTGAGCACTACTTTTCAGTTGGTTGCAGGAAATATATATTACATTTATTACAGTATCTAATGGTGTGTCCCATAATAAATATAATTAATAATTCTGAGCTTAGAGAAGTATCAAAGTTGCATAAAAATGCAAAGTATGAAAAAGATAAGAAATACATAAGGCTGTAATATTTTAAAATAATAAGTCAATAAAGAACTATCTGGAATATAGTAAAATGAATGATTTTTCAGGAAGTAAGATATTTTTAGGCAGTCATGGCAAATTATGTATTTGTCTAAATACATATTTTAGTAAATTGTATGCATATGAAATATTGCACAGAAACCAAGCATTTTCAAAATGCTGTTTTATGAAGAAAAGCAAGAGTAGTCAAGAGTAAAGAGTAGTCAAATGCCACTGACAGTAATATCTACCTGTTACTAAGGATGCTTCAGAAAAATAAAACTCCAGTTGAATGTCATTGTTACCAAATATGTATCTCGCATACAAACTTTCTTAAACGCCATGGAGAGAGACGGTGTTTACAAAGCACTGCAGTGAATGTGCACATTATAATGGCTTAATGTCTTCATCCATTGAATTCTCATGTAAATACAGACATCACTTTTTCTGTGTACATTTCAGGTATAAAATGAAAGATTTCTCAACCTGTTCAAGACTTTTGAGGTGACTGAGTTTGAGCAGTGATATGAATCTCAGTTTCCTGACTTCCTGATGAGTGCCCTGCCAGTTTATGTGCTCTACAAATAACCCATCATGTACTCTGCAGGTCTAAGTCTTTGCAATCTTATTTAGACAAAGAAAACATTTTTTGATGAACGATGCACATTTGTCTTTTATAAAATGCAGAAACTTTCTGTGAGTTGTTCACTTGTGAGGGACCTGGGACACCTGTGCAGGTACGTGGGATCACTGTGTTTTTCTAAACAGAGGACAATTTGTCATATAGGGTGATATACCTGCAACATAAAGCAGGCAGGGAATAAGACTAGACCAAATTGTAACCTTCCATTTGTTTTGTGGATATGGTTTCTATTTTTGTCTCTTTGGTAATTCATTTAGCTGGGAAAACCCAGTGTGGCAGTAGATCTCTGTGTGGTGAAACACAGCAACTTCTTCAGACTGACAGTAGGATCTGACAGGAGGCTGGGCAGCCCTCAGCAGACAAGACGTTGAAGTGTTCCTTACTGAACAGCTGCTCTTCTGCAGAAGAATATCCTGTACTTCCTACCCATGAGGTCACTGCTTTGAATGCCCACTTTTGAGAGGAACTGGCTTGGAGGCAGGGAGGGTGGGAACTGGTAGTCTAAATGTTTGCCTAGAAAAAAAATTGGCCTGCTAACTCCAGGTGACAAAGAAAACTTGTCTGGATTTTGAGACAGCCTGTAATTAAATGATGGATTATTTGATTATTTAGTATTTATATATTATATACAGATGTTTGGTCAAAACTCTAGGAAATCTTTGTAGGAAAAAGTGAGATTTATAAAGTGCATGTTGAGGATTATCAAAAAGAACACTGCTTTCTTTGAAAGCGTATCAATCATTGTGTAACAGAGGTGATGCTGATGGGAGAAATGGTGTTGTCTGATAGCCAACTAAGATAACTGTTTAAAGGGATATGGGAAGAGGAAGGGGAAATAGAGGGAAGGTGAAAACTGAAGCAGACACAAAAAATGAATAATTTGAACACACAGAAAATGTGTTTTGCTAATAAAAAAATCAAAGAAAGAACGGGATGAAGAGTAGAAGTGGAACAGATTAAATAGGAGGAGAGAAAGCCTTTGAGGCTAGAACCCTACTTTGCAGTATACTAGGGTTAGAAGATAATCTGTTTGAAACTGTCATTAATTTTGATATAATATTAGGGTATTTGTGAGTCAAGCTTCAAAAACCTGACTGGTAACATGTCTTTAATGAGTCTGTAGCACTGAACAGCAACACGTTATGTGCTATGGAGGTTCATACACATTTCTAGGATCGTGATCACTTCCCCCATGTCAGAGATTCTGATTCAGCTATGCTAAGTATGATTCAGCTATGCTAAGTATAGAACTTCAGGAAAAAAACTACTAGCAGAAAAAATGTAGTATGAGAAAAAACTCTAGTGTCATAAAAATCAAACTACTCTGTGAAATTATGTCACAGAGAGAGAAATTTTCTTCCATCTTGTCCATTCTTGAGCTTAGCTAAATCTACTCCTTAAGAATCTTGAACTCTTTAATGACATAGCCTTCAAAAGGAATACAAGTGAAAATTTCTTTTTCTTAACTTTTATGAATAGTAACCTGAAGAGAGAAACAGATATCCCAACTTTTGAATTCCAAGGCTGTTCTATAATTTCTTAACAAAAAATCTCTCCTTTTGGTAAACCTGCAGTATGATTTTAGTTTTAGACAAAAAAAAACCCCAAAAATCAAGATTTGTGCATAAAATAATGTATGTAACTTTAAATGAAATTAAAAGAAGAAAGTATTCGTAAAGTAACTTGCTACCTGGTATATAATGTATGCAATTCCTTCATTACTGCTACAGATATACATTTCTTTGCCAGAAGGCAGAAGTTTTTCTGAAGAAATGTGTCTAGGCACTGAGTCTTTGCTTTAAAGGGACCTTTCGAGGTCTTAAGAAGCAGTTTTACATTAGCTGTTGTATTATCTTAGCTGTGAAATGCACTAATAGTGCAATTTTAATTGGCCTTTGAGAATGGTAGTTTTCAAATGGTAATCTACAAGAAGACTTAAAATCCTAAAAAAATGAGGGCTGCTATTTAAATTATAATGATGTCTTGCTTGAAGAATTGATACAAGCTAAGTGTTTGTCTAGTTCATGTGATTAAGCAATCAGAAAATCGCCCCTCTTACAGTTTGCATTTTGTGTGGGAATCATGAATATTTTAAGAGCCACTAAAAGTGGCTGCACAGAAAAAACAAGAAGAAAAAAAACCTGTCTTTTCATTGCTAATATCTATAATGCCTTTCTATGATGTCAAGAACTTCCACAATGATAGCAAACAAATAGAAATATTTCTTTGTAATTGCTTCTACTTCCAATATGAACTGTATTCCACACATATGAAAGAATTCTATGTGCTGTGAAAAGGAGAAGGAATTGTTAGAGGTCCAGACAAGGTAAACCACAAGGAGTGTGATAGCTCTTTTTTTTAATGCAACTGCAGAAATCAGAAATATTTCATAAATATGTGAAAAAAACCCCACAGTTTAGAAAAAATAAGTCACTCCTTAGATATACAGTAATACTGAGTTGAAATAATATAATTATACAAAACTAAAAAAGGTTATTTGGCCCAAATGACTGAGTGTTGAATAAAATATTGTATATTTTTCAGAGCTGAAGAAGACTCACAGCTTCATATTGTAGCTGACAGAAATGAAAATAGAGAAAAAAATTCCCAGTGAAGCTCCAACACAGTGCAGTTTTCACCACACTGACAGTTTAGTGACTGTAAACGGATAAAAGAGCAGCCTTTTTTAGTGCACGAAATAAAAACTATCCCACCTGTAAATAAATGGGGGATTTTAGAAATTAAATGCCAATTTTATTTAATTCAAATAGTTATTAGAAAATTTCATCTGTATGTATACAAAACACAATCATCCCTCAATTAAAATCTCTTGAGAGATATTATTAGCTAAAATTGAGTTCAAAAGGGCTTCTCTTACATACAAAGTAGGATGATAATATATACAAAAATCCCTCTACAAAAACAAATGTAGGGGATATCAAACAAGACAGGAGTGTTTTTAAAAGCATTGCCATCTGTATATAGTATATAGCAAAGATAACACAACAAAGAAAAGCTTTTTTTTTTCCCCCAGAAATTCTGTCCTTTTTATGCTTAGTTTTTGAATATTGTTGGTATTCTTTTTTAGCATTTCAAGTGCTAAAACTGAACCCAAGCTTGTACCTCTTTTTAAGTTATGAAAATGATCTTACTTGTTTTAGTTGCATGCTATTCATTTTCTGTGCAAGTTGGCAATGTTAAAGTTATTGATTTAAATAGCAGCGTTTAAAGGCAGTGCAATTTGCAAACACTTCCAGTAGCTAAGTTAGGACTTGGAAAGGATGTTGTGAGCTATAATGAAAATTCCAGTTTCCCTCACTTCTTATGATGTTGCCACATTCTGCATTCTTGATGTAGGCTGAAAATCATTATGCACATTTTATAATACAATCACTATCTTGCCAGGAAGTATAGTACCATCTTTTTAACAGCAGAGCTCTTATACTGTACTATAGTCACTTTTTTTCACAAGGTTTTACAAATATTCCCACCAGCATATTAGGCTGAGGTAGAACCCTAACAGAAGCTTTCCAAATAAAACCAGAATAATTGTCAGACTGGGCAACAGGTATAAATACCTGTCTCCTGCAATCAGGAAAAGACAATTAACACTTACATCCTGGGAGGTGCTGGGATACCTCATTTTCTGCTTTGTTTCTTTTAGTGGAAGACAATGGCACACCAAGCTGAAATCTTAGAAGGAAGTCTGTTTTAGGCTAGTGTTGACTCCTATTTGATGCAAGACAGAAGAGCAACTGAGGACCAAGTCTGGTTCAGGTGTGCTCACAGCTGAAATTCTTTACAGACCACTAATTTCATGAACAGTAAGCCCTTGCAGAAACAGATAGACCCCTTCACACTCAAAAAATGTGTAATTCATATTATCTGGCAAACTGTGCAACACCTGAAAGGAGCACATTTCCCCATTTTTACACATCTGTTTTTCATTGCTACTTGCCCAGTCTGGGTATTTAAAAACTAATTTTAAAACTAAGCACGAGACCTGCTGACTCTCACATTAAAAAGTTACTCAATTCAGTGATTTAAAATAATTATTTGTAGGCATGACTGCTGTAGAAGTAACAAGGAGACTGAACACATGGGTTAGCCCCTAGGAAGAAAGCGAATATTGGAAGCTGCTCTTGAGTTATTCTCTCCTGATGTGAATGACCTTGGCTCTATGGGCTGCTGGGACTTTTGTGTCATAACCTTTGTTCCATATCTTTGAGATCATATATTTTTTTTCTGTATTTTTGGGATCATATCTTTTGCTTTGCTGTGCTCAACACGAGTCTGAACCATGCTGGGAGAATGTGACTTGCCTTTGAAGGTGCAGAGGAGGAGATTTAGGGAATGCAGTGAAGGACAGTGAACACAGGAGTATTTCACTGAATGTCTTGCTTCCACAGAAGCCCACGGCAGTGAAAATGCAACCCATGCTCTCAGTCATGCTCAGGAGCATTCAAAGGGGCATTCCATTTTGGCGCCTAGCCTAGTGCTTCAGATAGGAGAGGGAAGCAAAGAAACCTCACAAACAAGTAAATTCAGCTAACGAAAATCCTTAAATCCTAAATAAAATGGTGAATTTTTGTCTTAATGCAGAAATTATAGCCTGCTGCATCTGTAACTACTGGTTGTATTTGATGGGGTTTCTGTAAGGCAATATGAATCGCTGTGAATTCAGAGGGGATCACATTATTGAAAGTGGGAATTTTTGCTGTCAGTGAATTTTCTGAGTAGGATCTATGATTTGATAAATTTGGTTCAGCATAAAGAAATAAATTAATTTGCTTAAATCATTGTCAGAGAAAAAATACTTCAAATTGATTAAGCATTAGAACAAATTTAGGCTTGGAATGTGCAGTTTGGAAAATACTATCAGTGAATATTGGAAAACTGCAAACTGTTCATGTTTGTGCTTTGTTTTTACTTTATTTATGTTTTTTTTGGTAGCAATTTTCTCAAATTCTTTGCTGGATCCAATACCTTTTAAAATACTGCTTTGGGATACTTTTTTTTTTTTTTTTTAAGCAAAGACTGTATAATATTTCTGGAAAATTAATGGTAAATGATGTTTGTAATATCTAAAGGTTTCTATTTAGTAGTGTTTTTTTCTATCAGAGAATAGAAAATAAAAGGTTCTGCAGCTGTGCTGAAAAACACTCAATAAATACTTTAAAAACACACACACACACCCCATTTTAGGTAGATAGATATGTCAGTAAATATTCAGAAAATTCAGTTAGGAAAAATACCAAATACTGTTTTTCACAAATTAATCAACTGGTTTGAGTGTATTTATTTAAACCAATGCAGGTGCTTGTTTCACTGGCTGGATGGCTGACACTCATTTCTCATAGTCCTACTTAAGTAGACACTTAAATATTGTTGTACAGCCTGTAGTGGCTGCTAAGTCCCAGATAAGCTCAGTCCTTCATATGGAAGGAGCTTCATGGGTCTCAGTGAATCACAACAGAGTTTTGGTTTTGAGCTGAACCTTGGAGAAAGTTTAGGGGGAAAGCAAGCTCATGGTCAGAGACACTATTGTGTTCTACTTGTTACCTTGCTATGTAGTTCTACAAGGAGTGTCTGTGTCTCTCAGGGTGGTTCTGGAATTCATTCCTCACAGTCTCAGTGCACATACAACAGTGTTGTCAATCAGGAAGATCAATTTTGTTAGTTACGCAAAGCAACAAAAGTAGGTGACTGGTAATTCCATTACAAGTCACAATATACAGTGAAAAGCACCAAGTATTTGCACCCTGATCTAGAGTTACGTGGGTCCCTGTCTTGTGTCTGAATGAAATGGGTGACAGAAAATTCTTTGAGATACTACTTGACAAATGGCTGACTGTATTTGACAGATCCTTTATCCAAACACTAGATAGCATCACAGTGTTTGGAGACTAATGCTGCAGCCTGGCAGCAGCAGTGTGCTTGGAGAAGTAGTAGGATTGTTGTTTCACATAGAGCAAAGAAACATATTTTTTCAATGCACCTGATGAGGAGGAAAACACCCCAAAAGGAAAGAATGAAAGAAATTATTGCTTTTATTGCTTTGCTCCTACTAGGCAAAGAAATTAAAAGTGACTCACTAATGCTCTATGTGAAGACTGAAACAGAGAATGGTAGGTAATCTATCAGATAATTCCTCAGCAAAGGAATCCCTTAGTGTAGCAAGTCCTCAGATTAGAGGAACCTGTGTATCACAGAAAATGGAGAGCAACACTACAGAAATGTGAGAAGAGTTTTTTAAGAAAGAGGACGAGAAACCTCAGCAGGTTGGAGTGAAGGACTTTGTGGTCCCCCTGCTCAAGGTTTGCTTGAACCTAACCCTGATGCTGATTGACAATATATATGTAAACCCACTCGAGCAGAAGTTATTCTTCAGTGTGCAGACTGACCCTACTTCATACATCTAGTATGCTTCATCAGCCCTTTCCTGACCATGATATTCACTTTCATTTTTTCTTTCTTTCTTTAACCACTAACTAAAACTGAAGGGCTATGTGAAAACAATGTCAGATCCCAGAGAAACCAGTGAGTGTTGCTTCTTCACCTAAAATACAGAATAAAGCTTTAAAATTTTGTTAATAAAAGCAGGCCTTTTGCTTTCTATGCACACACTCTTTACTGAAGGGACAAAGCAAAAGTAATCTTTGGAGTCTGGATCATTAGTGCCTGTCTTCACTGAAAGACTGCTTGCAAAGCTCAGGCAGCTTTCTTCTCCTTACTTTGCAGAATAATACAATCCATGTTGGCTATTCCACTGCTGGATAAACTCCCCTTGCTGACCCTTCTGCTCACCAGCCTCCACCCCCAGATCTGTAAACTAACTGTATCTGTACTGAATGGCTGATTCAAGCCCTCACAGCAGGGGTGGAATGTGATTAACAACTCATGAAAGCAGATCATCAACGTAGTTTTACTGGAGGGGCAAATTTGTTGAATATTTATGGAGCATAAATTGAGCCACTTGTTCAGAAACTCCAATATACAAACCTCGAGAAGACTGTAAAGGAAAATGGCTGTCTCAAACAGAGAAAGGTCCCTCAAAATAAAATATTTAGCAGTTTTCTTCATTTAAAAAAAACCCAAAAAACAAACTGAGCTGCAGTTCCTACAGCTGCAAACAACATTAGAAATAGTTAAGGCAGACCAGTATACAGAGTGAAATCATAGGCCACAAAAATTTCTTATGTTTTATATCCTGAGGGTAACAGCATAAACACAGTAATGCTTTGCAATTATGCAATGCCTTTGAGCTGAGGAGCCCAAAATGTTTTATAAAAGTGGGTAAGAACTAAGCTTTCTGAAAGACTTACAAACAGCAGTAAGGAGTCTTCCATGTGGATCTATGTGAAAAACTGATTAATTTTTCTGTGATTCCCTGCCTAAAATGAAAAAAACCAATAATACCAGAAGGTTCTTTTGTGTCAATAAAAGAGTAATGTTATTTTTTCTTGGTAAAGATGAAGGTCACATAAATTCTTTTTTCCATCTAAAATAAAACATTCTCTTTTATTTTGCAACTCAAGCACCTTTTTCTTTTATTTAAAATATTTTAATAATAAATAAATAATGTTGTATTTTCAGAAATAAGGATGTGATTGGCCTTTTTTATCTCATGTTGAGGTCACTTGATTTGGATACAAATGCATTGAATATTTCTGCTCTTCTCCTTTCTAATTAATGAAGCTCAGTTCCACTCTGCTCCCATTTATGTCATTAATAGTTCTGCATCCTGAATTTGCAGCAGTAACAGGTCCTACTGTATGATGATTGATGTAACACTTTAATCTGAAAGCAGTGTCATGATGCCTGAAATACACTAAATTGCATTCCAGGCCAAGCCAAGTAGAGGGTAGATGGGGTGTCAAGGCAAGCAGTAACTCCAGTTATTAAGAAGCTGTGAGTAATGCTAATAGTAAAGGCTATCCATATTGTGAATCATTCTTAATGTAAAATGAAATATCTGAAATAATCCTTGTTAATATTTTTAAAGTTGGAAACAATTGAATTGAACAGAACATGAAAGGAAAAAATCCATGAAAGTTTTGATTGAATTGTGTTTCATTAATATTTTGAAATTTCTAGAGTTTTTACTATAGCTGTGAGTAGATGAGAAACTGGGAAAAAAGGGAAAATAAACTCTTTGGTTTACCAGTTTCCAGGAACGCATGGTAGTTGGCCTAGAAAAAACCTCAAGCATGTAAGCGTTACCATGCTTTTATTGTACTCTGGGAGTGTAGCATGTGTCCAGCTCCAGCTGGAGCTTCCCCCATTTACAGAAACTTTTATTGACAGGACCCTGGAAATAAGGATGGCATCTACCTTTTGTGAACTGCAGTTCTTAATTTTAATTAAGTCTCTGCTAATTCTAAATAAATTGACATTGTCTAGGATATAGCTTTTGATGGCTTATGCTAAAGTAAAGTATTTGACCATACAGAGCTGTCCACAAGTTATCCTCTCCTGACTTGAGTTTTGGAATAATTAAATACATTAGTTTAGGGAATGAATCACAGCTTTTACTGGGGTCTAGTGCCAGATGTAAGACATGAGGAGTGTATCCTGAACAAAAATTCTGGTGAAGGACTTGGCAGTGGTGAGTGTCAAATACAGGAAAGAGCTCAAAAGATGAAGAGAGATCCTTAACAAAGGAGCTGTCTGAAACAGGGAAAGCTTTCTACTTTGGTTGTCAGTGATATGTGAACTAACACATATGCAGATGTAACCATACACACAGCCACACACTCTATTTGTACCCTGATTAGATTTTCATATGCATACAAAGATCTCAAAAAATTTTCTCCAAACTGAGCACCTTTTAGCACACAGAGAGGAAGCAGCAAAAAATACTGTGATATAAGAGATCAACTTCTCAGACATTCTTGGAAACAACTTTCTTGTCGTCTAAATGTCACAAAGTCAAGGTAAGTCTGATGGCTATGAACACACACACACATGCACTCACTGAATCCTGTCAGCTATTTTTGTTCTTCAGAGTCTGATAGTGAAGACAGAAGGTTTTCCATAGGGTGCCTGACTTCCCTCATCTAATTACATGTAAAAGTGAATAGACTGAGAAAATAATTTTATTTTGTCTTTCAGAATCCCTTTAGGATTTGGATTTGGGTCAAAGGTATTGCAAGGTTGCTTTCAGTGTGCAGATTGTTTTTCTCATTATAAAGTTTTGATATAAGAGCAATCTGATTTTTCTTTTTCCTCAGGCTGGTTGGTAAGTCTCTTTTCTGAGAATTCATCTCTGTGAACCATACTGGAGAATTTATTATTTGTGACTATATAGATATAAATATGAAGGATCAGAATACGTTTATTTGCTCATATTCATGTTTCAAAGAGTAGATCCATTCAAGATGCACTGCTTCACTATTCTTTTTTTGTAGGAAAGTATAATATGTTTGTGGTTAAATATCCTCAGAAGATTCCTCCTCTTCTTCTTTTTTTTATAGCTTTGTTTCATATTTCCCACAGCCATGAAAGACCACACAAATAAAATACCTCTGAAAAAATGAATAGCACAGTATCACAGAAATTATCTTTGTTAATTTGAGCACATAACAGTTGTCAAACTTGGTATTCATTTTTAATGTGAGATACTTACTGTCTCTTTTTCTCTTGTCTTCAAGAAGAAAAGGAGATGATGCTTTGTTTTAAATATTAAAGAGGAGATGCCAGTAGCAGTTTGTATTGCTCTGTATGGAACCAAAGTTCTTCTGCAATCCAGGGGAAAAAATATTGCTATTTATCTAAGAAAAGAAGTCTTTTTGCTAAATTCATACTTGGTGATACATAGAGCAGGATAAATACAGCAAAAAACCCCAAGAACATTCATACTTTAAAAAAAAAGTACATAGCTGTGATCGCATTTTTTTATATCCTGTTTCCAAGAATACTCCAGCAACATTCTTTTTTTCTAGAAGAAACATGTATAAATATAGAAAAATATTAGCATGACTATTTCAGAATATGTGTGGAAAAAAATTTGTTTCATTTTGCAAGCTTTTGTATATAAAATGCATTTCCCAGACTAGATAAAATACTTCAGCCTATACTTTTTCTCATTATTTAAAAAATGTATTCTTATGGAGATGAGAAATAACTTGAAAGTAGTATATTATTGTAAAGTTTCATTCCCTTCTTAGAAAGATGAATTCCATATATGTAGATAAATCAGAACACAGATGATACTCAGTGGGAAGGGATAAACCATGGAAACAAGGTGTCACATGAAATTTTTGCCTTCCATTCAGAATTAATTTAATTCTGAAAGTCTGTGTTTCATAATCAATTTGTAAGCAAGACACAAATTAAGGTTTCATAAAGAGAAAATACTCAGTAGTTAAGTTTTCCAGAATTTTTGAGCAGGCAAAACAAAAAAAAAAAGATAATTTTTTTCATCTAATATTCAGAAAGTTATACGCATAAAAAGGAACGGAGGATCTTTTCAAATGAAGCATGTAGTACTGTTGTTTTTAAAAACTGTGTGGAATTACTTCCAAGGTTTTCCTTTTGGTAGTGATGGGTTAAATTTCTTTTTAAGAACAACAGCTGTCTTCCTTAAATTCATGAGTGGTGACATACATTTTTTTTATATTTCTGGCATTTTTATTACTGTGGTCTTTTTCTTTTTTTGAACAAAATTATTATGTTTGCTAGCAGATTCATTCTGGTTGTAGTCAGTAGTACCATGGCAAGCTCAGGCCAAGGCTGCAAGTATATAACAGAATTTGTTTGGGGTCTTGTCAGTACCTGCTCTTAAAATAACCAACAGTAAATCTCTAGAGTTTAGTTAACCACCAAAGTAAGGAAAACACTGGGCAGGCTGCTTAGAGCAAAGCAAGTACACTGACCATGTCCTTTGGGATATCTTCTGATGATTTTCTCATACTGGAATTTTCAAGTTGAAATTCAAATGCTGAGAATATATTTTCTTATTTCCTGCTACTAAGAGTAGAATAAAAGCTTCCCATATAAGCATTCTCAGTAACAAAAAATATGTATAACTCTGTATATATAGAGTTCCAGAGCTGTTTTTTTCAGACCTTGTTTTAATGTTTTAGATTCTGAACAGTCCTAAATGCTTTCAGACATCATATAATTTAACATTGAGTCATTCTACATTCCTAAATGAAACCTTCTCTTATGCATGATTACATATTGTTAAAATGGATAGGTTAATTTTGCAACATGAATTTTTCATGGTAGTTGTTCTGCTACTATTTTAGTCTGTTTTTTAATGATATACTCAGTGCAACAGCCCTCTTATATACAATTACAATTTTGAAAAGTGACTAACTTTGGTTACAGCTATATACATAATCTCAGACTTACTCCTTTGGAAGAGTTTGCATGGGCATTTTTGTGTGTTTCTACACCCAAACAAAGATACAAAGATGTTTGGCAGAACGTGCCACACTGCAAGTATTTCCATTGGGTAGAGATGAAAATGAGAAGGTTTTGACAGTTTCTCAACAAGCCAATATTTCTCTCACATTTGTTCAGTTGTTTTAGTTTCTAAGCCAATGTGCAGCCAGACATAGTGGGGCTGCTTTATATATATATATATATATATATATATATGTATAAATATGATTTATATAAGAGAACTCCTGGGTACAGGAGTTCTGTTTGCACTGCAGTATCTAAGAATCTGCTTTTACTTTTGCACACACACACATGCACAAAAAACCCCAAAAAACCCCACTCTTGCTGTTGAATTTAAAAAAGCCTTAAAACTAAAATTCAGCTTAAATCTCTGCTCTGTTTTTACTTCATATCTCTCAAATCTGAGTAGAAAGAATTGACATTTGGTAGCCATCTTTTTTCTGCTCAGCAAAATGGAAGGTTGAATTGACAGACTGGTAAATACTGAAATAATAATTTAAGATTAAATTAATGGAGCTAAAAGACACTGTACAACATCCCACTTTAAGTTACAGTGAGAGCAATAAAAGGTTTTAAAGAACAGTCTGTGATTACAAAATTTGCCAATACATCAACACAAAACTGCTACATAGCAAGGAGCAGTAACTGAGAGAAAGAGAAGAGGTTAGGCAGACAACAGAAGCACAAAATGTTTCTGCGTTGGAAGTTATTTTCTTCCTACAAAGAAACAGCTTTGGATCGTCCCCATGTGGAGGATGATAGAGATAAGAAGCTCTCTGGTGCTAAGCATCTGGGATGGGAGGGAAGATCATAGGATATTGTGGGATTCTCTTTGTTTCTTTCTTTAACTGTGTATGTCTTTGCTGGTTTTTGAAGCTTTTCCAAACCCCAAGGCTTCTGAAGTTCTTGCATCACTCATTTTAACTTTTTTTTTTAATATAACAATGTCAGAGCAATGTGTGTATATGTTAACACAGGAGAATATCACTGTTGGGCCCCTAATTAGATTCATATTCATATTGAAATTTTAAAAAGTCACCAGCAAAAACGAGTTACTGCAATGATTACTTCCCTCCTGATGGGAAAAGATAGCAGTTGTTCCGCTATGTACTAGTCCTGAGCCAAGGATATCCATAGATTCAAGTTTAATTGAAGTTCAAATAGATTGTGACATAATGAACTTCATTCTTCAGTGCTGCCTTGAACAAAACAAGGCTCCCCCACTAAGCTTCAAAATGTCTTGGAAGATCCTTGCAAACTCAGTGTATGTGTGGTAGCATTGTTTGAAATCAATTAATAGTCTTCAGAGTCGTTAGTACCAAACGATGTTGTACCAAAAGATGTTGTACTTCACTGGAGAATGACCAAGTAAATATTGGAGTGTTGCCATGTAAGCCAAAAGAGAGAGAAACGTTAATGGAGCCAATTTGCTGTAGGGAACTACTTTAGGGGGTGGGAGGAAAGAGTTTAGGGAACAAGGGAACAAACCCAAACATGCCTTATTTATTCAGCACTGTGTAGGCAAATCACTTGTGGCCTTACCTTTAATGCTGAACATTAAAATTTTTTTTTGTAGACTAACAAGAGCTCAGTAAATATTCTATTTTCAAGGTCTCTGCTTATCCCCCTCATCATGTATTCTTTGATCAGTGGGAAGCTGAAGTAAAGGCAATGCTTTTGGGATTGATGTAAAAAGCTAGATAATTTTATTTACATGAATAGAAATAGACAAATCTATGCTAATTAGTAGGAGCTGTATGTGGAAATGTTTAAAAGATAACTTAGGAAGTGTTAATTTTTCTGTATGTGAAGGCCAGTCAGACAACTCTTTTTGCTACTGAGGACAAAAAAGAATCAGGGGAAAAAAAAGGAAATAAGAATTAGGGGCCCAACAGTAAAGCAGTAAACTACTTATCATCATGGATTGAAAAGGAACCACATGTTTGACATCAGATCTACAGGCAGTTGATACAGCAATTTGTTGAAAACTGTGCTGAAGAATGCTATTTTCTTTTAGTATCTTTAATGCTTTCAGTGATTTTTATACAGAGAATTTGAAATTGGAAGTCAAACTCTAGTGATTTTTTACACTTGTTTCCATAAGAAATCAAGTCTTTCTCAAGTCAGTTGGTCTGACTTCCTGTCTGTTAATATGGCAGTTCCTGAAAAATGTGATCTTTTACCCCATGAGACTTAAAAAGGGCTATAATTTCTCAAAAAGCCTAATTAAGTGTGAAATTTTGAAATATGTTAGAGTACTTCTCCAACTTAATTTTGTATTGAGATGTGCATGTAATATATCTTCATAAAGTTTAAACAAAAGTTGATAGATTGAATACAAAAGTAACTTAGAATGTCTCATCAATCATGAAAAACACATAAAAATCTTGCTAGTTTATTAAACCAAAGTTTTGTACAAGAATTCACTTGAATAGACAATTATATTCATAAAAGCTGCTTTTTACTTAATCATGATGTTCTCAAGTTTAAGGCACTTCATTGGTTACTGTTACTGTTAAATGTTTGAACTCAGCTTAGCAACACATTTCTATGGCTGTGCTTTATACAGAACCAAATCAGCTGAACACTGTAAGATCTCAGCTATTCTGCATTGCCATTTTCTGCTGGCTCACCTGCATTTTCAATGACCCCACCATATACCAGGAGGGACTTTTCTAACTGTGTGAGTTGGTTTCCCTGTCTTAAGACTGTAAGTGCCTTTTTATGTCTGTAGAAACAGAAATAAGACCCAGTGGTGCTACTCGTTCAGGGTACAACTTGTGTTTGGTTTTGTTTTTTTTAAAATCCAACATCCGTAGCTACAAGTTATTCTAAGCCATAACTTACACAAATTTTCTCACTCTCACTGCCTGCCACATCCCCACTGAGCTCACTTGTAATCACTGGTCATTTGCCACATACAGTGACATGACTGACTAAATACCAAAGTGATTTTCAGGATTTGAAGCTATATGCAATGAAACTATAAACTGTATAAATTCAAAGGGATTATGCATGCTTGCAAATGAGTGTGATCTACAAGTGCATGGGTCATAACAGGTGATAGGAAATATCAAAAGTTTAATAAAATATTGTAAATTAAATGTAAGATTAAATATAGAAAACCCAACAATTGCCATGTCTGCTAGCACCTTTTTTCTGCTCTTTGTTTACCTCTTTTTTTTCAGTCCTCCCTGTCAATTAGATAATTTTATGTCTTGATTTCTAATTTGGCTGAATTTGGCAGCAGATGCAGAACATCAATGGGCTCTACCTTGTTATTTTGATTTGGAAGCACTAAATATTGACAAAAAACTGTAGCTATTTGCTTATTCATTGTCATCATCATAGTAAATACACCTCTGTATGGAACACTGATGTGTTTTAAGCCTTTTTTATACTCATAACCACACTTTTTCAAATATAATTCATAAGAAAAACATGGTATATTAAACAGTGAATTTTTACTATTTTTACAATATTTGGTGATTTTTATGTTTTCCATCAAGAACACTATTCACCTTCTTTTGCTGAAAATTAACCAATGTCCCTTGGTGACAACCTTGACCATAATGACAGTGGAACTACAATGAGAAATTTTTGATAACTAGACAAAAATAACCTTCATGATTCCAAAGTCATAGTTTATCTTGGCAGATGCCCTGGTCAGTTTAATTGGAAAACACTTTCAGCTTTGTGATTGAGAAAGAAGAATGTGATGCTGGACTGTATAAAGGTTCTGGATTTGTGATTGTCTTAGTTTTCCCACCATGCTCTTGTGCTTGGGACTTGTTAGGGAACTGCTTTTGTAAAATGCCTCAATATTTCTGGATTTTTAGGAGGTGTGTAGACAGACAGAGGAAGGTGGATTCAGCTACCAGAAGAAACTTTTTGTTCTAATAAACACTTTGATTTGCTTAATCTGTAACCTACAGGGGAATACCATTCAGTGGGTTGTCAAAGTTCACATGATTCTGTATGTAATTACCTTGGTATTATAATTGCCTGTAACTGTCTATGCTGGAAATGATGTAAGTTTCTGACCAGGGGGTATGTTTTTACATTATTGCATTATTCATGTTTGAAGCAAGTTGGTAAGGAGTATAATTGGAAAGAGAGAAAACGAGGAATTTAGATTAAAGCCCTTCATAGTAAAAGAATTTGGGTTTGGAAGATTTATTTTTCTATGGAAGGATTGTTGTAAGGCAGATTAACACATTTCCTATCCTATAGAATCATTATTTCTGCTCAGAAAGAAAAATAATAATTGAGAGGATTTCAGAAGAAATCTTGACCTTATGAACAATTCCTGAAAATAATGTGTTTTGGAACAAAAGATGTATCATTGTGAGAGTATACAGATTCATGTACTACATTGCAGAATAACAATAATTCAGGGAATGATATTATAACACTAATCAGCTTGCAAAGTAGTTAAATTTAGTTTTAGTATGCTTGTGGACTGGTTTCGTATTTTTTCTGGAGAAGTGGAATCAGCTTCTTTAAATTTCAGAGGAAAGGTCATAAAATCAGTAAGATTAGAAATCTAGCAATTTCTACACATGTGCACAAGCAAAACTCTGTGTTTTAATTCCTTCAAAATAAAAATATAATTTAAATTAACAGTTATTTTTACTTTTTCTCACCTTTTCTCTTAAAACTCACCATGTGAATTAAAATAAACAAACTTCTAAATGATCATCAAATGTTTCAATAGGCAATCATTAGCTATTATGGAACAAGCAAATGTGTTGATTCTCATTTGAAACATTACCATCTCACATTTTCCCCTGTTGTGCCCTAAATTATTTGTACCACACAACTTTTGTAAGCTTCATAATTCTAAAAGCAATCATTCAAATTCTGAATGAATGAACAACTTACAGCAATTTTAAAGCACTTAAACACTGAATTGTGAGACTAAAGCTGTGTTTACCACCCTCATGATGTCTTATCTTTCTATAGTATCAGAAACAGTTATCCATTCTCTCAATTATTTTAAAGTCAAGTGCTGATGACTGGGAAAAAAAACCCAAATGGATACAGTACTCCAACCACCATAAGACACTGGTATTTAATGTTAATTAAATGTAGAACACATTTTTAAAGTTTATGTCTATGTGCAGAATATACCCCATTACTGGCTTTGGCAGTTACAACAAAGAACTCAAAACTTGATGGGAAAAGAGTGGATATATTTCCTTACAAATTAATGATCATATTTTCACGGCTATATAATCTTCTAGAATAATGATGATATTCCTCTCATTTACACATAAAATATTTATTCTAAAATAAAACTTCTCTTATGATTTTCCATTTGCTACAAGTCCACAGAGGATGAAATTATCATTACTAACACTTATTCTTACGAAAGTTTGTTTTATGACTTGACTATGAACAGCAGCTTATACTGAACACCTGATCTGCATGAAATAATTAGGATTGGTCAGAATTAGGCTTTGGACATGTATAAAAAAATCACAAGCTCCCTGGGTCTCTCAAGAAGTGATAGTAGTAGGGAAAAAAACCCACATGGAATTTTATAATAGTTTTAATGCTTTGAGACTTGGCTCACATCAGCTTAGCCCACAGCATCATTCCTGAATATATTGAACTACTGAAAGACTTAATGACTGAGTGATGATTTTAGATTAAATTGTGTTTTATCACATTCATGTGTGTAATTGTGTGAGCATGCACAGAATTGGTTGCAAAGAGCTGCAAGCCATAGCTGAGTCATCAAATGCCTTTGTGTTAGGACTCTGGTAAGGGATTTTAAAAAGAAAAAGTGTCCTATGTTACAGATGGTTGTCAAACACAACAAATGTTATTTTTTTATTTCTCTTATTCTCTCCAGTTTGTTTTGTCTTGCATTTTTAAAGGCATTAAAAATGCTGTCCCAAACTGATCATGAGTCACAAAACTCTTCCAATGCGAAACAAAAAAATACTTCTTAAGTAAGAGTGGACAGTTCAACAGCTTTTCATTTTTTCTTTTTCTTTTTCTTTTTCTTTTTCTTTTTCTTTTTCTTTTTCTTTTTCTTTTTCTTTTTCTTTTTCTTTTTCTTTTTCTTTTTCAAGAGAACTAGCTTTAACTTGTACAGCAGCCTTTGTAAACTGGTTCCATACCTGAGTCTCCAAGATTGAGAGCAGTGTCCACCACCTGCACTAACTGTTGACATAAAACAACAACATGCTTCTGCTTGGTCTGAGCTGCAAAATGCATGCTCACATTCTTGCCTGGCTTATTTAGTTACTTCAGTAGATATGATCTTTGGAGGAAACCTTGCCTTTGGTTTGACTGTGAACATATATACTACCGCTAATGTGAATGAAATGAAAGTGAAGAGTGAAACATGAACTTAAGCCCAATTTTTTTTTTTAGACCAAGAGGCTGGAGTTTTGGGATCCTGTAGCAAGTCTTTGCTTCATGTGAATGATTGCAATCACTCTGTACCCACTGTAAATATGAACACCCTCCAAGCCACTCAAAGTTGTGTCTGGTAGCTTCAGTTTGCAATAGATACCACTGAAGGATACTGAGGAGAGCACCCAATGATGTCTGTTTTTCTGGCCTGTAATGCCCCTGTAGTTTAGCAGAGGAATTAGAAAGAGTTACACTTGGTCCATTGCTGTTATTTTCTCTCAACCATACACTGCTTAAGAGGAGTAAAAGAGCAAAGAACAGAGGAGAATCTGACTGTCNACCCAATGATGTCTGTTTTTCTGGCCTGTAATGCCCCTGTAGTTTAGCAGAGGAATTAGAAAGAGTTACACTTGGTCCATTGCTGTTATTTTCTCTCAACCATACACTGCTTAAGAGGAGTAAAAGAGCAAAGAACAGAGGAGAATCTGACTGTCTTTCTCTTTTCTCTTTTTTTCTTTTTTCCTGATAATAGTTCTCATGAAAAAACTTACTTGTGAATATTTTTTAAGTGAATGGGGGATGAATACAGAAGTATGCTGAGCATGACTGAAAATAATTTAAAAGAGTTAAAGATACTGTTTCAGTGTTTTTCTCCTAATTCAACACTTGTTCATTTGTTTATTGAAAAAATTATGAAGATGGAACGTTCTTACCTATTTTCTCTGAAGACATTCCAACATTCAATTTAGGACTTCAGTAATACACCTTAAAATAGAAAACAAGCAAATGTGCTTGTGATTGTTTTTTGTTATTCATGAAAAGAAAAACTAATTATGAAAATATTTATTTGATGTTTAATTCATGAGGTAAATTTTATAAATTGGTTGCTATAATAATACAGTTGTATACCTTTCTGTTTGGTTGCAGCAGTTTCTTCTGTTTATAACTTTGAAAGCTAAACTATAATGATGCAAACAGGGATGACTGATTAGCATAATGGATGTACTGATCAAACAATTTCTTCAGAAATTTCCTCTTTCTGGTTTCAATAACTATAATTATTTTTTTGTTCAAAGTAAGTTGTGGCAGCAGAAAGTACATCCCTTTGGTGGCTTTTGCATTCTGTTTCAAGTGAAATGCCTGATAATAAACAACATTGCTCCCTTTTGTTCTTCCATATGAAATACAAGGGAGCTTTCACACTTGTAATATTTCACAGTAATTCAAATGGTAATCTTTAAGTTGCTTAGAAAAATAAAGATTTTGAATAAAAACTTACTTTCATGTTTAATGCAAACCCTTATTTTCATAATGAAGTTTTATGATTAGTAGCAAAGTTTTTCTTTAGCCTGAAACATTTTTTCTTTTTGAGAACTGATTAAACAAATTATGAGATTATCTAAATGGAAAGACAGTTAGAGTAATATTTTTTCAAAATTGACTTATGAAATTAAAATAGTGTACAGTTACTGTTTTTTTCCCCAAGTTGAATTGGGAAGAATGATTTACATCTGATTAAGCTGATGGAATCTGAATCCAGTCCTACCTATAAAGAAAATGAGAAAGTAAGGATGAACCTAATACTCTTCTGAAACCATTCTTTAAACCTGACAACTGATGAAACGCAATTCTAGTGTGAAAAAAAAACAACCAAAAAAAACCTTAAGAAACATTTTGCTCTTCATAGAATCATGGAATCATTTGGGTTGGAAAAGTCCAATCCCTGACCAATCACATTGTCAAATATTGTGGAATTGAAATCCATAGGTCTGCCTAAATAACTGATTTCTTGCATTCAAAATGATGTTTATGGAATTCAAAAATGAGAGTACAAAAGGAAAGTGACTTATTATCCCCACTGTGTCTTAATTAAGAAGAAAGGCTTTTGATTTCCGCAGTTTGCTTTTAATAATCCCTTATTGGTACAGTACAGTTACTAAAAATAAGTTACATGCAATTTTTCCCTGTATCAATCATGAATAAGCTAACCAAAATAATTTGGTGAGCTGGAGGTAGGGAACTGTAAGAGCATAAAAAAGGATGATGAAATCCTTTCTGAGGCAGACTTCCTGTACAAACAGGTTCCAGATTCTGCAGAATCAGATCTATAGAGCCTTAATATGAGCCCAGTATTAATAACTTTACACCAAGTTGTGCCTTATGTTATATGAACTTCTTTTAAATGAATTAAATTGCTTTCATATGAACATAAGATTTGCCAAAAACAGGAGTTTCAATATCTGGTTTTAAAATCTGGAAGTTTATCCATTTACCCTACGGCAATATGGGTTGGTATGAACCAGCACCTGGTCTTTGCAAGTCAATATATGAAGCAGATTATAAAACTTTGAATAAACTATGTTGGAAAAAAAAGTTTCTAACTTTTCATTTTGTTTTCCAAAGATAAAATGTTCATGCTCATCTTTCCACTTCTGAATCTCAGATGAAGACAAATCCCTTTGGATAAGTTAGTTGGCAACAAATTTCTTCACAATATAGTTTTTCTTTTGTCCTCCATTTTAGTAATTTAATCTGGTTTATATTCAAGTATCTTCTCCATTTAGCTACCTTGAGCATCCTGTCTGTGCAGGTTAGGAAAGCAGTTTATGTTATTCTGCCAAACAGTATGAACAATCAGAGTAGGAATATTGCCATCTTTTTAATGGTTATAGTCCAAGAAAGTAAGAAGGATTCCCAGGATATTAATTACTCCTAGATGAATTGTGAATGAAATTCATAATTAGTTAAGCCCTTCAGTTTTCTGAAAGCCTTTATTAATCCTACTGTAATGTTAACTGGAAAGCATAGTGTAGTAGTAGTGACTGGAGTTCCATAGAATTTTCTTTTTTACTAAAGGTTCTTACTCCACAAGGATCTTCATTTAAATAGATAATTTTAAAATGCCTCTGTGATTAAGTGGTGCCTACTGCATTCAGCATAGTCCAACAGCTAAGGCAGAGAGACAGAAAGAGCTAGATATTTTTCTTAGCTTGGACTTGGGCCCACAGGGTGACTTCTGGCTATTTACTTTTCTTCTCTGATCTATTTGTCTATTTACTTCTCAGCTTGCTCACCTACTGAATTTATGAAGTGTCCTTCTTTTGTGAAATAGTTACTAATCTATAGGGGAAAGGTATTAGGTAAATTAAAATTGTCTGCTTGCAGTAATATTCAGTAATTTAAAGTTACAGAACCACATTTCAGACTTCATCTTCGTAGCCCAGTTCCTACCAAACTACCATTCATTTTCCAATCATAGGTGCAAGATAGGTGATCTGGAATTGTTTCTCATAAACCACAAACATGTCTGCTGCAGTATTTCTCGCATTAGCTGTGAGGCTTTTCCCAAGGGAGAACACACAAAATCGTGGTGATATAAACAGGAAAAAGGGGAATAGTGCCCTGATGAATCATAATGTGCACGGGTTCTCCTGCATGGAGGAAAGTCTTCAGAACTTCTCCATGTTTTCTGAGTTACTAATTGCAGGAAATCTTAGTTGTCTTAATGATGTTTTTATTTTCTTAAGCAAAACTTGGTATCTGCAATTATGTTAATGTATAAATACACACAGACACACACAAAAGTATTTTGATAAAATATTTCCTTAATATCAGAATTAGCTTTCAGAGAGCAAGCAGAAAAAGTGTTGAGTTTTTCCTTCTTAGTAGAACCCAAACTCCTAGGGTGGAATTCAATCAGGAAGTTGCAGTTAAAGCTCTGGGTAGTGATACCTCTGTTTATTTGGTGAGTCACACACATAATTTTTTTTTCTTGGTGGTTTTTATTGAGAAGGGACGCTGGTGGGTTTTTTTGTTTTGTGTTGATGTGTTGTTTTGGGATTTTTTTGGAGGGGAGGGGGTTGTATGTACCTTCTTGTATCTCATCCTGCAGTCATCAAAATGTTCTTAGCTCACTTATCCTGTAAGACGAATTGTGAAGGGTCTTCTTACTACTTAAATGCTGAACACTCAACACTGCTTAAAACACTGCCAAGCAAGACACACCCTTTTACATTTTACATTGGAGTCTGAGCACAGGCATGCAGAAGTATGCTCATAGGTTCTGTCTGGAGTGGTTTGTGAGAGGAGGTTGCAATTGTTTCATCGCCTATTAAACTGGAGAGCAAGCTATTATTAGCTTTTCTTGTGAGAGGTCACAATGGGGAAGAAAGAAGGGAGCTTATTAAATGCTTTGGCGCTGTTTTAAATGCAATGAGAATTATAGGTGGTTAGATCATAACATTGCTGGAAGGGAATTCAAGAGTTATTCAGTCAATGTCCATTCATCTACTGCAGGGCAGGGCCAATTCCATGCAGGTAGAGGCTGAGACACATCTGTGCAGCTGAGCCTTAAACACCTCCAGCACTGGAAATACCAATGCTTTCCCAAAAGGTGTGACCCAAGTTTTACCTTAACATGTTTTTCTTAACATCTTGTTCTTTATAATTTAAGTCAATTGCTGTTTTTCATATTTACATGCATATGATATTAGGTTAATTCCTTCCCCTTTCCTGAAATTTTTATTTAAGTAAATACTTATTTTGTTTTCCATTTGTATTTCAGTTTCTCTCCTTCAGATTAAACTCTTCTATCTCTTCATTCAATATTCCCTAATAAATGCTTTAAAAACCTCTCATATTTGTGACTCTCCTCTGGATTTCCTGTCACCTTTCTTGAAATATATTTCCTCAAGCTGGACACAAAGTTCTTCCACTTTGTCCTTACTAGTGCTGTCTAAATCAAAAGATTATTGCATTTATTTTTTGTTTATATGTGAAAAACCAAGGTTTAGTTGGCTGATTGCAGAAGCATGACTCCATTGTTTTATGTTCTGCTTCTTAAGATAACTACTACATACATCTCTCAATGTTTTCCCACCCAATTATTTCAGACTATGTATTTATGTAGATGGCCATCATTTACTAGCTCCTACTTCCCTTTCTTAACATCCAATTATTTTTCAGGATGTATCTCCAACTTTTCCCATTAAATTCTGTGTTTCAATATATTTCTGATCCAAATTTCAGGAGTTCACCACCCAGTCTCTTAATGAAAATATGGAATAGGTGAGGATATAGATGCACAAGGAATGGAGCTCTGCAGAAGTCCATTTGCTGTCTAGTTCAGAGGGAAATATTAAGAACCTCCACTTATCTCTTGTTCATTGGTGGAGAATTTTGCGTATTTTCTCTCATTGCTCTACTCACAATTCAGTTGGATGTTCCTTCATTTGACAAATTGATTAAACATTTAAACATCCCAGTGATTTTCATTGTTGTACCACTCAAAATAGCCAGGTCACATTATCAATTTTGTAATAGCTTAATATGAAATAGTTCAGGTATTCTCTTCTGAGAAAAAAAGAAAAGTTTTTTAGTTCTAATGCCTTCTTTTCTGATAAAGAAATGAAGTAATTGATTCACTCTCTATGCACAAAGGCAAGGCTACAAGGAGGAGCAAAATATTCACACAGATTTAATTGGAAGGCCTTACTCCAGAACACAAATGCTGTAAGTGTATTATCTTGTTTCAAAAATCATGTCTATGAAATGATGCTTTTGATGGAAGAGTGGTGGTATAGAGAATGAGCTCCAGAGAAAATCTATGAAAATGCTGTAGAATTTTTCAATAAAAACAGAACAAAATTCATCCCAAATGTTTCCACTTCTTTATCGAAAAGAAGTCCAACTTGATAACTACTAGCAGTAGTCTAGAAGAAGAAGAACAGAGATCACTTGGGAGTGAAAAGAATGGATGGTCTTTAAATAGACAACTATTGAATTAATTGTGCAGTTATATTGACTATCATTTTCTGTCACATATCTATCAGCAAGATTTCATTACCTGCACATTTAGTGGTTACACCAGTTCCAGTCTTGGCAGTGGAGGTATTCAGTTTGCTCTATACCATCCTGAAATGCAGTTTTTTGCATGTTTCCCCATTTATGCTTCCTCCTCCTCTTTCATTGCTATGCTACCCCTCTGATGGTATCTGGCAACTTGCTGTCTAGTCTAATGATTTCTCAGCCTGAAAATTGCTTTGTCTTTTCTTTTTTTGAAATGTAATATCTGGCTGGGGTGAGCAGAGTGGGGCTGCTGGAAGCAACTGGGGTTGCCCCCATTTCTGGGCATGACCTTTGGGTAGGAATAGCTGGACTGGCTGGGGAGAAACTGATACTGAAAAACTACTTCCACCAGAAAAGCCTAAATGGCATTATTTGTTAAAAACCCTTTGAACTGGAAAAACTTAAGTCAAAATACATCCAAATAACATGAATGATTAATTTTTCAAAACAGATATCTTCGTAACATCTATTTAGGTATGAGAATGGTAATTATTCCATCAGAGTAAGTGTATATAGTTCTATTGTTTTATTTTGTAAATACTAGCTTGACATCCATGGAAACTAAATTTTATTTAAAGAGTAGGTATGACAACCTATACTTTCCTCACCATTGTTTTAAAGAATATATTCCAATTTTAATACAGGTCCCAATAGTCCTAACACCATACATTTTCAATTTCTAGGCCTTATATATGCATTACCCATACATGTCTGTCCTTACATAAAACCCATTAATATATTATTTTCACAATCCACTGGACTTGTCTGTTGGTCTGTGTGCCTAATTTCACCATGCTTTCAAGCTCCTATGCTTTGTGTTGATTAATTGGAGCCTGAATTGGTAGGTTTTTTGCTTGGCTATAGCTGGAGTATACATAGCTGTGCATAGGTTATATTTGCTTTCTTTGAGGTGCACATATCATCATTTCCTAGCTGTCTATCTGGAGAAACAAGAGACAAGTTGGGACACAGTAGCACTGAGGCGGCAGCCTTCATCTTATTAAGGGCTGGGATCAGGGGAATGCTGGGTGTTTTTTGGTTAAGGAAGGTCACAAATTGTTGCTGAAAATCCCCATTCAGCTCAGTAGAGGATTGACCTCGTGGCACATCCTCCTGTTGGAGCAGCTGATGTGATTTGTATGAGACCGAGATAGAGGGAAAAGGGCCAAGGGTTATTTTACCCATACAGATTTCCTCAATGAAGCAATTGATAAAGGTATTTACCACCTTTGATGTTAGAGAATGACACAATATACAGAGGTGTCTTCCTCCTTTTGTGTGGGAGTAAATAGGTTTCTTCTGCTTATTTTATCCCTGCTGCGTGAAAATGCTATCACAGGCACTCCAGTGTATATGGGGC
The DNA here is from genome assembly GCA_013400915.1 of Pardalotus punctatus. Taxonomy (NCBI): domain Eukaryota; kingdom Metazoa; phylum Chordata; class Aves; order Passeriformes; family Pardalotidae; genus Pardalotus; species Pardalotus punctatus. The sequence continues at coordinate 640,965 of VZTX01007396.1, read as the reverse complement.
GTGAGAGGTGAACTTAACAGAGTTTTTTTTGAAATATGAGAACTCTGTAAGACCTATTTGATATACAAAGGTGCCTGCATGTGCACACAATTTAAATATTCTTTCTTTTTCAGATGTGAAAGTTGTTTATTATTTATTATTACTCTCACACTGTTGAGAACCAGATCCTTGAATTGGATTTACTGCAAGAAGAGTGTGCTGGGTGGCCCTTCTTGTGCTCAGATTCTGCCATCTTTCAAAGGTGACGTCAAAATCTAGATCCACCAAGAGGCTGAAGAGAACACCCTGAAAACAGGCCATGATATGATTTTTTTGGCTGGAGAGGCAAATTCTAAGTACTGTGCTGTTTGATTACTGATCCTAGGATTGCAAAACAAATTTTCAAATGTGGTGATGGTTTTGCCTGGTAGAAATAAATTATGAAGAGTTAATTATCAAAGTTCTCAAGTATGTTTTTCCTTGTAAAATGTGATAATTAAATTAGAAAGCCTACAATTAAATCAGGGAATTAAAAATCTACAGATGGAAGGTGTTGCCATCCTCTTTCTTTCACCCTTCAGGTGAGATGATTTGGTTTTCTACTCACATTTAATCACAGATAGAGTTATTGTACTTCTTGATTTGGTGATGTGAATCAATTCAATATGGCATAGCATGGATTAATTATACTGTAGTTGATTGCAATGTATAGATATTTTTATAGTAAAAATTATTTTTCTTCAAAAATTGTGGAATTGAGCTAGCTGCCCAATAAAAAAACATTTTAAAATGCTGAAGATAATTTAAAACTGGGAGAGGGCAAATATTGAGAGTTTGAAACAATGTTTAAATAGGATTAATTTTAATTTAGAACCCCTACAATACATACCAAAATTTTTATATCATTGCATATAAGATTATACAAATTTGTTAAACATAATTCCTGCTTGAGACATTTCCGCATTCTAAGTTACACACTATTTTCTTATTTCTTATAAAATAGCTATCCTTCAATGATGGGGTAGTGAGCACTTTATCGCTATTTTTCATGACACAAGTTTTCTTTAAGAATTATTTTTTCAGTGAAATTAAAATGTCCTCAGAGTCAGAACTAGAGGTGGTATAACTGCTGTAACTGATTTTGCTGACTTATATTTGAGATTTTAGTTAAGTCTATGAAGAATACCTTTAGAATTTTTTTTCTTTTTTCTCATCATAGCATGTGTTATGTGACTTCTACAAGCATATGCTCTACTACAACTGCTGTTTCTCATGTTTTTCTTTGAACACCTGAGCTATAAAAGAGTATGGATGTTTTATGTTGCAGTCAGCAGGAGATAATCCTATCTAATTCAAAATTCACTTTGGGTTTCTCATTCATTGATGTTTCGAATTAAGCAAATGAAAGAGCAACCTCATATGATATTCATCTACTCTGTTGTTCTTTAGTTCCCATCTCCAGTGTTCACCAACCCAACCCAATATCATCATCATGCTGCAGACTTTTAGATAGTTTTCCTGCTTCCTACTAGATGAGCTTGTGAGACTTTGCTTTCTCAGCTCAAGTTCCAAACTTTTTAAATGAACACAATAAGTTTGAAATCTCCAAGAGAATCTTAGGTTTTAACTTAACTGAAACCCTAAAGCCCCTGCAATATCTGTCAGAGTGGTCAAAGTGGACTGCAAAAGGAGACCTTTCAGATTGCAAGGATTTGCACTCCTGACCTATCTTGTTTTGTGTATATCCTTTCTCATCACTAACTGTATTCAGACTCTATTTTGTAAGGCTACATAAGCATGGAGATCTGGCTCTTGATTCCCTGCTGTGAGTTGCTTGAGATACTCTTTTCTTCCTGAGCTTGCTACTTTCTCTTGGTACCTATAGGGAACAATTAATTATGAAGAAAGAAATGAAGGAAGAAAAAACTCATGAATATCAAGAATGAACTGGACTCTTTATGTGCAACCAGACTAAAGAGGCAAGACAGAGAAACAGGAGAGATGAAAGCTTGCCAGATAAAGAGGAGAAAATTATGGATGGCTGGAGAGACCTTGCCATATTTTTACACCTACCCTGTCCCCCAAACTTTATTCTATTATTTTTTATTTTCACATGCATTGGAAATTTTTATCTTGTGCTACATGAAAAAAGTGCCAGTATTCTGAGGGTTGTGGTGATGGAGGTGCCTGTGGGTTTTGTTCTTTTTCCAGTTACAACAGAAGTACAAAATTTATATTGAGACACTCCTTGTGAAATACTTGCAGAATTATTTTACAGATTAAATTATTTATCCAGAACTTTTGAGAATATTATGAAGTTATTCATTTGAGCCCCATGGACACCTGAGACTGGCTCAGCACTCTATAAAACTCCCTTGTCTTATTTCCAGTCCTGTACATAATATACACAGATGCAAGAAGATTTATATTACTACAATATATAAACCCAAAATCTNGGGAGTACATATATGTATATATACTGTGGGATACACGGAATGTATCCCATAATGGGATAGATTGAAATATCCCATTATGGAAAGAGAATGATTTTATTCATAACATTACTTGTCTTTGCAGTTCTGTCAATAATGTATTGCTGATTTCACAGTCCTCATTCAAAGAAAGCCTAATGAGACCTTTGAGGATACTCTTCACAAAATTTCAACGCAGCCTTTCAGTAATTAATTACAATTTCATTTGTTTTTCTCCACTTCACCACAGACCAAGAAAAAGCCATTTACTTGCCACAGGATTGCTGTGATCTCTCAACCCAAATGTCACAGTATGGTGTGTCATGAAAAGGAAAGGCTCCTTGAACATCTCCACAGAATTTGGCTTTCTTTTCATGGGAACTTCTGACTTCTATTTGCTTTGTGATTCCTTGGACCTTACCCCAGATTACTGACTGCTCCTAGTCACCCTACATTTATTAAAATATCACGAATGAAAAATCCTGTCTAAGAACCTCCTGAGGGGTATTAGTTGCCCTCGAACTTGAACTGCACTGTAATCCTACAAAATATCTGCCTTTCTGTATGTGATGGTCAAATGCAGGGAAACTGCTCTCTCTGTGCTGTGCTTATCTTTGCCAGGAATAGACAAAAGGTGCAGATGGAAAGCTGGAAACCCTAAGTTGAATGTGTCAACTTCAAGGCACTGTGGTGTCTCATGTAAATTAAATGACTTGGGGTTCCACCCCCAAATTACAAAAAAACATCTGTAGCACAGCTCAGAAAAATGTGGGATATATTTCAGAGAAATCCTCAAGTTGTAAGTGTAGTTTTAATGTTTATAATTAATACAAACATCTGAATCATGTGCAGCCTTTTGGTGCAAATATTTCAACATGCTTTATGTGCGTTCACGAATGTGTACACCTGAGCATGAGCCTAACATGTTGGTGTATTCTGCTGCATAGCTTTTCCTTCTGTGTGTACTGTCAGAATTCTTGGTGAATTTTCGCATTTTGATCATGTGCCATATTCCTGTGGCTATTACATTGGCTTCTCTCAGAAAGTTCAGCAGTCTTTTCACGGAATGTTCTCTAGTCACACTGGGAGCAGATGCACAAGCCCAGGGGAGAAGAGACATTATCCTTAGTAGTTCTGCCAGAAACACTAAAGTGACATTTATTCTTTTTTCAAGTATGAGCTGAGTGCAGTGTCATCAGAGGATTCAGTGATAGGCCAGAAATCAGAGGTCTAACTTTTTTAATAATAAGGCACTTATCGAAATAATTTATGTCCAAACCCAAGAGCTCAGAAAGGTATAGTATAAAAATTATATTGTGATTAAAAAAGAAACAGTGAAGAAATTTATTTGATTTAAATGTTCTTTAATGATCTGTAAAATGTGATATAAGAAAGTAAAATAATTTTAGATAAATTAATTTTTAATTATTTCCGTATGAGGATACACAGCTCAATATCTTTGCTTTCGACTCTACTCAATTCCATCATGCACAACTGCTGCAAAATAAAGCCCACGCCATCTAGTGCAACCACCCAGGGAAAGGACCAGCCAAAGAAATCAATCAATAGAAGGGGCCTTTAGCTAAAGGTCAGACAAAGTTGTAGTAGAACCCCTGGGGATTTTTTCAAGCAGCTACTAAGAAAAGTTGTCTTCTGAGATGATGTTTACTACAGGGTTTATTGTTCCTTCCTTCACAACCTGTGTAGGCGTCAGAGATCACTTAAAAGTAAATTCCAAATGAAAGGTCTTTCCACTTTGTATATTTGTAATAATTTTACTCAGAAAATGGTGGGCTCTTGAGGTGATGAGACCATCACTGCAGTCAGATGTACTTAAAAAAGCTTCAGTGGTACAGATTTCCTTGAAAGTCTCTAATATTTTAAAAGCAGTTACTAAAAAAATTGGCTTTTTATAATACATCCATATACCTCAGTTTTTCTTTTACACAATAACATTTCTTTAGACTGATTTGTCACTGGGACACTTCATATACAGCTACATCTTCCTGTGTTTTATAAGCAAAGCTAATGAAATTCTACAACCCTTTTTCATTCCCCTCCCTCTTCTTGAATGAATTCCTTTCCTAATATTTAATCCAGAGTTTTCTTGTATGGAATATTTGTTTAATGCAGTAAGGTCCACATTTGAATTGGAACTGGAACATATTTCCCCAACCTGATAAATAAGAGTAGAACAGATGGACTAATAACTAGGCTACGAGTAGATGCCTGTGAGTCAGTTGGGAACTGTAATGGCTCTTTTGAGTTTCAGCTCTTTCTGACAATTGATCACAATAGACTAACAAAAAATGTCAGCAGTTTAAAGCAAAGCCTTTTCATTAAAGAGGTCTTGTGGGAAAAAAAAAATTAGGCTCAAAAAGGCAGTCGCTGCAGTTCACTTGGAATACAAAATTGCCATTGTTATCACTGCTCCCTTTGACATTGGAAAATTTTATAATAGTAGTAATATATTACAGTACTGTTAAAATCTAGAAAATATACTGGGTTGTTCCTGATCTCACCTGGATACTTCTCTGAACAACTGGAGCCATGTCAAGTTGGCTTGCCATTCATAATGTACTTTATTTCTCAGACATTTCTTGAAGAGAACCCTTCTGTATTCCACCTTTTTGCCTTTTTGTTGTCCTGATTCTACTGCAAGACTGTATCTTTTTCATAATTACAAGTGAGAGAGAGAGGAAGGCAACAATATTTTCTGAAACTGTTCACTGAAAAACTATTAATTAGGGCAGCCAAATACACAATCACCATGTACATAATTTTTGCAGAAATATTTTTATTGCTTTTTATTGTTTTTAAAATGAATAATGTTCCATTATTTAGAATGGGTCATACCATGTACTGTGCACTAATTTTTTTGCTCTTCTTTCCTGTAACTATGTTCTTTTTGCAGTGGGATAAGGCATGAGAAAAGTGAAGAAAGACTATTTTATGAAATACTATTGTGGGGCTGAATTTATGATGTGTACAAGTATGTTCCTTCCATTCTTACTCAGAAAAATCAGAAGCTAGGACAAGCAGGGCTTTTTGTGAATATATGACACAGAGTCAGTCTCCTATGTGCACTCATTTAGACTCAGAGCCTTTCCATAATTTATATGCTTATTGCAGCTTGTATTTTTCTTGCAGCACATCCATAGTGGATGGTAAAAATTGTATTGTGGTTCTTTGCTTCTAGACTAATAATTGGAGAAAAAGTAATATAAGGCAAGCTTAAAAACATTTTTTTCTATTGTTCATAACTTGAGAGTAATACAAATTTTGAAAGACCCTTTAGGTGGATGATGAATTAAACAATTCCACTTTTCATGATTTGTACGATTGTCCCCAGATGAAAACAACCATAAGAACTCATAAACAATTACTGGACAAGCCTGTGCTTTTCACTGCTGTGTAAACCAATCACTAATTGGAATGGCCCTCACTATTTTTTTATACAAATGATAAATGACTTAATATTTTATGTATGCCTTGCTTCTGGCATCAAACATTGTAATTCTACTAGAAAAAAATACAAAGTTGGTATTCGGACTTCTTTTTACATACTCTTTCTACCCCTATCACTTCATTTCATACCTCAGCATGGTCTTTGTGTTAAGTTTTGAGACAGTCTTCTTGAGAACAGCACTTTGGGTACTCTTTTGGTTTTACATTCAAAAAGACATATGGGATGTTTTAGAGCTGCTTTATAGTAATTCAATCTTTTTTTCATGGAGTATATAAGGGCCAAAAGAGGCAACAGCGTAATACAGGGGCAGAACAGGGATTAAAATAGAAGATTCTCTCATAGTCTGCTTTAGTCACTAGTGAAAAAAGGTCTTTCAATAGAGTCTGATTTGCAGATCAGATTATCACTGATTAGCATTTTCCCCCCTTTCAAGTGAGATGTGATAGCATTAAAATGGAAGAAATGTTGCTTTGCTTCTTGCAAATGGGTTGAACATTTGTTACTGGAGGATAGTGGAAAAGTTATTAGTTTTTGCTCTGCTATTATACTAATAAATACATTTCTGTTATTCTATTTACCACTTCGTGACATTACATTAACACATGATAGTGTTGTAATCCAATAAATAAATATTTCAATATGTCTTTCTAAATGCTCATACAAGACTGTTCACAATAGTATCAGAACACCTTACAAAGGCTGTTTCAAGTGAAGACAATTAAGCAGGTAATTATTTTCAGCTTTGTCAAAATAAACTGCAATTTGGAATCTGTGTGAGCTTATTAAAAACTCATCATATTTTTCATTTGAAGCTCTGTTTATTTGGCATTTTTTCCCCTACTTATTGATGTTTGCAGTTAGTGCTGGGCTTGCCTCACCCAATTCAAGACAAAGCTCCCATTAGACTGAGATTGATGGGCTGTTGAAACGTGCATTAATTTCTCTATGGGGTAGCTTAGACCACTCTGGAATGAAGAGCTGCACCTGATAGTAGTCTGCTCATCCCACAGATGAAACTATGATGGTGAGTGCTTATCCAGGTCAGGTTTTTGTTAGACTTTCATTTTATTGTAAGCCTTTCAGACATGTCAGTCCTTATTCTCAAGTTCTATGAAAGTGTTTCTTTTCATGTAGAAAGCATTTAAGCAGGGATATTCAAATGAGGACTGTTAATGCGGTGATGGAGAAGGGCACCAGGCTTACTGTGAAAAGCCAGAAAATAGAATTTTACTGAAAGCAGACAGTAGTTACTATTGAGTGTCTTCACGTTAAAGATGTGGGGAGAGCACATCTTATTGCAGTACAGCACTGCAGTTCTATGGTTGAAAACCAGACAGTGCAAATTAAAAGTAGCTACACGCACTGAGCTCTTCACTGATCTAACAAGGTTTTGTAACCATAACAGCTCTTAGTTGAGCTAAACCAAATACTAAACCAAATAGGCCTTAATGAGATTGTTTCCTCTACTCCCACTCCTGTTCCACTCACTTTTACTATGATGGGGAGAAGACAGGAGGTAGAATTAGACCTGAAATATATGATCTAACATTTATCTTATAAAATGCTGGAAAAAGTGAAACAATGAGTAACTATTTAAGTTTTTATTTTGTTTTGGAAGGAGGGAATGTTTGCTTTTCTTAGCACTTAAAAGAAGCAATGGCATAAATAATAGCTGTTCTTGTGTCCCCCATAACCTCCACCTGTAAGGCATTCTGAAAGATGAAGAAACACATGGCATCCTTTTAATCCTTTACAAACTGAAGAGACCTCTCCAGGTGAGAACTGGGATATTTTCTCCTTTCCCTATTCTACAATGTAGCAATCCAAAACAGGATTTCATTTGTAAAGATCAAGAATGTTTATGGGCTTCTGGAAATAGCACATTTTTCTTTGTACATAGTGAGCTAATTATCTGTGATAGAGGTACTGTTGTGTGTTTTGTCCACTGGCTGTGCAAAAAAAGGGGCTACTTTTTTCAGGGCATGGGTTCACTCCTTTCCTCTGGCATTATTTTATGCTCTAAGAGAAATGTATTAAAGTTTCAGCTTAAGCTCCTTCCTATCACCACTAAAGCTCAGGTTGCTGGTTCCATTCGCTTTATCTCCAAGAGTAAAGGCTTGCTCACTGAGCCAGAGTGGCTCTAAGCCAGGTAAGGGGACAAGAGCAAGTGACAGTGACTTCAAAGATTGTTTCGCTCTTCTATCTCATCTTTTCTCTCTTCACAATTGGAGCCAAATGTACCTGAATGTAGTGTCAGTTGAGTACAATATATTCAAAATTTCATAAACAATTGTGTTATTTCAGTTAATTTTAAATATGAGTTCTATATTTCAAATGAGTACTACTAAAAGGCAAGTGAATTTCAAAATGTGTCCTCTGATCAGTTGAGTAAGGTACACAATTAATGTAGTGTGTTTGTACTAGCAGTGACAGGAACAAAATCAGAAAATGTGCAGAAGCTGTCACGAATCTTAAAGTACTCAACAGTTTTCAATGATAAAAGAAATGCACTTTATTTATAAGCATAAATCAAAGAACCATCAGTGTAGCATGAAGGCAAGGCTGGATAACTCATTGTTATGCTATGATAAGAAACCCCCCAGCACTGGGGGATTTTTGCATTAACAGCCTGTCTGTTGCTAAATGTTCCAAGTACACCCAACTGATGAGTAGATCTGTAATAATATACCATTGATCATATAACAATAGGTGATGTCAATATAGTGGTGCAGTAAGTAGTTAAAAAAAAAGTTACCAGCTGTCAATTGCTTTATTTGAATTTTCTAGGTTTTTATAATTCTGTTTGAGCCTCTTAGAAACATAGTATTTAATTTAGTTTTCTTCTTCTTTTTTCTTTTATTTGTCAGACTGTTTTCTTTCTCATCCTTCTAACTCCTGGTGTTACTGAATTTAACATAATTCTGCATCTTAAATATCCTCATTTGTACAGAAAACTCACTGGTCCTCAAAAGACTTGTGGAAAAAAGCAAAGTTTTAAAAATATATTGTTAAGCTCTTACCCATTGCTTTCTTGGTTATTCAGAAACGCTTTCTATTTGTAAATTAATCTTAAATAATTCAGCAAAATCTTAAAAGACAAGAATTTACATTATAGTGCTAAGATAGCTAAATTTTAAATAATGCCCTGTAAATGCAGTTGTAAAACATTAGATTATTCTAGAGTAAATGTATGTCCAGGATTCTCATTAAAGACTTTGGGTTTTTTGAGGTGATGACCTTACCAGGATTACAGTGCTGCAATGAATTTAATTGGGGAAAGAATTTTCTTTACTACTTCAAAAATAACAGATTTTTCATATTGAAGTTCAATAATTCTGGTTGTTGCTAATGCATGAGTAATCTAGTGCAAGATAACAAACCTCTCACTGAAACTGAATGACTTCACAAGAAAGGTCATATGGGTCATGTTCTATGGAAGAATTTCATTGCTCCTGGATGTATCCCAACACAATTAGAATTTTCCTCCTTTAACTGTTTCAAACTCCTTTTAGAAAGCTTTGACTGCGTTCAATTTCACTTGGGTTTTTTCATTCTTATGCCACTTAGGATTTTAGTCTAACTAAACCCTACCTCTTAGTTACATGTATCACCTTGTGGTAGGTCCTGAGATAACTTCCCTCTTCTTTGAAACCTCTTTTATCTGCTTTTGTGTTCCTCATTCCTGCTGGCACGCATAATCAAAATAATGCCTGATAGAACCAGAAGAGGCCTGCTTTGAGTACCACGTATTTCCCACATAAAAAATATCTATTTAGACTTAGTTTAATTAATCTGTTTCTAGAGATATTTTGGCTCCCTTTGGAAATTTAAGGCTTTCAGAGTATGGGAGATATTGAGCGAAAACTTCTGGTTTTACTATGCCAAATTTAACTACCCAAGAAAATTGCTTCTGTTATTACTGCTTGAATTGTTCTAAGTGTTCTCTACACATCTGTGAAACAGATTGAAATATTTGTTTTGACAAAAACATAGCAGTGGATGGTGGTTTGCAACATAGGGACCACGCAACAGGGTCTCTGATCTTTCTTGCTCAAAAACATGATGTGCTTTGCCCAATAGACTAACACGCAGTTCTCTGCCATCCTTGATCCTAACTCCATGAGGCTTTCTGTCAGGTGCCACGGGGATCGGTCGGCTGCTGCGGAGTGGCACATTCAGTGCAGGAGTCTCACAAGCTGGGGTGTGACTCACTGCCTCTGGCAGGGAGCAAGGCCAGCCAAGGGGGTCAGATGCGGTCAGCCAAGGTCAGCCAAAAGCTGGAGATTTATTAGGATCTTACTTCTAACAAAAATTTCTCCATTTAACATCAGGTCTATTTTACCATAAGATTTAACTAAGAACATGAAAGGCTTCCTGTCCATTGGGTGAAGAACTTCAGATTTCCTTTTCCGTGTTAAGATCATGGGCACATTTGCCTTATCTGCATGGTCCTCTGCATTCTTGAAAAACAAGATCTTTTACCATCTCTAAATTTTTTCATCCCATATTCCAAGAAATATTTGAATCTTAGACTTTAAAGTGCAAAGTGGTAAAGCAGATGAGCTAAGCAGTGGTTTTTATTCAAAGGAAGGAGAATAATTATCAGACTTTGTACAATATGGCATTATTAGTGGACAAAATATTTTTAAAAGAAATTGTGTCTGGGAAACAAGCTTCCTGAACACAGCAATATCAGATTCATCTAATCTAGCCTTGGGACTCCACCACTGAAACACATAAAAATCCAAGGTCTGAAAATATTTCTGTCCATAAAAGTGATTAAGTTGCTGCTGGAATCTTTACTTAGTTGCACAAAGGTTTTTAGTCACATATTAACAGCTATAGCAGTTACATATTTTGCTGGTAAACACTTTTGTTGGTCATAGCAACTCTGTCAGGATTCACTGGTTCTGTGAAAATAGTATTTGCCTCATCAAGCAGCACCATAGATCTGTATTTGGGAAGCATAATGTGTATGATTGTACTGAGTGCTCTACATTTTAGTGCAGAGGGGTCAGTGAAGATGGACCTAGTGTCTTCTCTGACAAAAAAAGGCTGAATTGATGGAGAAGCAATGCTTCAGAACTCTAAACTGTAATGGGAGAAACTTCTACACCTATTTTCTGAAACTTCTCTGAATCTCTATGTGTTCAGCTTTATAAGAAATGTTGGCAGTCTTAAGTTGCTTGGGTTTAACTCTTCTTTGGAGGACAAGGCTGTAAGCTGACCACACAGGCTGCCCACTGGCTTGCAGCAAGAAATGACAAATAACATGACCTGAGGACTTCAAGGATGGTGTCTGATTCTAGGATGGCAGTCAAATGTTCATCTTCAGGCTTCATCACTTAGTTTCACAGGTAAAGCTAATGGTCATGAACATCTTTCAAACCTTTCAGAATACCTCATAACTTTAGTCTAAATCCAGAAGACAGCAAACTATATTTTTGTATGCACTGAGATCAATTTTCTTAGGTACATATAATGATAAGCATTAGATTTGTATCAAGAAATATATTTTTAATTATTTTTGTGTTTGTTTTCATGTTCTCGGTATCCTGCATTTTAAGACCAAGTTCTAGGACTAAGCAATAAATTATCAATAAATGTATCTGAAAAAAAAAAAGTGTATTTACTTGGATAAAAAATTATGGTGAATTGAGATAGGCTTTCTGTTTGAAGATGATATAGATGTTTTTCTAAGTCCTTTTTACCTTGTCAAAATCTGCAAAACTTTTGTCATTTTCTTCTGTGTTTCAGTACAAAGTTTTGTTCAACAATTTTTTTTTTATAATTTGTCTTTTTTTTTTTTTTTCTAGAAAGTCATCTAAGTTTGAGAAACAAAGTTAAATGAAGTGCTCTGAAACCATGGAAGCAAAGCTCTACATTTGGATAGAGTTACTGCCCACTGTAATGAGATTTCAATTCAGTATCCTATTCAGGACAGAGGCAGTATTTGAAAAATGAGCTTTCCTGGCATGTGAATACTATTTCTCATTGAATAGTAGTTATGAGATGAGAGACCATTTAATGATCTTTTTGTTTACTGTGCAGTTTAATGAAACACCCTGAACTAGAAAGTTCTAAATGCCAGGTGATTTTGTTTGGTTCTGAAAACTTGCAGGTAGGATACTTCTAAGCATCAGTTAACAAAAGAAAAAAGAGTATTCAGTAGAAATTGCTCCTTATTTTCATTGTGATATCACAGTATCGATACATATATATACACATACACAAACATATATACGCCTGCATATCAGTTTACAGACCCACATGTAAAAAAAAAAAATTACTTATTTTATATGCATAAGGGGTTTATATCTAGCACAATTGACAGATACTTTGCATTTTGTTTTTTGTTAAATGGGCCCATGGTATCCATTCCTGATTAATTCTGTTGAGATTATGATCAAAAAGAGAATTACGAAAAATTAATTCTCATAGCAAAACATCGAAGAAATACACATACAGAATAAATTGGTACATGGCTTTTCCCTTAACCCTTGTTAAACAGCCTGAGAGGAAAAGTGATATGAAATAAAACATTCCTACGTATCCATTTCACACCATTTGCTGTTTTGCACTTTGTACCTCTTAAATGTGAAAACACAGAACAGATGTCTTATGAATTATGTATATTTCATAACAGAAGACAATTGTCACATGTATTTTAATACTGAATAATTCATGGATAATCTGCTACATCTGCAGAGGGACTGATCCACTTCTTATTGCAAGAGACACTTAGATAATGACATGACCTGGCAATGTGCACTTGCAGCCCAGAAAGCCAAATATGTCCTGGGCTGCATCCAAAGCCCTGTGGCCAGCAGAGCCAGGGAGGCAATTTTTCCCCTCTGCTCTGCTCTGGTGAAACCCCACCTGCAGTGCTGCATCCAGTTCTGGGGTCCCCAGCACAGGAAGGACATGGATCTGTTGGAGCAAGTCCAGAGGAAACCACCAAGATGATCAGAGGGATGAAACATCTCTCCCATGATGACAGGCTAGGAGTCGGGATTGCTCAGCCTGGAGAAGAGAAGGCTCTGAGGAGACCTTATGGCAGCCTTTCAGTACTAGAAGGGCACCTGACAGAGAGTTGGAAAGGAACTTTTTGCAAGGGCATTTAATAACGGGACAAGGGGTAATGGCTTTAAACTGAGAGTACCTTAAATTAGATATCAGGAAGAAATTATTTACCATGAGGGTGGTGAGACACTTGAAAGGGTTCCCAGAGAAGCTGTGGGTGCACTACCCCTGGAAGTGCTCAGGACCTGTTGGATGGGGCCCTCAGCAGCCTGGAGTAGTGGAAGGTGTCCTTACCCATACCAGGAAAGTTGGAACTGGATGAATTTTAGGTCCTTTTCAACCCAAAGCATTCTATAATTCTATGACTGACCCTATAAACAAGAAAAAAACAACAACAACAAAACCTCAAAAAACCTGAAAAAAACACCAACAAAAACATGAGTTAATTTTTATTTGCTCTTGAGATATTTTAGACACCTGACCTACTAAGGATTTTGTTGTCAGAAATTTCTGGGATGAATAAATATCTGTAATGAAAACTTCTGGCATTTCTTATGCTAGCTGCTAGCATAGGGAATTTTTTCAAAGCAGCAATTTTTTTTGGGAAATATAGTGTGGTGAAACATGCCAAACTCTTGAGCTTAAAGAATAAATATATACCAACATTTTTGGGTGTAATATGCTCAATAGATATCAAAATAAGGTTAAAAAACTCATACCACAAATGCCAGGAGAGCATTTCTATTAGTAATTTAGAAAAAAGCTTGGTAGAATACTTGAAAAGTATTTGAAATTATATTTGTCAAGTAAAAGATAATTTGAAATTGTCAGTACATTCAATTGGGAACAAAAGAAGAAACCTCCAATGTAAAAGAAAATGAAATTGAAAAATTTCAGAAATACATAGTTAATTAGAAATTACATGTTACTATGTTGATAAATATTTTATAAAGCATTTAATGTGTGTCTGAAAAATTATCAGACAGAATATTATAAATTAAGGGCATCTTCAGATGATCAAAAATTATTTTCACCTGAAATTAAGAACTCAAATAATTTTGTGCACCTTTAATTTAGCACATTGACAATCTTTTCTCCTTCTAAGTAAAATAGAACAGTTGAATTCTCTAGACATTAGACATGTTTAAAATCTTTTTTACTTAGCAGTGAGGACAGTTGATGTTGTGCTCAAGCATGCAGTAACTTCATTATAAGGCATGGAATTAAAAAAAACAAATGGAAGCATACAAGACTTGTTTTATTCCATATTTGTCTCTAAGTATGTTGGAAAGAATTAGGCAAACAGGCAAACTGAATGCCAGGAATTAAATAGAAATAAAATACCTTTTTCTGCAGAATGCAACTTGCAATGCAAAGTGTACAGTAATAAAATATCAGAATAATTAACTAATTAATAGTGCGCTTTTTTTTTCTATATAAGACCAAACAAAAAAGATGGTAAGGCAAGGTGATTATTAATTTAAGATGAATATTAACTTTTCAGACAATGACTAGCATCTATAGTAAAGGCAATTTCTTTTCATTACATAGAGAATTCCATCAGATACAATTTATGGTTCTGAAATGGGACAAGAATTTGCTTACAGATATGAGAAGCAAATCATTCAGTTTCCAGCACCTTTGAAAATTTGAAATAGTTCATCACAATTTTGACATGTAGCAAAAGTTAAAAGGTTTTGAAATAAAAATGTTTTTTACTCTGAAAAACTGGGTACAGTAGTTTTGTATATAAAATATATATTTCTATTGTTTCTTTTTCCTCTTTAAAACAAACCTTTACCTCCTCTCTGATTTTCAATACCAGTTGTGACAGTACCATTCTACCAATAACTCCTATTGCCATTTTAGATTGAAACGTAAAACCTTCTGAATTCTACCAGTAATTTGCCAAGGTGGAAACTACATTAAATAAAGGCACAGTTTCATTACAGCTTTTAAGACCTAATTGCAAATAACAGTAGGAAAACCCATCTACATAAACAGGATTCTGGTGTTTTGTGTCTTGCAGAGACTGACTGTTGCTCACACTCTTCTTGTTTTAGTGAGAAAGACTTGAACCAGCTGGAAGATCCTCTTTAACAGTCAATCAAGCTCGTATAAAAGAGACTGAAGAACAACTGCAAACAAAATGAGACTGTTGAGTTCCAGGGACCACAGTTACTTATATATATCCAGTATATTTTGCTTCATTCCCCAATCCTGATCTAAAGCTGAGAAAGAAGAGGATGTAGAGAGGATAAATGAAACAAATCCACTTAAGACTATAGAATATTTGTGGGACAATTCTAAATCCTTTAGCATTACTGTGTTGGGATTTGTATTATCCCTGACAACTGTAGCTGGATGAAAGCCAAATCAAACTAAAATTAAGTTGAATGTTTTGAAGTTAAAATTAGCTGCTATATACATTGTGGAAAGTAATTGCCAAAACAATAAATATAAGCACAGAAGAGATATTAAATCTGACAAATCAAACAGCAAGACAGTGTGAAATAGTTGGGATGTGTATTTAAGGCTTTAGTTTTAAACCTGCCAAAAAAACCACTGAAGAGAAAACAATTCTTAAAAACAAAAAACCAAAGCAAAATGAAATTATTAGACCAAGTGGTTGGGCTAAAGTAAAAAAATATTTCAAATTTTGACTCAGTGTTCAAGAATTCAGTATCCTGCACAACGATCCAGTAAAAAAAAAAACCTACACTTTTTGTTCCTGAAAAACTCTGGGCACTTTATTTTAATGAGCAAAAATATTTATGACCCTAAATGGCTGCTGTTAATGACTTCATTATGGCTGAGCCAAAAATTATGTGTCACACGGGAGGCCATTTTTATTTTTTGATAAGTTTCTATACCAAATTCCCCATCATTTTATTAGTTTGATGGTTAGAAGTGTATCCTACAAATTGAAAAATTCTGTCTTCTAAACTTTTAAGATGTTTAAAATCCTGCTTCTGAGGTTCGTAAGCAATGAGTTCTCTACACCACAGTGGAAGGTGAAAATATCCAATCTCTCCTGTTACACATATGCTAATATGGTACTAAGAATCCAAAATTCATTAGGAAATCATGTTTTTCTTAATGTATAAATGACCTTTGTTGTATTCCAGTTTTGCCTATTACTCTTTGTGTTTTTACTGAGTACCACTGAGAAGACACAGACCCTTGTCTTCTTTACTGCCACCTCTCAGATGTGGCTAAGGTCCCCTCGGAGTCTTCTCTTCTCCAGCTGAACAGTCTTGTCTCTCTCAGCCTCTCTTCGTATGGCAGATGCTCCCATCCCTTGAACATCTTCATGGCCCTTCTGGTAAGTTCATGTCTTTCTTTGATGGGGAGACCAGAATGGGACCTGGCACCCCAGGTGTGCCTCATCAATGTTGAATGGAGAGGAAGAACCACATCCCTTGGCCTGGTGGTAACAGTCTTCCCAATGCAACCTCTGGGACACAGTTGCCTATCTTTGCCACAAGGGCACATTGCTGGCTCCAATTCATCTTGTCGAACAGGATTTCCAAGGCTCTTTTTGCAAAATGGAATTTTACTTGAGTGGGAGATTCAAGCCCTTTAGTATTTCAAAACTTGTAATGGCTGAATTTTCTATACTTGTCAGTGCATTATTAAATCTCTTTCCTCTCCACTTTCAAATACTTAATTAAAATGATGCTAATTTTAATGGAGAATGTCTCAACTGAGTTATAAAACTAAATAGCATCTCCAAGATTTTTAAGAAATTGACCATTTCCCTGAAGAACAATGTGCTTTGCATGAATCTGAATTCTTAATGTATTCATGGGCTACAATATTATTGTCTCATTTATAGTAAGCCCATTCCAGCTTTTCCTTTTCTTTAAGATTGAAAGTCGAATGATACCAAGGAGGAAGAGCACTTGAATTCTTAAGAAAAATTATATCTGGACTTATAGATAATTATTTTCACAGTACTAAATCAACATCGAAAATATTATACTTAATAATTATTATCTATAATAAGATAATTAATAGAATTTAATTAATAACACAATAAAACAATAATTTCCAACAATGAAAATTATTGATGATCACAAAAGGAAATGTATTTTAATATTTTAATGTATACTAGTAATTGGTTAGTACTACTTATCCTGATTTGATTATCAGGAACTTATAAGGAATAAAAGTTGAAATTATGGTTCTAGCTGGGGAAATTACATCTCCTTAATTTTCTGTTTTGTTGACACAAATTAGTTTATTTGAACAGATATTAGATAAATACTTCACCTATGCTGAGGTCAAAGCTTAAATCTAGCTATCTACAAATAGTTTTGATTGAAATTATTTCTAGCTATATGATAATATATATTTATTTTCAAAATTATAAAACCCAGCAACATTCCACCAATAGATGCAAACATATAAAGTTAGAAAAACATTGTTTCTGCTTAGTGCAGATGTTCTCCCTGTGTAGTACCTGTAGCACTACATCTGCCAATTCTGGTAGTCCAGAGTGAGATGTAAATGCTGCATTTTTAAGGACTGTAATGTGAAAAAAACCCATAGTATGGAACAGGGACTAGAAAGAGAAGTGCTTTGTTCTGTATGTATGACATATAAGAGGAGGGATTATCGGACTATAACAGGTTTTCCTGCTGTTTTTGCAGCTTTCTGAATAGAAACCTGATATTCCATTTCATTTTATATCACTGTGGTGGTTTTGTCTGGGTTGATTTTCTTTACAGTGGCTGGTGTGGGGCTGTGTTTTGGATTTGCGATGAACACAGCATTGATGATATAGAGTTTTTTACTTTTATTGCTGAGCAGTGCTTAAACAGTTTTCTGCTTTTTTATACTGCCACACTAGCAAGGAGGTTTTGGATGCACAGGAAGTTGAGAAGAGACACAGCTGGGACAGCTGACCCAGCTACTCAAAGGGATGTTACAGGCCATATGGCATCACGCTCAACATATAAAGAAGGAGGAAGACGGAACATTTGGAGTGATAATATTTGGTGGTGTCTTCCCAAGTCACCATTACTCATGATGCTTGCCTGGAGGTGGGTGAACACCTGCTTACCCATGGGAAGCAGTGGATGACTCCACTGTTTTCTTTGCTTGTATGTGTGCCTTTTGCTTTCCCTATTCTGCTGGTTTTATATCAGCCCAAGAGTTTTCTAGCTTTTAACCTGATTCTCTCCTCAATTCCACTGGTGGGGCAGTGAGTGAGAGACTGCATGGTGCTTGGTTGCTGGCTGGGGCCAAAGCACAAGCACATATAGAATTCCTACTCTGGTCCAGTCCAGCTTACAGTCTCTGAAGCTCTTCCAGGTTATCTAGTCCAACTCTGACCAGATAAGCAGGGACATCTTCTACCAGATCAAGTTGCTCAGAGCCCCATCCCACCTGACCTTGGCATCTTCCACCTCTCTGGGCAATGTGTTTGAGTGTTTTACCACCCTCATTGTAAAAAATCTTCTTCCTCATGTCTTATCTAAACTGATCCCCTTTTACTTTAAAACTGTTATCCTTTGTCCTATGGCAACAGGCCCTGTTAAAAGGTTTGTTCCCATCTCACTTGTATGAACCCCTTAGGCACCCAAAGGCCACCATAAGGTTTCCCCAGAGCCTCTCTGCTCCAGGCTGAACAACCCCGTCTTTTTCAGGCTGTTCTCATAGGAGAGGTGCTCCAGCCCCCTGGATCATCTTTGGGGCACGTGTTTTCTGTGCTGGGGAACCCTGAAATGCAATTTGAACAACTTGAAAAGAAAAATGATCTTACATAATTTTTGAAAAGTTAGGGGTCTTTAGGTTGGGCTTTTTTTTTGGTTGGTTATATTTTTCTTTTGTTTTGCTCTTTAAAAAAAACCCCAACAAAACAACAATTTAATCCAGGGTCTAGCTCATATAAACTTCAGGTATCAACTTTATACACACTATTCATATAGAATATGTATAGAAGACACAAATTGTGATTTGAATACAATCATACTTGGTGAAATCACTAATTGTTTTCAGAAAATCAGATCAGTCCTCAGAGTGAAAAAGAATGGCAATTTTTTCTTCCTAAGCAGGATTGTTTATTATTAGAGAATGTGCCATAATTTGTGTATGTCTTCAGGAGATGAATATTGCCTCAAAATGAATGTGACCACTTATTAACTTGTGTATCTGTAAGATAGATTGTAGAAAAGTTTTAGTTTCTAATTTAGAATACAGATACTAGTTGAAATTTCAAAATGACTTCTGATACAAATTCCATAACAAAAATGTGAATACTTGTAACAACAGCTTTCAAACACAACATTTAAAAATGAATCTATTTTTTCACTCATTTCTTTCCTGTTATTTCTGTTTGGGCTTTTGGCATTGAGAACAGAAAGTTGTACCTGTGTTTAACGATAAATGAGATAATATGGATGTGAACTCTAGCAAGAAGTGGTATACACATAATACACTGTAAAGTGTCAAAGTTGTTACCATTAATTTGGCACTTTAGGAAAGGAATTATTTTCACAACCTGAATAAATAAAAGGTCAAAGGAAAGAATAGTGAGAACAACTTTTGTAGAACCATTTGATTTTTTTTCAAATTACAACATAGTAATGATACTACTTACTCAGATGATGCCTCTGAAATGGAGATGAATTGTTTTTTCTAAAGGTACTTTCTAAACTTCAAAAGACAAAATGCTACCACTTTGCATGTTTCTAAACAGATAAAATGTAAATATCTCATCATCTCCTTTCCTCAGTTTTCAGATTACTGTTTATAGGTGTTTGGCAGTTTGCCATTGTAATGAAAATGTTGGAGCTTGGCAGTGTGCCATGAAATTGCAATAGAATATATTGTAATTGCTTTTATGGGAATAATAGTGATCAAGATGAAAAATATACTTTGAATCTACTAAAAGTTGGGGCAACATTAATTTCTTTCTCTCTCTTTCCTGTCTGTTTTTCCTTCTAGCTCATTTTCAGGACAAGGAACTAATTTGTCTTCCAGACAGCGTGCTCCATGTAGTGAGGTGAGGCGTTGTGGTGCCAAAACCAGACTTCAGCTGTATCCTTTTGACACTACTAGTTGCATTATTCTTTCTTCCAGCACCTTTACTTAGATAATGCCTTCTTTAAACTTCTGTGGACCATTCAGAATTCTGACCACATGCTACAGTATAAGTAAATCATATGGGGATACACTGATTTACAGATTTTTATCTTTCTGGGGCATTCAAAAAGTTTTAGCTGTGAAAGTGATTGAAACAGTTGCAGGTTCCTATTCTACATTAGTAACATATTATAGGAGTCCTTTAAACCATTGTCTCTGGAAGAGCATTTGGACCTTGAGAGCCAAATACAAGTAGATACAAAATTACATAAATATTAGGTTTAGCTAAAACCAGGTCATATTGTCAACCGGTAGACCGAAGAATTACTGTGGTACAAGTTATCTATTAAATTTTAGACAGCCTTTGACATCTTGTCCCATACTCTGGCTATGTTTGAAATGGCAGCATAGGTAAGCAATCAAATAACTTTCCAGGAAAAGCACTGCCCAGTGATACCATTACTCACAAAAATCTAAGGCAAAACCCCCATTGGTCTGAAGGCTGGTCCAGCCTGGAGAAAAGAAAACATTGGAAGGGAACCAAACAGAACAGCAGCATGCCCGTGCCCATGTCTATGAGGAGGTTACCGAGAAGATAACTTCACAGTTTTCTGGGGTGGGAGGACAAGAGAGAGCAGACCCTGAAATGTGATTCACGTTGGATATAAGGAACACCTGTTTTGTTATGAGAGAGTCAGACAGATGAAGAGGTTATGTAATCTCTGTCTTTGCAGGTTTTTGAGACCTGGCAGGATAAAGCCCTGAGCATTCTGATCCCATAGTTGACCCCATTTGAAAGCAGGAGGCTGGATTAGAGACCTTCTGAGCTCCCTTTTGAAGTGGCTTATCTTGTGATCCTAAGGTCCTACAATAAGTAATTTCTAAAGCACAAAACTGTTCATAGGTAGCCTCTTTTATTTTGGAAAAAAAAAAAGGAAAGAAAATAAATTCTTAAATTTTAAAAATGATCAAAAAATTTCAAAATATTTCCTGAAGTTATACTATAGAAATATGGATTTTAATATTATACCAGAATGTGTTTTTTCTCCATTTAGAAATCTTCACCCTTCTCTAATAGGAAGTCTCATAATAGAACACTTAATGTAGAAACAGTGAAATTCCCAATATCCTGGTTTTCCAAAAGAGTGGCTTTTTTTTTTTTTTTTTTGGTGGGAAAGAAATCTTGTTTTATTTTTCTCCAACTGTAATGCCTCATCTTTTAAAGGTTGCCTTTGCCTCCAAATGTTGCCTTGCTTATATCCCCAGACCATCATGGGTATGGCTACAAAACCACCAGCATTACTGGTTTCTCCTAAGTTCAAAGACTGTTATGATATTTTGAAATACAAAGATTCAGTTTCAAGGTTTCTGCTTGATTACTTTAATAAAATTTAAGGACACAATTCATTAATCAGTCACGTACTAGACAATGCATAGTTTTACATCTGGCATTTGCTACTGCACACCTCAAAAGCAAGTAATTTTTTTTTGCTTTTGGTATTCTTTAGAAAGTACCTTTCTAACTGAGGGGAATTCCAGTTCTCCAGGAGGCAGAAATTTTGTAGTTGAATGAACAAAACAGAGTTGGCAGGAATGAATAATTATAAAAACCCCTCTCTGTTAATTAGATAGTGTATATTGTCTTCTTAACTGTAGAAATTTTAAATTCAGTTTGTAAAGGGTAGGCTAAACAAGGTTTGGTTGCATAAACAGGGTAAATGTTATAGCCTGCTACATCCAGAACATTGGCTGCAAGCCCTGTGGTAAACTCCCTCAGTTAGAAGTCTGACTGTGAGAAGACAGGAAAAAAATAGAGGTAATGTCCTTTTTGTTTTCAACATAACATAAGAACATCTGTGCTGGATCAGATCAGTAATTCTGCTTTACACAGTCGTCAATAATAGGAATGCAGTGTAAGAGACAGGGAAATTCTAAAACATAGTGTCTTCTTTTTTTTTTACATTATTTTTTCGTGGCAATCACTGGGGCAGAGCGTTCCTGTCTCAAACAGTTCCTTCTATCCAGATCACTGCATTTAGTAACCAACAATAAACCTATCCTTTTGAATGCATTTATACTTTTGCACAGAAAAAGTTACTGTGGCAATAAATTATTTTAAAATCTGAAAAAATGTTACCATTAGGATCCAGAAATATTTACTTTAAATCTGGGCCTGCAAATTTAGATAAACTGTTCTTCTCCTAACAAGTAACTTGTACAGTGATGAAACATGTTTAAAAAACTCTGTTTCATCACCTCTGATAACTTCTAGTGAGATCCAAACCCTAAACTGAGGTGTTTCATAGCATCAGAAGCAAAAACTCTCTGCCTCGTGTTTTATTTAGTGGACACAATACCTTTTTCAGTTTTCTCCACAACTTTCAGCTTGTTATGAAATTAAGATGCTTTTGATGTTCATAAGAGCAAGAGAACAGCATGAGTTATGTGGTGTGGTGGTGCATGGAGCACTGCACTTGGAGCATCCACTTTTCCACTGTACAAAACCTCCTGCCTCGAGCGTGGGAGCAGAGGTGCTGGATACACAGCACGTTCATGTAGCCCAGTAAACCTCATGCAGCTGTAGTAGCTGGTATTCAAAACCAGTCTTATCACTGGTCTGTTGTCTAGATTTACATGCACTTCATTGAGGTTCAGAGATCCCCTTACATTTTTACTTATCATCCTCACGGAACAAAAAGGAAAAAAATTCAACCTTCTTGTAAGTCACTTTGGTATCTAGTGAAAAGGTGATATGTAAGAGCTTCACATTATAGCTTTATTCCATTAAATCATTTTCATAACAACCTCCTTATTGGATACAAAACATGCATTTTTTTCTATTCTGTAGCAAAAATTTCTTCTGTATGTGTAATTACAGAATGGTTATATCAGTTTAACTCATATCTAATTATGTAAATAAGCATATATGCCCTCAAACTGCTTTTTGCATACTATTCTGACCTAGGAATCATGCCTTTACTTGCTCATATTCATGTCTTAGAGGTGTTGGAAAAACATCTTTGCATGAAAGTTTATAAATAAAGATCACATAAAAGTTTTATTATTTTTAAGGTCATTTTTATGTTCTCCCAAACACGAATTTTGGGCAAATCAAAAGTGATCAAGATGGCAAGATTAAGAATGCTGCAGCACTGAAACTTTTTTATTTTTGTACTGGAATTCAAACATATCTCTTGGAATTTTATAAAACTGACATGTAACAAAGGAGAGACACAAATAGTTTTTCAGTTTGGTGGGTAAGTTTGCATGTTGAGACAAAAGTCTTTGCTTGCATGAGAATATCTTTTCATCCAAAAGTCTTACCAAACCAGACTTGGTCTGGGTCATGTTCTCCACAGACCACTAACTATGTTGTCTTTCTTTCTGTGTGTTTCAGTTTCTGATTTTTTTTTTGTTTTGTTTTTAATTTTTAGCAAGTCTAACCATCCCTCTTACTTTTTTGTTTCTGCTTTTACTTTTTCCTAACCCTCATAGATGAAAATTCCCGAGGAATGTTTTTTCAAAAATTGTTTCTGAGAAATGGGTGACCTCAGTTGAATAGAAAATGTTAGTAAAATGTTCCAACTAATTCTTAATATTGGGTATTAAAGAGTTATGTGGTATGCCTGGGTGATTAAGCTGTATCTAGCATAGTTCTGGTGTTTAATGATTTAATTGATAATTTTAATTAATAAAGCCCATTCTGTGATTTGGAATCAAATATTCACATAAGCGTTAACTGCTTAAGACAGCAGAAAGCAATAATTTATAATACTCCCAAAAGTCACTCTTGCTTCCCCGAATCACAGACTCACAGTAGAGGTTGGAAAGTACCTCTTGGGAACATCGAGTTGAACACTGTCCTCGAAGGATGATGAACTACAACAGGTTGCTCATGGCTGTGTCTCATTGCATTTTTAATACCTCCAAGGATAGAGACTCCACAACTCCTCTGGGCAACCTGTTCAAGTGCTCAGTTGTACCCACAGCTAAAAAAAGGTCTAATTTCTTTCTTATGTTTAGATCAAATTTCCTGTATTCTACTTTGTGCCCATGTCCTCTTGTTCTTTTAGTGGGTACCACTCAGAAAAATCTATTTTCTTTATTGATGCCCATCAGATAAACAAGGTTAAGACTCCCCAAAGCCTTTTATTCTCCAGTCTGAACAGTTCCAGCTCTTTCAGACTTTCCTCATATGATAGATTCCTTAATTATCTTCATGGCCCTATTTTGGACTAATTCCAGTAAATCCAAGTCCTTTCTGTGTTGGAAAGCCCAGAAAAGGACCCAGAACTCCAGATGTGTCTCACCAGTGTTGAGGCGAGGGGAAGGATCACCTCCCTTGACACTGAGCTGATGATGTTCTTATGCTACCCAGGATGCTGTTGGACTTCTCTGCCACAAGGGCACATTGCTGGCCCAGGTTCAGCTTATCTGCCAGAATGCCCATGCCCTTCTTTGCAGAACAGCTTTTCAGTCTGTCCCCATCCTGTGCTGACACCTGTGGTTGTTCCTCCCCTGGTGCAGGTCTTTGTGTTTCCTTTTTCAGAATCTCATGGATATTGCTGGATTTTGAACTTTGTACATATGCCAACCCATTTCTGCTGCCTAATAATTACATATATCAATTCTTGTGAAAAATCCCCTTCAGTGGCTGGCTTAAAACATAAACAATGATCAGAAACCTTTACCAACAATAAAACAAAATGCCAGAAAAAAAGTTAGAGGAAGAGTACTAGTGTCCTTATAAGCACTGAGATTCCAAATCCTCTAAAAGTTTTTTAAGTATTCATTTGAGCAGCAGTACATCTTGAATAAGCACGGTTGTTCACAGGAAAGAATGAAATTAGAAACCAAACATTTTACCACGGGAAACCCAATGAAGACTGAGAATTATGTTTTATAATCCCATGAAAAGTTTTATTGATACTGTCATATTATAGTTTACAATTTTCTAAACCAGATTCTTTTGCCTGTACTCAGCTTACCCAATATTTGTCCCACAAACTGGGAAGCAAATGAGTTCAAAGCAAAGCAGTTATAGAAACTATTTTTAAATCAGTTAATCTCTTTAGGTGTAGCTTGAAAAAAATTTTAACCATAGTCTATGATTCAGGTGGAGCACAGGATTATAGCAAGCAAATTATCTCTTCCTTCATCTGCCACATGGAACACCTGTGTATTTTAGCACATGAATGCTTGCTGAAATGAAAAGGCTGAATTTAGCATGCAACATACCTCCCAAGGCTGTTCTTATCCTGGCAACTACAAATATCACTGAATTTTTTCCTACTTCTCTAGACACATACTTATTACTTGGTTCATCCTAAAATCTTTGGCATTTTATCCAAACCTGTGTGGCCTTGAGATTCATGGTGTGGTCCTCAAGCAGACAAAACCCAGCATATTTGTGGTCTAAATGATGTAGGTTTTGATAAGAGTTTGTAAAATGACTGGCGCTTTTCTTTTGGTTCTGATTCAAAAATTTAGGTGTTTCGTTAAGATTAATAATTTGTTTTCCTTAGTTGCAAATCCCCTCATAAATATTTGGCAGAATTCCTTCAGAATTCTGTGCAGAAGTGATTTGTAGTCACTGTTAAAAAAAATTACATTCCTGTAGATGGAGATATGTATTATTTCCATACTCTTACCTTTTTTTCTTTAATCTGTACAATTTCTAGATGCCTCAGGGATTGAAGGATAAAGTAGGTGATTTTTCTCAGTTATTTCGATGTGTACATATGACACATTGTTTATGATGCTTTCACTGTATTTAGAACGTCATAAACTATCAAAAGCCACAGTGAAACTGTGCTGTAAAAATAATTCATGACAGAACAGAGCTTTTAGATGATACTCAATTATAAATTAGATATGTTGGTAAGACGTGCTGACCCATACTTCTAGTAATTGTATCTGGCATTGATTTTATTTTAAATTTTCATTCCCTCAGAAAAGTCTTATAGCAAGAATAACTTTCCTCCAGTTTTATGAATTCTAAGGCACAATCAGGAAGAAATTGTTTTTAATACTGCTCAGTTTTAACAAAGGTCTATAACCATTTCAAATCAAATAATTTTAAAAATGGAAATATTTATGTCAAACTGATGGCATAGATGTAACAGGAATGACATCAGGTACTTTTTTATCATTAACAGATGTGATATAATACGATACAGGATTATAAATATTCTTCACCAAAAGCAGACTTCATGACCCATATTTTTGGGCCAGAAAGTAAAGAGATTGTCTTAGTTGTCTCAAATAAAATATAAAGAAATTATTTTACGATACTAGCACAGTGCCTTGAAGAGAAGGACTTCCTCATGCCAACTGGAGCCATTCAAAATAGAAAGACTAAGTAAAATACATCCTGGATGGATCATCAACTACTTACAGGTTGGGGTGTTTTTCATTTGTAATGAATTACAATCCAGTGAAAACTGACATGTTTGGATGACAGGGTAGGATCTGAGCATGGAAATCATTGGTGCTTTTTATAAAAATTAGAGGCTGAACTGAGTTTTAAAATTTTTAAATATAAAATCTTCTAAGAAAACTCCTATGCAATTTTAGTAGCTTGATTAATATAAACAACAGAAAATATAAAAAATAGAAACATTTTCACTTGATTTCCATATATAGACACACAAGCTGATGGTATTTTTGGTGGGTTTTTTACTATTGTCTATAAAAACCAAGATGTTTGGTGAAAATACAATCACATATTAAAGAACACTGAGGTTCATCATCTACATTCTTAAGATTAGGAAAAATTGTTATTTTTATTTTAGTATGGAAAATGAGATGCCCCTTTATTCATGAAAAGCTTGTATAACCTTTTTTTAATAAGAAATATGGTATAGAGATTGTAGCTTAATCTTTTATGTATTTTAAAAAATTTAAGCAGTAAAACCCAAGTGGAAATGAAAATGACAATACTAACACCTAATTTACTGGCTTACTTTAAAAGTCATTTGACCTACAAGGTGTAATCCCCCAGTTACTTTAAAGAATTTGTAGGAAATTTTTACTTTTGAAAGAAATTATAGTGGTCTCTTAATGCCAAGAGGAATTTCTCCCCAACATACAAAAGCATGCTGGGCAATGACTGCTGTTTCTTTTTTTTTTTTTTTGTTGTGTGTAAAGATTTGGCTGTGTGAATGAAGCAAGAAAGAGCAGAGAAAGTGAGAAAATGTGGCAATCAATCACAAGCTGCAGCCTGGAAAAGCAGTGAGATCACGGCCCTGGCAAGGGCCCTAGTAACACCCTTTTTACTCTGCCCTGCGCAGATCCCAGAGCTGGACTTGATCTTTGTGGGACACTTCCAACCCAGCATATTCTATGATCCTATGATACTATTTAATATGATGGTGATAATAATAATAATAATGGGGTTTAGATATATGACAATCAGAAACAACAACAATTAGCTTGGTCACCTCCCTCCTCCTATGACTAATTAAATTTTTGTTAGAGGAGCAAACCATTTGCATGACAGCAGTATGATTTAACCTGAAAATAGATTTTTCAGATC
Source organism: Pardalotus punctatus (assembly GCA_013400915.1). Classification (NCBI taxonomy): domain Eukaryota; kingdom Metazoa; phylum Chordata; class Aves; order Passeriformes; family Pardalotidae; genus Pardalotus; species Pardalotus punctatus. The sequence continues at coordinate 613,394 of VZTX01007396.1, read as the reverse complement.
AGTTGACCAGACTTTGGAGATTTTCTTCAGGCTAATTACCTGAGAAGCAGAATGGGTTTGCTCTTTGATTTTAAAAAGATTTCTGTCTACTTTCTCTGCATAAAAGGAAAAAACAGCTACTGCATGTGCAAGGCATAAAAGTGATTAACTGAATCATTATATGGCTTCTAAATAATGACTTAAACAATCTATTGAAGAAGACATCTAAAGTCTATTAATGTGCTAAAATGTTAGGTGGACAGTATTAGCATCATATACTGAAGTCTGACCTCCTTTCTCAAGGCTTGTATGACACAATTGGAAGGCTGGATGGAACGAATCCATGTACAGAGATCAAGAGACAGATACATTGCTTCTGACTTATTACTCTATTCTCTTTTATTCCTTTGGATATTTTACTAATGATTTTATCTTTTTGACAATCAAGCAGCTATTCTTTTGTTCCTTCAGGTGGAATTTTAACAAGGTTATCTATAATCAGCAGAAGACAATCACTTTAACTGGCTACAGAGAAAGAATAATAATATCCAGGCTGTAAAAATGGAAGATATCACTCCTTCAGGTCATATGGTAGCAGCCTGTGGTCTGATGTTCAAGGTCCCATATGAGGCCTCATCTGACAAATCCTAGATTTTCTAAACTGAAAGGAAAAACAATTTCATTATCTTATTGCTGTTAACTTGACTTCCTTTTCTTTTTTATACTGCTTTTTAGGCAACGTTTTTACTGCAGTTTTATTGACTTATGGTGGGTCTTTTTCCTAGCACAGGTCATGTTTTATAGCTCTATTGCTATTGGGATATTGTTCTGACTGTGATGGCTGCACTCTTAATATATGAATCTTGCTTCTTTCCAATTCCTTGAAAGCTCAAACTAGAGACAGGTACAGAAGCATCTACAGAATCATTATTCTCAGGTTATGGCCTTTTGAGACAAGAAAATAATCATGATTTGATTTAGAGTGATTTGACCGGCAGTGAAGCTCTAGAGCATGCCTGTGTTTCTCTACTATTATATTGAAAATTCATAGGCAAGAGAAAACTCCCAGCTAAAAGTATACTCACAACCATCCCACCCTCTAACAAATTCACTAGAACAGAATGTTGAAGTTCCCTGTGTGCGTTCCACTTGCAGTGTTCATTTCCATATAAAATAATTGACTTATTAAAAGGTATTGTTCATTACAAAGCAGTATCGAATAATCCTCTGGTTTTGATTGCATAAAATAACACTTGTCTTGATTGCTGCAGATAGGCTTCTTTCCCTTAGAAGGGAAGAACTCTGGTTGAAAAAAAGAGTAACTGACATGCCAGTAAGTGCCGTAATAAATTTAGACTAATGCTGGTGACAATGGCCTTGGGAAACATATTCACATTTGCAGGACTGATGTCTTCATTATTTTCAACCTGTACAATACAACATCAGTGTAAAATATTCTCTTCAAGTTCTTCCAATAATTGGTATGTCAGTTGTGCCTTTTCAATTTTTAAAATGGAGTTCATAAGCACTTGTATTCTTCATAATAAAAATCTAGATCTTTCATGAACAGCTAAAATTTTTACCTGCCTTTATTAGCTCATAGCATCTTGGGTTGACAAAGGGATACTTTTTAAATTTTCATTTTTCAGAATGCTTCTTGTTGGATTTTTGCAGCTTTGATATTTTTCTGTATTTTCTGGTAGAACATCTATATATCTATCTATATCTATATATCTATATATCCATATATATATATATATATATATATGCTTTAATATTGACCAAAACAGGTAGAAAATGTTCAACTCTATTTAGCTATTTCTGTGCTAAAACTGAATTAATATCTCCAGAGTGCAAAGCACATTACATTCTGAACAGTATGTGTGTTTGATGTCTTCCCTTCAAGGAAAAGCAACAGAGCATAACCTGAAGCATTATGACTAAAATATTTGTCTGGCAGAAGCATCAGTTCATCTTGGCTTATGTCAATATCACAGAACTGTATGCATTTGAAGTACAAGAAATTAATTTGTTCCCCACCCAGAGTAAGTTTTTAAAACATCTGATGTTATGGAAAATAAAGTTTCATCCAAACAAAAAAAAAAAAAAAAATTATATAAAGATCTAGTGCACTTCCAGAATGACTGAGTTATGACACTACAGCTTCCACGGACATTACACATTTTTTCACAATGCGGTGTAAAACCTGAAATCCTTTAAAATTTTGAAGGTCTTTTCTGATAGATCAATATCAAGCAGATAGGCTAAAACAGAAAAAAAGAAATAGAAAAGATCAGAAGGGAATACAGCGTAATTTTTTTTTTTTAGGGAGCCTCTTATATTCTGAGTACCTTGAAGTGCTTTACAAAGTAATGAATTAACTACTTGCAGCAGATCAACCATTAAGAAAGGAGAAGACGTTATATACCAGTGCTTCAAACAAGTCCCAGCAAGCCTCCTGAACTTCAAGCCTAGTCATTAGGCTGTATTGTTTGTACCCAGGAGTAATTGTGCTTGAAATGTTGCAGGGCAAATAACTTTAAAAAAAAAACAAAACCAGCAAACTTACATTACTTTTAAGGAATACTTTTTAAAGTGTTGACTTTACAAATTTATGGAAGTGCAAGCTTATCCTTGGAACTAAGTAGTTTAATTAGCTTGGTTTTTTACAAGTATTTTTTTCTTTATTTGTCTGTTTGTTTTTTTCTTTGTTTTAGAAAAGGTGGAGGAAAACTAAAATTAAGATAGAGGGCCATTATGGATGCTTCTGTGATGTGGAAGGGATGTGTATAACAGAGGAAGGATCAAGTCTTAAAATTCAAATAGGAGTAATCAAAGGCTGAGAAAGAACTGAAAGAGGGGAAGAAAATCCAATACCTCATCTCCTCTTGTTTTCATTCCCAAATTATGCTCAGAGGATGATGGACAAGTTTGAAAAGAATGTATCAGTCACAGAAGATACTAAAATTCTTGTTCAGAGTTTGATTGATATGCTTATCTACATTAAGTCTGTACAGGAAATGAGTATATAAATTTATCTAGTTTATCAGGTTAGGAAACCAGGCTTTGATAAAGCTTTTTTAAAAAATAAATGATATTATTTTCTTTTACAAGCAATCTTGAATTGGATTTTCTTAATACCTCAAATAAACAAATTAAAAACATGAAAGAGAAGATAAAAAAAGAAGTTGTTGCAGTCATTCAAACATGAAACTTGTCTTGGTCTTAGAAAAAAAGTAATTTTCAGTACTGCTTATGGAAAAGCTTTCTGAACAGGGAGCTAAACAAAGCACAAAGTTTGAGTTTGAGAGTCATGTAAATGCTGTGACATTGTAGGAATAGGAAAATCTATCAAAAGAATGTTTTCAAAATTAGAGAAGCATGAAAGTACAATATCCAGGGTTTAACCGACCTTAAAATACTCAATCAAAATATCTTGCCTACTGACATTTCACTGTATCTATGCTCAGCAAGGTTTAGATATTCACCAGAGAAACTCTTCAAAGAGATAAGACAATGTAGCAACCAACACACAAAGAGGTTCTATTTTTCAAAGTATTACCAGCTGATATGCCTTTTTAAGAATTGTTCAGGGGGGCATTCACATAACACACTTTAGATACTGTACCCTCACAGTGTAAAGGCAAATGATTACTATATGTGGTCCAACATCTAAAATTCAAGATGAAATATCATAATAAAATTGTAGCAGTCAAATAATCTGGTATTAGCCTGACCTGCACTAATAGCCTAATATATTTTTAAAGTCTTTATCAATCGATCAGTTTATACCCTTACATATGAAAAATTTTATAAACTGATTTTAAAATTTTCTCCATTTTTGTCTCAAACTACATCTGCTTTTTTATCCTTGGTGTCTGTCTACAAAAATAATCATATGCACAGTCTAAATCAAGAGCTGCCCTGTGCCAGTCTTCAGTTAGTGGCACCTTCTCACCTGAATACAGCCTTAGAAAGATAACTCAAATGATTTGCAAGCTTTTTGTATGACTTTGAGGTAGATTTCACCACAAAATTTTGGAACCTCTGGTGTAGCACTGGTTTTACTTTCTTGCTTTTTAGAATTCATGTGAACCTTACCACAACAGTAAGTTTTAAAAGAAATATTATTTCTGTAGAATGTATATACTTGAAACCCTAGTTTCTGTAATAGATTTGACACATAACTCGAGGTATTGCATTCTTGTGAGATGTGATGTTACTGCCACATGCACTTCTACCCTTACTAATATCAGTAGTGATACCTCACTTTTAGTGAAAAGAAGCCATTCTCAATGGAGTTCTGCATGTGAAAAGAGAAATTGTGGAGACTATAATAAATTTAGGATGATCAAGCTTGGGAAAATGTAGAAGAATGTGGGGAAATAAAATAGAAAAAAGGGAGGACTGTAAGGAGGGAAAAAGCATACTTGTTTTCAAGCAGGCATAATTTATTTTATCACTGCCTCTTTTACAAATATATTATTATTTTAGTTTTCTTCTGCTCTGGTTAATGCCATCTCAGAAGTGTCAAAAAATTTAGTTTCTCTAGAGATTGAAGTATGCAAAGGAAAATGACACAAATTCATGTGAACATAAAAGTGCAAGCTTTTTAATTCCTCAGAAACTTAGTCATAAGCTCAAAAGTGGTTTATATATATATTATCACTTAACTTTCTACAATAGCCATTTATGCTTAACTGCCCAATGCTTTAGAACAATACAAAGTAATATTTTAAAATTAATGTTTTGGACTTTCTCCAGAAAGCACAGAAGTAAGACCACAGTGACACTTGTTGAAGTCGACTATAGAGGAAGGATGATCAGATGTTATGAAATTATAGCTCAGCACTAGCCTCTGAGATCATCCCTGAAATCTGCATTGTGATTGGTGCCACCAAGCTGTGGTAGGAGAATGCCATATTATTCTGCTGAAAAAGCAAAGAAAAACCTCTGGTTCTTGGTAAAAAAAGGAGTTAGACACTGGAAAAGCTTCCTTCCCAGCACCCCTTTCAGCTCTGGGGGTAAAGGTGGGGGTAAAAGTAGGCCAAATGAGCTCTTTTTGGGTGGTGTCCTAGCTGGGCATGCCTAAATTCTTCCTTCAGCCTGATGCATCCAGGCAGTAAAAAAGCTGGGAAAAGTGAACTTGGAACATGGACTGTGGACCCAGGATTCAGCTTTCAGCTGGCTCCAGATGCCACTGGGGCTGCAGCTCTGCTGACACCTCCAGGGAAATACCTTTTCATGTCAGCTAGGGAGAACAAGTTGGAGTGCAATAACTTAGGGACACAGATGAGGGATCTATTGAAAAGATCCAGTTGCTATTGCTGTGATGCTGTAGGACTGCTCTTTAAGTAAATCTTATGCTATACCCGAAGTAAAAACTGCTTAAATATCCTGGTTGATCAAGCTTCATAACTTCTTTCAATTTTTCCTTTCAAACATCATTAATTTTAAGACATTTTATTATGCAGTTTTATAAAGTCTCGGGGAAGATGGCAGCAATATTTCTGAGGGTTTTTTTTTTAACTCTCCTGAATAATGAAAAGGACCAGTGAAGAAAAATGGTGGACACCTCTGCATCTGTCACAGAGCAGCTGTCAACAATCTTACAGATTTAAGATTTGATTTTGCTGCTATTAAAATACATTAAAAAATGCAGATGACTTTCAATTACACTTACAACTTAAAAATGAATGTTGGAGCAACAAGAATTTATTTTTGCAGAAAAAAAGCCTTAGACATTCCTTTATGGAAGATTCCTTCTGAACTAAATACCTCATCTGAACCAGTTTCTAGATTTTAACAGGAATAATAAGATGACCATAGAATTCAATGGGACAAATAAAACCACAGTGGAAAAGAAAGCATTATTTTAGTAAATGTCATAATTTTTGGCTGCTTTTTTATAGGATCATATTCTATTTCTGTAGATTGGTATTTTCTTTTACCTTTGTAAATTATTTCCATGAGGCCTGTCTAAAATGAAAAGAGAAAACTCAAACTTCTCCAACACATTTTTCTAGTGCTATCAGTATTTCTACTGTACAGTATTTCTGTACTTTTCTATTTTTTTTATTTTCTTTTATTTTTTTCTATTCATGCTGCAATGTAATAAATAACCTTTCCCATTCTATTTAATAGCCACTATTGTTCAGAAAGACACACAAATATCTGATTGTTTTGATGTTTCACAAGGGATAGCAGGGATTTTTATCACTAATTGCAATGTTTACCATTCTTTGTATTTTAGCTGTTTTGAAAGTCTGATTGCTGAATGATTTTATATTTGCAGCTGCAGTGTGGATGCTTAACTCTTTTAAAAAGGCTGAATACACCTAACAAATAGATAATATTGTTGCCACAACCTTCCACAACAGTAGGTTTCACACCAGCAATTTTCCTTAAACCTGATGCTAAGCTATTCCAAGAGCTTAGTGAAGGAACTGCTTCATTATATTGACTAGCTGCACTCTGATTATCGAGTAAATTGCACAATAGAGAAGAGATTTCTGTGCGGGTTTAGAGCTGTATGTGCAAGAGCTTTTAATAATATCAGTTATTATATAAATTAAACAGTAATGATGACAACTGGGTGCATTTTATGAAAAATAATAAATGATGGAAACATTAATGATCTGAGGTAAATATGAGGCCCTTCGTACCAAATGGTCATTAATTCCTTAAGAAATGCAGAAATATAAGATGCTCGTGACTTTCACAACATAAACATGGTGATTAGAAAGAATTTTTGGTATTCCTCCTCCTCCTCCTCTTTCATAATTTCTGCTACACATACATGATTCTATGCACTTTCACTTAACTGGTCATGCCTATGTCCTGTATTATTAGTTAGACAGAAATGTGATTGAGTTTTCCTGCATGACTTTTGACTTTTTAGAAAAAAAAAAAAAGCTTTATTATCATATTTCCACTGTCTAAGTAAAGAAATCTTTGTCTCATAAATTTATGACAATTTATAGTAAACATCTAATATTGATAAATAATGGCTTAATTTTATTCTGGTTTACAATTGTCCTGGCAGCCATGTAGGTCGTTTGGACTAGAAAGAGTATTTAATATGTTTCTGTACAGTTGAAAAGGAACACCATGTTCTTCCTGGATCAGTTAGAAATTACTCAAGGTGGAACTTGTTTTTTAACATAAACAGCATAGAAAAGTCTTTTTGTTCTAATAACTGGAATATCAAATTATAAAACTATTTTACAGAAACAGAAAATTAACTAGCTGATGGTTTTGCTAATTTTTACAGAATTTGATAGCATTAAGTGATATTCTATGTAGTCTAGAAAAATTAAATAAGATTTTAAGGAAAGGGTGTTATTAAGTACTATTTTACACATATAGTCCAACTCTATTGCTGTACTAAGCCAAAGTTGTGGGTTTTATCCCTGTACGGGCCATTCACTTAAGAGTTGGACTTGATGATCCTTGTGGGCCCCTTCCAGAATATTCTGTGATTCTGTGACTACATGCCTGCCTTTCATCATGGAGAAATTAAATCTTATAATGAAACTGGTACATTCTTAAAAGGAAGCAACTCTATTGTGTGAGAAAATGAGACAAAATGAAGAATAAATTAAATGAAAGAAGAAATTTCATATTATGAAGTGTTGCCCTGTGGCTGCAAAACAGAAATTAAAAATTTTTAAAAAAGGACAATGAAAACAAGCTAGTATTCTCAGTGACTTCAGTAAGTCTCAGAACTATATCTACTTACACATACATGAATAAATTATTCAAAGGAATTTAATTAAATTAAAGAGACAAATTATTATACTGTTCTAAAAATGAAATAACAAAGAATTCATGAAGAATTCATTAAAATGAAGCATGAAATGAAGTGTAATTCTGTTCTGTGTCAGAAACAGAGGAGGATATTTCATATATTGTATCTAACACTAGGACATTACCACATAGTTGAAAGCAATTTATAAGACTGGGATCCACACCAGAGGGGAAGCAGGAGTCTGCAAAAAGTATCATCAATGAAAGCAGAAGTAAAATATACAGTTTAAATTCTCTGAATCATGCTCATTTTCTGCTTCGGGTATGGATGAGTGTCCACAAACAAATTTTTCAGGGTTTTTGTCACCTTCCCTGATCTCAACATAAACAATAGAGAGGAAATGCAGGACACGTCCATGTGTATATTCTTTTTGAAAAATGGAGCTAACTCCCATGAATACTGTTTTTCCCATACAGATGTGCAGGTAGTAAATTGAGAAGAGTTAAAAAATGCAGCATATTGTACATCTCTGCATTGATATAAGTGGGCACATAAGTGCAGTAATCTTCTTCTGGAGCAAGGCAATAACAGACAACTTCTATTACTTTCACTGCTCCTGAGAAAAGTGAAGGTATATGCTACCCCTTATTTAAGAATAGAAGAAAAGTGACACTCTACATCTGTGTAATATGAATTCTTCTGATATAGTCATCTATGTTCTTTCTTCTTCTTGTCAGTGCAAAAGATTTGGAAGAAATAAAAAAAAATAATCTTGTGTTTGTTGCTTTATATATTTTCCATATTTTTCTCCACAAGCCAAAAGAGAGACAAAGCAGAATAAAAGGGCTGTCAGTTTAGGATGGAATACTTTCTTTAATATTTTAATACTGCTGTTTTCATATTCTCTATCTTTGTTTCTTTTCTGGCACTAGCCAGATCACATTAACAAGAAAGTAACATGAATCTTATTTTATAGTAGTAAAAACTTCTGTTGTTTTAAGTGAAATATGAATGAGGTGCTTTTAATTAGAAATTCTGTCTCATAAGGGATTATAAAATAGAACTAACTCATGGTAAAATAACTGAATGCTGTGCTTGAATTTATAGACTATCCGTTACATACAGAATTAGATTTTAATTTTTTGAATATAATATACTGAATGTTGAGGGTCAACTCTATCTCTGAGATCATAGAATCTTAGAATGGTTTGGGTTGGAAGGGAGCTTAAAGATAATCTAGTTCCAACCCGTCCCTGCCATGAGCAGGGATACCACCCACTAAAGCATGTTGCTCAAAACCCCATCCAACCTAGCCCTTACTACTTCCAGGGCAGTATTCCAGGGAATACAACTTCTTTAGGCAACTTGTTCCAGTGTCTCACCAGCCTCTAGTAAAGAATTTCTTATTCATATCTAATATAAACCTGCCCTCTTTCAGTTTAAAGCCATTCCCCCTTGTCCTATCCTAGATGCCCTTGTGTAAAGTCCCTCTCCAGATTTCTGTAGACCCTCTTTAGGTACTGAAAGGTGTCATAAAGTCTCTCCAAAGCTTTTTCTTTGCCAGGCTGAATAACCCCAGTTCCCCAGTTCATAAGAGAGGTGTTAAGTTACAGAGTTAAGGAGCCAGTGGAGCTGGTAACTTTTCAATGGAACAATGCCTTCTGACAGAATATGCTGTATTACTTTTATGAGAGTCCATTTTGCTAATATTCTGAGAGCAAACTATTTGCTATTTAGTACTGTCCAGTCCACTAAAACTGTCTTTTAGTCTTTTGTCTGCTTGGCAGGTGGGATGCTGAGAATTTCAAAACTGATTGCATTGCACCATAACATGCTTGATGTGAATATGCTGCAGAAATGGTTGAGAGAGTGATTATTCAGTGATTCTGCTTTCCTTTCCTCTCCTCCACCCCTTCAAACATTGCGCACACAACTTGGATGTACCCCCCAAGACAGACCACAAGATTTCAAGTTGTCCATTTTTCTTACTGGCCTTCTTGAGGGTTTGTTCTGGTCTTACTAAGAAGCCAGGTCATCTCTTCAGAGATTCTGGCCCAAGTGGCCTTTACTTCTTTAATGTCAGGCGATCCCAGTGACTCACTAAGATTACCACATCCATTAGTCACACCACAGAGCATAATAAATATTCTCAATATACTAAATTAAGCTTTCTAGAGTATTATGACAAAACTCAACATAAAGTTCTACAAGTTAGTTCAATGAAAGCTCATTACAAAGAAAATAAGGAATATTTTAACTCCAGTGTATTTCTAATTCTTTTTTCAACCTTTTTTTTTCAAATCAGCATATGATTCCTGCTCTGCTTAAATAAAACCAATTATTCTTTCCATCAGCAAAAGTCTTCAGATGTGTTGAGAAAGAGAATAGAAAAATTCTCAAAAAAATATTTACATTTGAAAAAGACATCTCTTCAATCATTCATTATCTTGTAATGTTTTTAACTAGTTTGCCACCAGTTTTTTAACTGAAAATTGGTCCTGTTCCTTAGATTTTTAGTTGTCATTAAGATAAAAGCCCAAAGAACTAACAGACATAATTTTCCCCACACATCTATGCTATATAGGACAATGCCAATTTTAATTATACTGAAAAAACCCAGATACTAACAACTGCCAACTATTAGTTGACTAACAGTTTTTTTAAATAGTGGTCAGAGAAAGAGACCTGGGGAACGTTTATCTAAATTTAGCCTCCTCTCACCATTTTATGTAAAGCAATATTTGCTATGCATTGAAGAGTTTTGTTGCATTCACAAGCTATTCAGTATATAACATTGATTAGGCTAAATGTTAAGCAATCTATGTCTGGTTAGTATAAATGGAGGAAATTTCAGCTGTAAATACAAGGGCAGCTACACTGGAGACAGCTCCCACATATCTCAAAGCAGTTGCTGCAGTGCACTTCAAAGGTGGATTTTCCTTTCTTTCTCTGCTAGATTAGCAAGAAAAATGTAGAGCAGCCAAGAACTTTAGTGTTCTGCATTAGAAGTGCACTTCCTGAGAGCACAGTCAACACACATCCTTTTATCATCGAAGAGGAACGTATTTACTTCTACCCAAAATCATGGAGTTCACACAAGTAAGTGGTCCAGCAGATTTGTCCTTTACTTTGAAACACTGAAAAGTAAAGTCAGGTTTTGTCATTTTCTATCTCTTCAAATTGTCCTTATCCTGTTTTCCTTGCTCTTTAGTTCCCCTGTATGTTTGCTTACATTTGACTACAAAGGAGAGGTTTGGCATGTTTATTCCGCTTGCTGCTCACAGAAAGAACACGTGGGAGCAAGTAGCCAATAGATATTGTGCAATTTTGGATTATATTAATTTCAGTCAGGAGTTTTCCATAGAGCATGATTGCTGATTAAACAAAAGTGTCATCTTGCAAACAAACAGAGGTTTGCAGAATGGAGTGCAAGTTATTTTCCTACCACTGAAAAATTACAATGTTAAAAATTAGTTGTCTTAGTAGAAATTTTGAGATAATCAAAAAGCTCCAGTAAATGTCTCTAAGAAGTGCTTCCCCTTTATACAATAAAAAAAAATTAAAGGTCAAGAATTTTATGTCCTGGATATTTTATTTGCTGAGGCGAAGTAAAGGTTGTCAGGTGGAACTTTCATATGTTTGGTTCATCTCAAGTAAAATAGATTCATCTGTGAAATGCATCTGGTGTAAATTACAGTCAGAATATGTAACAGTTTAAACTGTAAGTGAATTACAATAACCAAAATCTGGACTAAGGAAGAGAAGGATTTGCTGACTACTACTTACCACATGATGTGCTGTAAGAAACAGATATTAGAGCATCTACACACCCGAACACCTTAGGACAGCTGTCAGGATAAATGTATGCTCAGGATCTAAAGCTTGTCACAGCTGGTTTCAGAACAAATTTACAAGGGCTACCTGCAGGGTGGTCCATTCCCTGCATGTTTGGAAAGACCTGGAGTTTAACTGAGCTAGTAAGCATGTCTCTAGGCTGAATGTAAAATTTCAAATGCTGTGAAAAACATAACAGTATGCGCATTTCTCAAAAAATGTAATGCAGCAGAAACAGTTTGAAAACCTCTGTCCTCTGTCTGCACAGATAAGAGCAAACATGCTGTATGTAGATGATTTGTTATATTCTTATGCAGTAGCTCCTTCTAAGTGTGTGACAGGCAGAGACATGCATATCATGAGCTCTGTTAATGCATGAGTTCAGCTTCTTTAGATTAGCATTTAATGCCTTCCAAAAGGCTAGGCATGTGCACTGCTTTGTGCACTGGAGTAAGTCCCACCAACGCTGAGATTTGCAGCACCTAGCCCTGATGATCAGGCATCTGTAGGTCTGTACTGAAGCAAGGGTAGGGTCTGCCCTGGCTGGGAGAAGGACAGGAGTTAAGAGCCTGTGACTCCGGCTGCCCTTGGGTTTGGGAGTGACATGGAGAGCTGTCTGGGGAACACATGGAAAGAGAGGTTAACTTGACAGAGTATTCCTGGGTGAAACAGCAGTGTTTAGAGACTCAGTGGCAGGTTTTCCAAGCTGAGACTTTATTATGTAAATAATAAAGTCTGATTAGAGCATTCACATGACACAGTCATAGATGCCTGCAAAATCTGAGTTAATAATTTCAAAATTCCTTGTAATCCATTGAAAGGAAAAAACAATTCAATATACAATTTTTCTGTAATTTTAGACTAGGTGAATTGTATGCTATTTACAGATTTTATTCTCTGTCCTTGCATGGGCCGTAAATTGACTGCATGACAGCACAGGAAAGGGCTGTCCTTGCAAATACAGATATAGGGAATACTGATTGTGTCATCAGCCTCCTGGAAATGTTGGTCTCTGTTGATACATTGTAGCCAATATCCTGTACACGAGCATTAAGAATAGTGCGAAGTATGCTTCTCAATAGAAAATACGCACTCTGGTCATCTGACTGCTTCCTAGCTTAGAAATTTTTTGTTTGTCTGATATTCTATAATTCACAAAATACAGACAGCCTTAGCTAAGATACCACTAGAGGAAGGGGCATTCCTGGTACCAAGTCCTCAATTTGAAAGTCAGGAAAGAGAGCTTTTAATTCATAAGTCATAGGACATTTTACTGCTTGACTGTCTAGTTAGGTTGTCTATTGCAGAATGAGGAGGCAAACCCAGTGAGTAAAGACAATATTCAAGAGATGTGTTAGAGCTGAATTGTCTTCTGCATGACAATAAATAAATATATAATAATTTTAAAAAATCCAGAAAACTGAAAGGCATAATATAGGAAAATAAAAGAAAGATTAAACATACTATAAAAAAATGAAGCTGAGCAACTTTCTCTTTTAATTCATTGCCCAGTTTCTGAAAGAAAGTATTGAGAAGAAATGGTTGATTTACTTCTTTGTGGGTGTCAAATCAATGTCTTTTTTTTCCCCTCTTAAAAGCATAAATGCTAAGCACAGAGTATTAGTGTTCTTTCATAGATAATTCATAATTTTCAAAGTGTTTAGAAAAGTCAAAGACCCTTTCAACATGACTTTTCAATGTCTTCTTGAAAATATTACTAGAATTTAATTGTAGAATAAATGAAACTGCTACAAGAATGCTAACTTACATAAGTGTATGTTGTTCAATGAACATGTGCTTTTGCTTTATAGTATTTACTTAGAGATGTATACAATGATAAAATAGCTCATATGAAATAGGTGCACTGTGCATCAATATTCTTGTCCAAGAACTATGTTCAAAATGTCTTAGCTGCTTGGTAAAATGTGAAGGAAGATGTTTTCATTTCCAATAGATGTGAAAATGTTCGAATTGAGTGCTTTCAGTATTCACAGAGAACAAAGTTTAAGACTTTTTGAAAAAAATTTTTGCTCTTGGATTAAGATAATTTAACATAACATCCATAAAAAAAGGTTTTCATCCATTTCTCAGTTGAAAATTCTCTGTATTATCAGGAAAGTTACTTCTTTAGTGCTGAACTCCCTGTACAGCCCAAAATGCTTTTCATTTAAGATTTTAACAGGGATATTATACAAAAAATTTGTAAAAATATATCAATTTTAAGTCCATTCCTGCCTTGACATTGGACAGAACTCTACATTACTCATTTCTCTTTGCAGGGAATAAAGAAATAAAATCAGAAATCTCAATTCATGATTCAGTGATTTGCTATCTCAACATCTTTGGCATCATATTATTAAAAACTGATGGTACTTTTCCTTATGGCAACTTAGCATTTTGTGTCTTCAGAAAGTAATTCCTGGCCACACCCACTTCATGGAATGACCAGAGTAAATTAGCTGAAGGATTTAATTTTGCACTTGGTGTAAAATCCCAGTTAGACATCTGCATGCTTTATTATCATCCCAATAGCTTTACATTGCTCAGTTGTATTGATAACACAAACATGCAAAAAAAAAATTATTTTAAAAAATTATTAAAAAAACCAGCTTGCCATATAAATTTCTTTTTAATTATCACTGAGTAAAAATGTGTTTTCTATCTGAATAACTAATGTACATATGTTCTATCCCGTAAAAATTCCAGAAGTATGCATTAATTACCATTTTTTGGCTATGACCATGGTTAATGCCTTAATAGTAGTAATAATAATATACAAAAATACTGGTCTCCTTCAGTACAAGGCACCATTAATTGTTTGCCACTGAAATCCTGCACAAGGAAAAGGGTTGATACAAAGTAAAACACTACAATTTACAAATCGATGTTCTGTGGTTTTCTCCCAACGCAGAACCCACACTACCTCTAGAATCTTACAGACTGAAAGATTATTTGCAAAGTGGCTAAAATTAGATGCAAATAGAAAGTTTAATCCATGTATGTAATGATCTGATAAGCAACATGTATACACATTTGCATATATATTACTTAAAGAGAACTACAAGCTTGGTTTGATTAAAATACAGCCTTAATGAAAAAAACAGAGGAATGCCTTCTCAGACTCCTTCAGAAGTGTGAATGCAGCAAGGTCTCATCAAACCATAATTTATTTGAAATTCTGTTAAGTGCAGCAGTAAGTTTTAGCCGTATTCTTTTTCCTCCCAGAAAATATTTGAAGTAATAAATAGCTCACTGATTGGAGCTATTTTAAGCTTAGCAAGTTAAATACTTAACATTCTTATTCTATAGCATGTTCTCCAGTCATCTGGGGAAAAAAGTGTTCCTTATAAAAAGAACCACACTGAAACAATTCAGATACTTCAAAGCCTTAGGGTGCCTGCCAGAACTTGCTTTAATGTATTTGTTTTGTGAAATTTAAACAAGGGACAAAATATTTATATGTGTACACTATCATTATGCAATTTGTCTTTTTAGAAATCAGTCTTAGGGCTAGGCATTTTCAGAGCCATAAAAATGTTTATAAATCAGATTATAAATTGATACAGTAGATCTAACTCTGTTTAAAGCACAGCACTGGGAGTCATAAGAACACAGACTTGCTCTGACTTCCCTAATAACATTATGGGAGAGACCTTTCTGCAACACTGAAGTTTAAGCTTTCGTAGAAGAAGGAAGGCAACATCAGCAGCAGGGAGGTGGGGACACACAAATGGATATGCTCCCTTCAGACAGCCTTATCCCTCATAAACTGCAATCAATCCTCCTCTGCAATTTGGTTCACCAAGATCCACAGATTTCCTTCTAGGAAGAAACAAGAACTGAAAAGCTCAGTCAATATGGTTAATATGAGTTTTGTTTTCTCTCCCTTTTATTTCCTAATGGGAAAACAAATAAGAAATTATAATCTGGTGTTGAAAAAACTAGGATGTTGAATCTATCTTACACTACTTCTTTGTTCTGTAGATTGTGATAGCAACACTGGGATGTAGCAAGGATTTAAATGATAACAATCTGTCTGTGTCTTGAGACATCTAAGCCTGCCATCCTGCTGCCCATCTGAGACTTCCTTAAGTGAGACTGACAACTCAAAACTAGGCTTATTTGGGATTTAGAAATATTTACTGTGTTTCCACAGGTAACAACCCCATGACAGCAACATTACTGTCAAAAATGAGGTGTACTGTACATCACTCAAATCACTGTCTAGGCAAACTGCCTCTTAAAAGGGAGACTGAATGTGCCCAGCTGTGTGCTCTGTTTTTCTAAGCACATCAAGCAGTAAAGTGTATGGAACATTTCTCTGTATCAATCTCCACATTCCTAGTGAGATGGTCATTTGACTCATCAAGCCTCCACCATTCTAGACACCTCCCCATTATGGGGTATGCTCTGCTTTCTCATTTCTAATTATTTTTGACCCTCACAAAAGCAAATTATTATTTTATTTTCTTGGTAAAGCCATGAGGGTACTTCTCCTGTCTTTCTGCATATATGTTGCTTTTTCATGTTGAGGTTTAATTGGCTGTTAGTTCTCTGGATCTTCCCTCTTGAGTTCTTCCTGCTGTAAATGACTTTTATTTTTTTCCCCTCCACAGCATTAAGGAACTTCCTGATCATTGTGACCTGTGAGAAGACAACAGGGAGTGGCTTCTCATTAAAGCACCCCTTAGCAATCACAGGTACATCCCTTCCAACGTCAAATTCAGAATGTCAGCTTGTCTTGAGTGGTTACTGCCTTTGATATTTTTCTGCTGCTCTTGGTACTTCATTCCCCCACATCCTGTCTCTAAAGATCTGAGAGATGTGAGGACAGAACTTGATATTCAAGGTCAGTGTAAAGAGAACACTGGCTGTCTGTTTCCACTGTCTTTGTTTCTGGAGGGTCTTGTAGTCCTAAAAGAGAGGGTTCTGCCTGCAACAAGAGCTGCACAGCTAGGCGTTAACTTGCAGGTTTTGCCCAGGGCCATCTATCTCTTTCCCAGTCACCGGCAGAGGAGGGGAGACCACAGTCTGACTCCTGTGCCCTCTGTCTTAACCCTGCAGAGCCCTGTAATCATCCTTGAATTTCTCAAGATCTCCCAGGCCAGTAATAACAGTATTGAAATGAATGAGTTCTTTTTCTGTGAAAAGAGAACAGTCTGTGGGCTGGATAGTAAATTAAATTTGTTCCATCACTGTGGAAAGGCAGTGCAGAGCCTTAGCACCAGTCTGCACTTGCCTTGGACCAAGCAGGCTGTGGCTAGGTTTTGCAGCCAGTAACTTCTGCCTGACCTGTTTTAGCTTCAACAATGGGAACTGTCTGTGCCAAAGCCCTAAGAGCCCCAGGGGACCACTGCAAAAAACAACAACAGACCCCTGTGGTAGCAGGGGCTGGGGGATGCTGGGGGGCAGCTTTCTATCTACAGCTGTGAAACAATGAAAAGAAAGCAATACATTAAAAAGAAAAAAAAAGAAAAAAAAATAACTTCTGTTCCAAAGTTTGAGGAGAAATGCATCATTGATCTCATGCTTCTCCTGAGAAGGAGGAGGAAGAAACTCTTTTCATAAGCATCATAGTCCTTCCTCCAAAGACAGCACAATGACAATGACCCCCAAGCCACATTCTCTTTTCCTGGAAAATTAAATTTTCATCCTTAGGATCCAAGAGGTCATCAAGAGGGCCAATATAGGTTTCAGCAGAACAGTGTTTTTGTGCAATAAATTTACCTGTATTACTAACACAGCTATTCTGTGTCAGCTTGGACTACGAGCATTAGTATTACACAGTTTGGATTTCTACCTTGTTAAAACATAAATTGGAACAATAATTTCTTTTATTCCCCTTAGACTCACATGGATGATGTGTCCCCCTTGGCCCCCAAGGTGCGGAGCTCTGTGCCCTGTCCTGCTTTATCGCTGCTGTCACGCTGGATCTGGCAGCCCCATGCAGTGACTGGGCCCACTGTGAGCACGCCTCTGCAGCAGCTGTGGATTAGCATATTTTATCTTATTATATGAAGTATTTTTGGATAATTCTATTCTGGGTAACAAGTCTGATTAATCTGCCTGAACCAAGCAGTCTGCTTCACCCAGTGTATGAAGTTTTGGTGAATAATGCTTAATTGTATGAGCTTCTGCATAATATTACAAACTGAGTGAAAAGTGTCTCTCAAAATCTTCTCCAAGGTGTAGTTTTTCTACAGAAGTTTCAACTACTTGAGTGGGAGTTAAATCTGTCATGCTTTTAATTTCAATGCGTATACACAATGGTAGTCTAAAGGCAGTCATTTGTATCGTGCTAATGCAGCCTGACCTGGAAATAGTACAGGATGTTGTTCATAATGACTATCTTGCTTAAGAGTTATTAAAATCAGTAACAGAGTTTTCTTCCAGACCTACACAAGCAGACTATTGTCTCTGAGTGAGTACACCTATACTACTTCTCCAGCAGTAAGAAACAAACTGGTGGGTGTTTTATACAGTGGAGAGTCACACACACCTATATGCACATACAGGTGTGTCTATGGTTCCAATATAGAACATGAGATTTGTTGAAAGAATATTTTAAAATAAAACACTATAGAAAAGTAAGAAAATATCTGTATCATAGAGTATGATTCATGCAGAATGCTTCTTAATGCTTGCTTCTTCTAAAATAAGGACTTAATAAAGACATAAAATCATCTTCTATTTTTCATAAAGTCAATTAATTCTCCATTATTTCATGACTTTAACTCCAGCTGGAAACTAAATACCACAGTTGCTCATTCACTCTCCCCCTTCCTGGTGGGCTAAAAAGGAGAATCAGAAAAAAAGTAAAACCTGTGGGTTCAAATAAAGACAGTTTTGTAATTGAAATAAAGTAAAATATAATAATAGCAACAACAATATTAATAATAATTGTAATGAAAAGGGGAGAGAGAGACAGGAATAAATGCCAAGCAAGAAAATCAATGCAAAATCAAATCACTACCTGCTGACCAAAGTCCAGCCCTTCCTGAGCTGCCATCGGCAGCTTCTGGGAAGATCCCCCCAGTTTATGCCCTGAGCATGACATTGTGTGGTGTGGAATATCCCTTTGGCCAGTTCAGGTCAGCTGTCCTGGCCATGCTCCCTCACAGCTTCTTGTGCACTTCCTGCCCTTGCAGAGCCTGGGACACTGAAAAGTCCTTGACTTGGGGTAAGCACTGCTTAGCAACATCCAAACACCAGTGTGTTATCAACATCATTCCCATACTGAATCCAAAACTGGACCAGCTACTAAGAAGAAAATTAACTCTATCCCAGCTCAAAGACACTTATATAACTCAAATAACATAAGAATATTACAAATTGAAATTTCTTGAAGTGTGCTTTAGAAGAAGTGTGCAGTTCTGATGAGAAATGAACTTTTTTTCTTTTAATATATCAAAAATTGCAGCATAGTATGTATTTTAAAACAAATATGGCCTAGAAGTCTAAACAAAGATTAATATTTGCTGGTTTTTACAGAATGAAGTTCCCCAGACACTGAAGTTCTATTTCTCACACATTCTCATATGGCACCTTGGCATTAACAGATGAGCTTTTCTTGGAGATCTTGCATTCACTGCTTGTCTCATAGAATATTTTCATGTATATTTGCATGTACAACTCATTCAAATTTTTTCAAATACATCATATGCTTCAACATTTTGTCTTTGTAATGAAAAATACAGCCATCAGAGGCACTTTAAGCCATGCAAATATTTTTATGAATTTATATATATAGATATGTATTTTTTGTTTATATACTTTATATATATACTTTTCTTTTCAAAGTTTATATTGTTAATTTTCCTTTATCCCCACATATCTATACAAGTCCTTGAAATTTTTCAAGTGTACTTACAGTAAGACACCTGCTGGAAGAGAATTAGGTACATCTCAGCAACTTAGGTGGCACAATAGCAGTGTCTGGACTAAAGAGACATCTGTCCATCTTAATTTTAAAAACATATATAATTACATACATATAAGGAATGAGTGAACTGTCTGACATGACATAATTTCTGCATGTTTATATATATTATGCTTCTTGCATTATGGAGAAGTTATCTGCTTATTTTTTTCTTTGCTGGAGGCTGCCGCTACCTTAGCAGGGATGGCTGACTTGATACATAGACATTACTGAACTTCTTTTACCTATACTCTGGTATATTAGCATGAAGGGAAATCAATATCCCCTTTTTTACCTTAACGTTGGGTTGCAAACTGCAGGAGTCCAGGAATTGACTCATGATTCCTTCAGTGTTGCCTTTTTCTCTTAGCTGTGTTACTGAGTAGTGGGTCAATAAATTCTGAAACTAGTATTTGGGGCCCATGGAGATCCTGACTCCAACTCAGGATGCTTCCCAGGTACGTAAAAAGTTGAATTAATTTTTTTAAAGTTAGATGACCTTTTGAAAGTCTAAAGGGTAATCAAAATAGCTACTTCAACCACATGATGAATGAAAACCAACTTGTTGTACCTGAACCTGGGCTGTCATTCTAGATGAATCCCTAATGTCGTCAAAAAGACAACTCAGTGTGCCAGTGCAGAGAATGACTTGTGCACCTCAGTGTTGGTGCCCCTAGTGCAGTAACAAATTTATAAACAAATAAAGCTGAAAAAGGGAAAAATGGATTAAAATCACAACCTGAGCTGCCTCTGAGTCATGGGCTTCTGCTAAGTTTGGGTTAAAATATAACACTTGTCATCTTCTCCATGCTTATGACAACCTCGGCAACTTTTAAGATGAATAAACAGCTTTCACTTCAAAATGGATTTCGATATGACAGGGATAAGAAATACATAATGCAAATAGAAGGGTGTCTGTGAGCAAGTCAGGTCTATGACTCTAACATAATAAATAATATTTGTCAGGCAAGAACTTTCTAAAGTTTTAAGCATTCCCTATATACTAAAAGCTACAGATTTGGTACCCTCAGAGTGCTAGTAGAGGTTCAGATTCAAACAATACAGGGCATTAAGCTTGAAACATCAATATGTGTCAGACTTAACACTTTGCAAGACAGAAGATATATGATTCTTATTGCCATAATGATTAGAGGTGTAAGAGCTCTAGTATCCAAGCTGTATTATCCTGCTTCTGACAGCTACCAAGAGCTTGTGTCCTACAGAGAACCAAACAGGCATCTTATTAATCATGTTTTTCAGAGAAAACCTGCTCTCTTCAGCACTCAAAGAGTACACTCAAATAATGTCCTCTGCTTGTGAAATGAATAGGGTGCCAGCTACCTGAATAGTATGCGAGTATTGCTCAGTAGACACTATGCAATCAAGGCTATCCCAAAACATTTTCAAATAAAATATAAGGTAAACTAAGCGTGAGAAGGAAAAGTATATAAAGGACTAAATTAACTCATGGGAATCAACATACACCTTTTCCATGGCTTAAATTACAAAGTATCTCTCCATGTTATAAGAAATACATGAACAACTTGTGAGAAGGAAGGGAAAAAAGACTGCAATGCAGGAACAACCAGTCAGGAAATTATGATAAATTTATGATAAAAATCCATAAGCAAACAATATACACGTTTTTTTTTTTTAAAAATCATATTCGTTTCATTATTTGACCAAATTAAGGAATGTAGGTGGAGGGTGGTGCTGGAGCCAACTACCAAGTGGAAAAAACTGCAGGAATAATATCTGAATCCATTTTTATCGGATAAGACTACTCCCTTGTTCTTTGTTCCTGCCTAGGACAAGTTCTGGCCTTCAATGAAAGTGAAAAAGATGTTTTTTGAGTGAGGGGTGGAATAGGAAGGAGTTGAGGAATGTGGTTTTACTGCATATTCTCCAAGCAAGTAAGCAGGAAGAAGAAAGTAAGCAAAAAAAAAAAAAAAAAAAAAAAAAAAAAAAATTATCGTACTGGAGTTGTAGAAGACATAGAATTTAATTGGTAGTAGCTGTTAAAATGTGTTCAGTCTGGAGGCTCTGGTGTCTGTCCTTCTGTCATTGTTTGGACATTTCACTCAAATATATATGATTCACAGATCTGTTGTTACTATGGTTAATGTAGAGCTGTGAGTCATATAAAATTGTTGTATTTATAGTGTTTTGTCTTTTTCATAAAAATATATAGGGCTAGGGACTCAGACTGCAGAAAGCTTGCATACCTTCAAATTTGAAAGAAATTCTGACAGTTTGTTCTCTTATTTACTACTGCTCTTGCAAGAAAGATGGATGCTTCAGGAACAAGCTGACCTGTGGCAGCAAGAACCCAAGGTTTCGAGTTTCCTCTATTACTGATCCTGCCAGCAATGATGGAGGGGGGAAGAGGGTGAAAACTCTGCTCTGTAACAAAACTTGCTTCTGAAAAATGACTGGCATTTTACAGGCTACTGCCATCTTTCAGAACTTTTCATCTCTAATGCACATCCTCTTAAATTATCATTATGGTCTGGAATTGTTCAGGCACTCAAGAAACTAGCTGGAATTTGAGTTGCAATAGTCATTCAAGGCCTCTGTTCCTAGTGCAATGACATACCACTGGTATGTAAAATAACACTTTCTGGCTCAAATGGTAGTTAATTGATGTAAATTAGAACAATTGATCTAAATTTCATTCCTCTGTTAGAAGGAGGAATGAAATTTATTAGTTCATTTTTCCATATTTATTTATTTCAAGATAAGCAGTTAACACTATGTCTTAGAATTTTAACCACTTGAATTCAGGGTCAGACACATTTTTATACATATTGGATATTTTGTAATTCTCTCAGTTGGAAATGGTTGTCTCTGACTAGTTCAGCATAAGCTTCTTTCCTTGAGTTTCCTGCTCTCTAGCTTAGACAGACAGTGGCAATCTCCATGTATATTTTTTTGAGCTTACACAGGTTTGTTAATGCAACAAGTTACCTGAAAATTTGGCTTTTGAATGCACAGTTTCTGTTTAAAATTTGCCTACTGCAATTTGCCTACAATTGATGATTCCTGACTTATTGACTTAGTGACTTACTTGTGTTTATTTTGTTGTTTGCACATTGACTCCACTATTGCCTTTCAAAGTTAAGTAATTTATTAATTAGCTGGAATTGTAAACACACTTTTCAATTTACTCATTAAGAATAATAGTATGTACTTTTACACTACTTCCTTGCCTCCACTGTTTTTCCCCACTCCGGTAATCACCGCTATATTAATATTTTCAAAATTTTATTTGTTTCAGGTTTTATGGCTTACTGTGAATCCCTTGAGCTGAATACATAATAATTTATGAAAGGCTATGTTTGTGATATTTCTTATCTTTGCTTGTTACATAACATTGATTTTATTTGCCTTACATTATTCTGCACAGAATAGTAGTTGTGTTTCTGTGTCAATATCTTATGAAAAGCCAGCAGAAATAATTAGCTGTATCAAGGCTGTGTGAGTGAGATTGTCTCTCACCTTGTCAGTAGTGGGTTTCTATAGCTCAGGAGAAGATTACAAACTTCTGAGAACAACAGCAAAATTAATATTGCAGGTATTTCAAGTGTTGGGGTTTTTTTAGTTCTAATGCCTTAAGACTGCATCAAGAAGCTTTCTGTGACTATAATCAGTGTTGAAGATTAACAGTATGGTCAGTTGATGGGCAGATAGTCACAGAGGAATTAGATGGCCTCTCCAGACCTTAAAAAATGTACCTGTGAAGCCTATGCTTACCCTTTTCATGGAAAACATGTTCAAAAGAAAACAAACATAAAACAGGACTAATTGCCTTGCCCCATCACCTTCTGACTTTGCAACTGTCACAATGTCAAAATCATTGGAGGAAAAAAAAATCTTAAATCATTAAGTTATTCTAAACACATTTAGATTCCATTGTTTAAGTTGTGTTTTCTTGCACAAAAGATAGCTGTTTATATCACACTATTGCTTTCTTTGGGAAGGTTCATTGAGGAACCTCATATTTGACTTTTATGAAGTCATAATATTTTACATGGTAGACCTGAACAAATAGCAGTTCATTTGTACAGAATAGTAATATAGAAGGACCAAAGTTATTTGGGCAGACTGTATTTGTGTGTTTAGAAAATGGATCCTTTTCAAGCCAAAAGCATGAGTTGTCAGCTGTTACTCATTTATGAAAATTTGAAAATACTTATAAAACTGCAGATTTTTGCATCTTTTTTACTGGAAAAATTACCTCTTTGCACCACATCTCCGAGATTAATTGCTCACAGAGCAGGGTGGGTTGACAGGGGGTTCATATTCCTTTCACCATCTTTCAGCTCACCTTTTGGTAAAATGAAGATGTCCTAGCAGATCTGTGCTTTCTACAACATCAGAAGATGACATATGATACCTCAAAGCCTAGGCAAAGGAACAGATTGTGAAAAAGTTATGTTTTCATGCAACTGCACTTCAAATGTGCCAGAGAAGTATACTTACCTCAGCATGGTTTGCTAGTCACTTCTACGTCTCTCTGAAGAACGAAGATGAAAGAAGACCAGGGACATTTTGAGTATTCAAAATCTGTAATGGCAACCAGAAAATGATTCATGATCAATGTAGCATTGATTCATGATCAATGTAGCACATGGCTTTGCACGAGTTATGTACACAGACCTGTACAGTCAAGGGGGCTGTCATCATCAGCTGTTAGGTATTCATGAATACAAAAATCTCCCAATTTTCCAACATTTTGAACACGAATTTGTAACTAAGTTTAAAATTATCAACTTGTAAAAAATGGCTTCTTTACTTTCCATCCACTTGTAAAGCTGCTGGGGAATGACAGAAGAAGAGTTGGACAGCCAAGACAAACTGAAAATCTCACAAATCAACACCTAAATTTACTGTTTTATTTTAACTGTAATGGGAATTCTGACATAACTCTCAGATCTTCCTTTCCATGGTTTTTTTGCTCCCTTTTATATGGAACTAATGGAAACTTTTCTTGAGTTTTCTTTGTGTATTTTTTGTAATGATAATCTATAGATCGATGAAAATAAAGTATTTTTATATTCTCTGCTGTGCTCACTACAACAACTTGAATGTGGTGTCTTCTGAGATTAAGTAAAGCTTTGTGACTGGTTAATAGTCAAATTGTATTGAAATCTATTGTGTTTACTTATTTTTATGCTCTAGTTACACCAGGTTTCACTTCTTTGGAATTAAAACAAATCAGATAGCCATTTTGTTGAATCTCTGCAATAGTTATAATAAGCAAAACATGCAAAAATTAGGGAAATAATTTTGGTATTATTTATATGTTCATCATGCTTAAACTAGATTCTGTTCTTCATTAGTGAACTCTTTCAAAAAGATTGATGAAATTTCTCAGCAACATACATTACTCTGTGGTCTTTCAGTACTCTTGTAGTTTTAGCAAGTTCCTATATACTGCCATAAGTAGTAATGTGATGTAATTTTTACTGAATTTTCTCTGAGGTAAACAAAGCCACATTTGTATAAAACAAAGTCCACATACATACATCCCTTGCCTCAGACAGCTTCTCTCTGTACTGTAAACAGGTAACTGTATAGGGAGAAAGACAGTGGAAATTATTAATAATAGAAAGAGGCATATTTACAGAAAGTATTCAATTCAGTACTGTGAAATGAACACAATGAGTGTCTGTTGCTCTCTTTAGGTGATTCTGCTACAGGAGCTTCAGCTAAAGTGTGCAAGCCTCACACCCTGCTCAGTAATGCCACAATCAGCACAGCACGAATGGCTCTCCCTACTCAAAACTCGTGTGGCCATTCCCAGTGCCATGATAAGCTCAGCTCTGCTAACAAATTCATAAACTGCCATTGGCATTACCATCAATAAGCCATTTTGAGAGGTCTGCCTCCACATCAGCTTTCTAATACATGTCTTCAGTGGTCTTATTCCCTGAAAAGGTGCTGATGGCAGCTGACACAATGGTGAGGTTTTGCTACCCCTTGATTAGAAATTTCTCCAGATGTGATGCTATTGACATTTGAATTCACTGCAAATAACTCCGCTTTGGAAGCTGGAGTGGGTTTTGGTATTTTTTTATTTTCTTTCTTTTCTTTTAATTTTCATTTTACTTTAACCCCTGGAGTTTTAATGGAATTCAGCAACACCAGTGAAGCCTAGCCACCTTAGAAGACGTAAAGCCATATTTATCCTTAACAATGAAGCACTTACTTTTTTTTAAGAACTGTAGGGTTGTTAAATAAAGGTCATAATTATTAGTGGGTTTGGTTTTTAAATTTATTTTATGACATATATAAAGTAGTAACTAAATGAAGCTAAAAGATTTAATTGTACAGCTGTATAGCATCTTAAAATTATGCAATTAGTTACATTCTTGGCCTTTAAAAATCAATCACTACTGAATATACTGAATGTACTGTATCACTATGTATTACACACACATTTGTGTTGAGCTGAACAGCCTGAGTTTCTAATTCTTTAAAATGTAGCTGAGCATAGCTTAGACTCATTTTTTTCTAAATTTGTTTTCTGTACTTTAGGGGAAGGTACCTTTCATATCTCAGATGCACTGTGCAACAATCACACATCACCTTACAAGTGTGGAGATGATAGGATAAGTCATTCTAGGAAAAGCTATACCAGGTCAGGCATGGAGGAAAGAAAAAAGGCAATGTACACTTCTAAATATATTTTCAGCCTCCTGGGACTAGCAGTGAAGAACTTCTTGTGAGTTCTGTGTATTTAGAGATATTAATTAACTATTTTCTCATGTTCTTTCCTTCCAGTCTATTTTCCATCCCCTGAAATGATTCTTTATTCTGCCTTACACTAATTTTAGATGTGATAGTCACAAAAATATATCAAAAGTTTCAGTTTTCTTAATAGCTGTTTAATTTTCAAAAATCAGTCAAATAATATCAATCATCCACACGTATATATTCTGCTCTGTAAAAATGAGCGACTCTGCACTGAGTATTAGTGCTTTAGTCACTTGTGACACTGCATGCTTAGATTAATATTTCTGTATGTTATATTTAAGATGTCTTTCCTTGTATGCATAGAAAAAATGAATTTTTATGGGAAGTGGTTTTGACATGTTTTATCAAAGTCAATTATATGAAAATTACAGTTTGGTTAAGTTTCAGTTTAGAGAAAGTCAAGATTTCTACATGGAAAGTAAACTATTTGTTATGTTAGAACATATATAATTTATAGGAAACAGTTGATATTCTAGGTAAAATTATGCACAAGCAGAGGCAAAAGCATTAAAAATGTTTCCAAGACCAGGCAGAAAAAAAAATTGTTAACATGTATGATAATTTCAATGATCTTATGAGGGAATCTTGTAGTTGCAACTGCTCATTCCTTTAGGCAGAAGGAATAGAACTTGGAGCTGCACATCAGGAAAACGATTTCCTAGAGAACACTGCTAACAGCATCTGCACCTGTCCCAAGTTCATAATTATATTATTGATTTTAATATTTAACACATCTAATAATTTAATTTACATTGGAGTAAATAATGATTTTGCTGTTGCTTAACAGCTAAATAGCTAAGGTGCTGAATATTAAAACACATATTTGGAATGCCAATACTTTTATGCAAAAAATGGAAGTTTGCTTCTGTCTGTATTTTGATTTTACAGACTCGTCACCCCACTTACAAGTCTACATTTTTTTGAGTAGACCTGAAAGGATGTTCAGATGGGTATTCTCTAACATTATGCTGGAAAGCAGAGGTAGCCTGAGGGTAATACTATAGCCTGGATGTGCTGCCTTTGCATACCATTCACATGATTCAGCATCTTCTTCCTCTGTGGTGACCTACTAAATATTCTCATCAGGAAAGTCTCAGACATGGAGTGATGTTCAAGGAGTACATAAAATAGTTAGATGTCTAGGATGTCTTTGAAAGAAATATGAATTGGAGGAGTTAGTCTACTGCTCATCTTGCAGCACCATCAGTTTTACCATCATTAATGCCGTGATTATTTGAACTGATGATAGTCCTTTTTTCACAGCTCCCTAAGGGATTATCTTGAAAAACTAGTTGGAATTTTATATTACTTGTGTTCAGCTCTCACTGTCAGGTAAAAAAAGGTGGAACATTACACCTTGCTTTATGTATTATTTATGTTTCAATTAGTATCAAAAATTTGGTTTTTGTTTTTTTTTACAAAGTAAAGTATAATTTAAAAATACCAGTTTCATTGATCCTGAAGTGCTTAGTATAAAACAATCTGGATTTGACTTCACTGGGAAAGGTCTGTTGAAGATACTAAGCAGCATAGATTTCTGTTACGGCAGTTAGGAAGGCTGGCTATGTCAGTCATCTTTAATCTTAATTCTTCATGAGTACTTGTCTTCAATAAGATATAGTTATCTACTATGAAATACACCTCTTTTCAGAATTATTCAACATAGATTACTTACCTGAGACCATTCATTTAAAGAAACTCATGGGATTATTAGAAGCATTTATTCTACTGGAGGACAAAATCCATTCTTAATAATTCCTATTTTTAATCAAAATAGCTCATGCTAAATCACCCTTTAGCTGAAATACTAACCATTGCTTTCTTTTCCAGTTGTGCTCTAGGATACAAATTGGCAACATAATTAAACTAATTTTATCTGTGGTATGGCAGGAAGTAACAAGATCTGAAAAAAATGTCATCTTCTACCATCCCAAAATACTTTTCCATCTTTGACACAAGCGAGTTAAATTAGTCAGTTAAGTGATGTTAAACCATAAATTATCATAAAAATGATTGTTTAGTTGGAGCTGTGCATTACTCCATACACAAGTACACCTAATAAGTGGGAGCACATCCACCTTCAAGATACACAGAAGCCAAAAGTGCTATTATTTTGATTTTATTGTCAAGACTCCTGTTCAACTTGATGAGAAAAATCTTTCCTATTTTCCACTGGCCACAGTCTTCTCCTGGCTCACTGGTAATAGCTATGGCATTATGCCAAGGAAACTGTCAAGTTAAATGTGATTCCCATGTTCCATTGAAGAAAGTTCCATTTCACAAAGAGGAGGTTTTGAGTTTTTCTCTATTCAGCCCAAGAGCAGGGCAACCCCCAAATTTCTACACTGTCTAGTAATAGCTAAAATAGTATGGCTTATACTATGTATACTTCTAACTTTATGGCAAGTAACTTGCAGTGAGAACTTAAAGATTGGTCCCCTAATACCAGTCAAAATAAAGCCTTTCTCTTTTATAAAGTTTATCTCTGGCAGTTAAAATAGTGAGCTTCATATGCTTCATTTCCAGAGTGCTGGAATAATTCCTTCTAAGAGGCATCTGCTAAAACATTTTCTATCAAGAAGAAAGGAAAACTTCTGTTCCAGCCAATTATTTCCCATCCCTCTTATTTTGATCATCTCCAGCATCATATGGAAGCCATCACTCTTAGAAAGTTAAAATCATATTTGTACCAGACAAACTGACTCCAAATACGGATTTTATTTTTGGACATCACTACATTTGACAGGATCACTATAATAAGCCATTTCTTATATTTAAATTGCAAACATTTCTGTGGTAATTAGAATACAACATATTCTCCATCATATGTCTGCCTGGCTTGGGTAGTTTTCAGGATAACCATTGTCCAAAAAGCTCTGGTGCAGTGTGAAAAAGTCAAACAGATGGAAAGTCTTAGCTTATTTTAGTGTATTTCTACCTTTTATTTTGCTAAAGCACAGGGCTACAGAAAGTTAGAAAAAAAAAAAAAACGTTAAATGACTTGTAACAAGGGTATACAACTCATTTAAACTCCTAATGTGGGAATGTACACAAACTTACGGTAACATCAACAATACAGGAAGGAAATTAGGTCTTTTTAGGAAACACAAAATTATCTTATGGAGCATTTACTGGTTAGGGCATGAAACAATAGAAATGAAAACTTCTAAGTGTCTGCTCATTTAACAAACCAGTAGACCAAGTACTTGAATATGAAAGTTTGGGTAACTTCACATTTATATCAGTGAATGGTTGATTTGTGCCAAGGTAACAGAACTTATTTGCAGCAATCCTATATTGGTAACAGCATTTCATATTTCACTTTTCTTTCACATGTATTCCAAGATTTACTTTTTCTTTTCTACAGGAAGTGATACAAACCTGTGGGGTAGTTAGTATACCTGAAGTATTCTTGGTTTTAACTCCGAATCCATGACTGACTCATTGTCTGACTTTGGTGAACATGAAGTTCATATTTCAGTCAGTTCAAATATTATCAAAACAAAATGCTGGATCTTACTGACCATCACGTGCTCAGCTGCAATGTCATTTCTCTGTTAATCGATTAAAGAGAAAGAGAAAAATCAACTGGGCTCAAGAAGCTCAGACCTGGATAAATAAACAGCAGCAAAATTATGTTGCAAAAGTATTACAACTTTCTGAAATGGGAATGGGGGTTGAGATAAAATATTCTGAAGAAAAATATTAAAAAGCTAATAGTTTATAAACATAACAATAATAGGCTAATTGCTTCTTAAACATTTGAATTTTTTTCCTCACTTAAAATTCAGTCGCATGACCAATATGGAGATATTACAGTAAAACTTCATGACTTTGAGTTAAGCAGAAATTGAATACAGACTAAATAAAACTGCTATTTCTGTTTACCAAAAAGCATTTAAGATCAGCAGAGTTTGAAGAGTGGGCTAAATAGGGCAATATATGTGGGAAATAGAAGATATTAGTGAAATGTAAAAAGGCAGATGTCTCTGAGAAGACCAGACTAAAATACCTTAATTTAATTTATTACTAGGTAGACTAGGGAAGGGAGACTAGGCAAATTTTCCAGATTAAATGATTGTTAGTGTAGGTTTCTTGTTTCTTGACTGTGTTAAATGAAAGGAAAGAGAAGTAATGGGCAGCTCAAGAAAACAGCTATAAAACGCCCCAGAGATATCAATTCTGAATAATTTTAGTAGTGTTAGATACAGAGTGATTAAAAATGGATGTATTTACTGAATTACTGCACTTATTGAGTAAATTAGTTTAAGGCCAACATGCTGCTTTACTAGTGCTTAACAAGGCCAAGGTTGTGATGGTGTTTATAATGGCTTTGCCAACCTGAAAGATAAGAAGGCAAAAATGTCTTGGGTTTTCCCTGAACTGTTGGATGGAAGGGACAGGGAAGTATATAGAGGAAATTAGTTAGGTTTGCAGGCTCTCAGGCGTTAGTGTTTTTACAGTGTATGATGTATTTTATGTCCTAGCAGTGTTCTCCATCTGTTTGTTCAATGTACGTGCACTTGGGTAGAGAACCTTTTAAGACTTAGATGTACATGTAATTGAGAGGGAGGTTTATTTTTCAGATGGTTTGCAGCAGAGCTTAAGGATAGTTTAACTGCATTCATACTTAAGATTTATTTCCTATGTTACTCTAGTTCTCAGGCAAGAAAAATCAATAAGGTTTGGAGCCTTGTTAGGATTTTGGAGGAAAATAATCCTGCCTACCTTTTCCCATCACAAATCATAATACTCTGTTTTGAACTTTTCCTGCCCAAGTTTCTTACTCCTAATTAGGACACGTGGTCTGTCTATCCAGTAACATGTCTTTTAGAAGCAGATGCTTTAGTTCTTTCTCTCACACCAACTCTTCAACTGGAAAGTGAAAAAGGGACTGGCATTACTTCTAGCTGCTGGAACTATACTGACTACATCTTAAAACATGAACCATGGCTAAATTTTGAAAGTGAACTTGCTGAAAATTTTGGATTTGTATTCACTTCACACAGAACAAAATTTAAAGCTAAAAACTAGACCAAAATAATGGTGGAGGAAAGGAAGGACACCATCTAAACGAGATGTATTTCTTCAACATCAGAAACATTAGTTATTCTCTCATATTCTGACACCAGAATATAAGTTCAAGCTTTCTTTCCCTCTTCACAGAACAATGGTCATAGAATGGGATCTTTGTATCTAAGAATACATAAAGCTGAAAAGACAATTTAGAAATATAATTCAGTCACATGATAAAGCCACTGCATAGAAAGGGGAATACATGTGAACATTTGTACAGCAAAGAGCTTCAAACAAACTTTGTTGAGAATAAAAAAACAAATTAATTAGAAACAGAAACATTAGGCATTCACATGACTGAATGGGCTACATTATTGATTCCTGAGACCCTAGAGCCTACGATTTTAGAGAACATTTGCCGTAGGCTTTTCTTAAACTTGGGTATCCATGAAAGTTGGCATAGTTTTAAAAGAACCCACAGGCATAAATCCCAGTACATTCTGCATTACTATCTTTTCATGTTTTCTCTCTCAATTCAGTTCGAATTAAGTTTTATTGTAGCTTTTGTTGGTGCTCAGAAGTACTAGCCAAATTATGCCAAATGTTTTCCAAAGATAATTTCGCTCCTTTCATATATGTTGAACTACTATATGTCAATCTTTACTGTAACTATTGCAGGGCCCAAGCATTATTTTGATCTCAAATTGCCGAAGACTTTGTGGTCCTGAAGTATAAAAATTCCTGTGATGACTGCTAATTACAACTTTGAATTTCATCTAATGCAAGAATGAAAATAACAGGTTTGCCATAATATATTGAATTAATAAGCTTATTTTACACATTTGTATATTTAACAGATGTAAACTGTTAGAATTTGTTCATGGTTATCTAATTAATTTCAAATGCATAGATAACATTGTTGTCAAACTATGCTGACTTAATTTTCAACTTGCTTTAAAGACAGAAGTAGATGAATCTCAAGCTGTTCACTGTTATGCTTCACTAATTGTATAATGACACATTTCAGCAAACAGTACAGACATTTTCTGTTTTATGCATGTGACAAATAGATCTTTGTTCAACTCATGTATGGATTTGTTTAAAAGGAGTAAAGGTTTTGTAGGACAGAAAGTATATAAATAGAATTAGTCTTATTGGATATTGTCAAAGAATAAACAAATACAGTTGAAAAAATTGTTTGAATTTCACTTTCCAATTTTCCATTTCTGTGCACATTTAATTATTTCATTTCACAAAATTTGACTTTTAATTAATTTTAACCTTTAATTTATTTATAGAAAAATTTCCAGAACAGAAATCTGTTCTGGCAGCCTAATATTAAATAATGTTCCAACAATGAGGTTTTTAATAGCATTATTATATCAGATGGTCAAGTTCAGATTATACATCTCCATAACGAATTAAAGTACCCTGGAAAATATGGGCCATCATTGAATAAATTTATTGTGTGCCAAAGTTTCAAATTTCTATCCGATTCTGAAATTAATACTAACAATTTTTGAAGTAAAACCATTTTGTGTTTGCAGCTGTACAGTCAGTCCTAAAGAAGGGTCTGAAACCTCACTTAAACAGACACCCTTAAATTCTGTACGAGAGATTCAGATCACAATTATAGCAAAAAATGTCCAACATAACTCCATTGTCTTCTACTGGGTTTTTCCCAAGGAAACTGACATCAGAGTCAGGCTGGCTGGTTTTCTGACAGTCTGGCAGTGTTAAGCTCCCCTGGCATTTGCTGCTGGCTCCTGCAGTATTTCAGAAATTATTACAGTATCTTTAGGAGGGTAATAAATGCAGGGTCTTGACCTATTCTCAAATTTTGTAGAGTCTGGTACACTATGGGAAAGAGAGTCATCTGTTGTCTTCCTGCCACAGAACATAGGTGTGTTTCTCAGATAAGTACTGAAGAATGATATGTTTATTTTTAGAGTGTCATGAAACTTCATTTATCTGATGATAGTCCATGATAACCTGTTAGTTGAATAGTGATGAACAATGATGATAGATATTTTCCCGTAAGATTCAATCTGCTGAAAATTATATGAATTTGTCTTAATTCATGTCTCCTTTGCCATCTCCTTTCAAAATGGAAAATATTCATTTGGACAAGATGCTCTCTTTCTTACAGAATTTTAGTAATTTCATTTTAAAAGCTCATTTGACTACGTGATTTGATGTCAGTTACATTATTTGAGGTATATTCTTTGGCATTTTACAAGCTATTTAACAACATGGTGAAAAAATCTTAATCAATTAGTTTACTCAATTAATTTCTGATTAGTAGCGAGACCCTAACACTAATTTAACAGTGTTCAACTTCACCAGAGAATAACCACTTTATGAGCTAGGCTGAGATTAACTGTCACTTTTCCTGACACTTTTTCATGGTTTTTTTTTAGAATGGGTTTCTGTGATTGTGCTGTTTGCTGTTTTTTTCATGGACTGAAACTGAAAAGGGTGATAGAAATGAATATTACACTCAAAATAGGAATTGAGATGTAGGATTGTCTACCATGCCATTCATGAATATTAAGAGAAAAGTGTCCTGGACAGATAAATAAAAGAAAAAGAAATATAAGAAACAAATTGTGCAGGGAAAATATTAGGGCACAGCGAATGCTGATGTTACACGGAAAAACCTAATCAGCATTAGACAAGTTTGAAAATAAGCATGTCCATCTACATGGAATCTTCTTAGGCCTGTGACTAGAACTGTGCTCTGAAAGCAGCAAAACCACATCCTTTGAAAAACTTTTGTTGCATTGAGATCAGCAGTGTGCCAGAACACATCCTCTCTCTGTGCAGAGAAGAGCAGGTTCACAGTCATCTGACAAGACTGCATTGAACAGATAAGCATAAGCTGCTTAACAGGGTATGAGCAGTCTTGAACAGTGTCCTTAGAATTCTTTTAACAAATTATTCCTCATTGTAAAATACATTAAAAGTCTTTGTAGTTATCCGTCCCACACGCTGCTGAGCTGTTCACCGTGTTTTTTAGGAGATGAGTGGAAACTGTTTAAAAAGGAGACAGCAAATGTAAATTTTTTAGTCCAAAATATTCTACCCCCCTACTTTCTTGTATCTTCTCATAAAAGGATATTAGTGTGCCATAACATATCAGAGACTGGAATGCAAACTCACTGGAATAGTATAAATAGAGTTTTACAAAAAGGAATAAAAATGAACATGTTTGAAAACAAGTGAGCATACAAAACTGATGGAAGTAGTAAGATACACTTTTAAATAACTTCCTACTTTTGTTGCAAAATTAAAACTGCCATGAAAATAAAATATTATATTGGTATTTATTTTCCTCTCCAAAAATCTAAATCATTAGTTACAAAAGCCGAGAATTACTGTTTTGACAACTAAACTACCATATAGAAAAGGATGAAGTATCCCTCATTTTTTAGCATATAAACAGTATTGCACAAATGTGGTTAAACAAATAAGGGTTACTAAACTAACATGATTTTTGAATAAACAATTGTATCCATCCAGGTGGAAGTTCTCAGAATAGAGTGAGGCATTCTGGGCTCTATACGCAGAAAGTAAGTTTGAATTAATTTTTCTACATTTCTGAACTTGTCAGTATGTGTCAAACATCTTTGGAGCATGCCCCACCTCACAGGGGACTTATGTTCCTATTTTTCTAGTCTCTCTTGCACTTGGTTCTGTACATGCATAAATACTGAATTGCCAGCATGGGGGAGTTAGGTGGACAGGGAGGGGATTACCTAACTAGCTCAGGCATGCCCCAGAGGAGGCAGTTTTCTTTAGTTAAATCTCAAGAAAAGGATATAAAGTCTGTCCAAGTCTTCTGGTTCCAGACACCATGCTGACATTTCAGTGAGAGATGTGCTGTTTCCACTGGTGGAACCACATGCTGCACATTGGAACCCTAATTCTTTATACTTCTGGAATAGAGATATGAGTATCAATCCAAGTCTACCTTTTACTATTTTTCCTCAAATCTCTGCAGATTCAAAGTGGAAATACTTTAGGAATCTAATCCAAAAATTGTAATTTCTCCTACTTGCATAAAAATTAATCTTCCAATGTTCTTTCAGAAGAAGATATTTTTTCATTTAGAAGTGACTCTGAACATCTGGTTTTGGATATGATTTTTGCTAATATAATCAGTGGTTTTATTTATAGCTATGTTTTTCCAGAAGAACCCCTTGTATGCTTGAATATGGATTTATCTCAATGATCTCACAGTATTTGGAAGATCTCTTCTTTTGCCACCTTTGACTTGATTTCATCCCTAGTGTTCTCTTCAGTTTTCCTTGTGTGATTATGCAGGATTTGTGAGTGGTTTTAAAACTGACATTTCTATTTCTCTTGTAAATAATATGCTTAAAGAATAACCTTCTGTAGCATGCAGTTATACCAAATGAAAATACTGATTATTACAGCTCTGTTGAAGAATTTAGATTAATTGCAGTTACTATTATTCTGGGACAGTTTGTCAGCAGATAGGTCAAAAGGTGCACAGACCTACCCTTCATTTACAGATATTGTGCATTCTGTAAGAATGGAATGATGAAGTGTTAAATGTGAATTTGAATTTCATAGTGTTTCTTTTCACTTCATGCCATATCCGTATTGTTTTTCTAGCTTAATTGCCTGCTGGTAATTTGTTCCAAGTAATTTTAACAGCTGTATGTACTGGAGATAGGAGAGTTTATTGATAGTAATAAAGCTTTTTTACAGATTTCATACAATTTTCCTTAAAGCATTTTTTTTTTACAATATTGTTTTAATTTCCATCCTACAAGCACTGCAACTAAAAGCTGCACACAAGAACTTTGCAAAACTCCTGTGCTATTTATAATGAGATATCATTCTGAGATGCAACAAGGAAGATGAGAAATTATACAAAAATTAAGGGATCTTACGTGCCTTTGTACTGAGGGGTTCTCTTTGTTTGTTAACACCTCTTGTGTTTCAGCAAAAATGCAAGTTTGATTTTCCACAACGGAATGCAAACAGGCATGAAAAAATGTAAAAAAGCCATTTTTGATACAGCATGAAATTTCAATTCAAACATTTACTACCTGTGTTAATTTTATAAAAAGAAAAGAATGTTCAACTGAAAACCAAA
This sequence comes from Pardalotus punctatus, assembly GCA_013400915.1. Lineage (NCBI taxonomy): Eukaryota > Metazoa > Chordata > Aves > Passeriformes > Pardalotidae > Pardalotus > Pardalotus punctatus. The sequence goes on along the minus strand of VZTX01007396.1, from coordinate 577,010 downwards.
GTCTTTGCTACTAGAAATGCTAGAAGTAACATGACTTACTGAAAAAAATCCCAAAAGAAAACTAAATAGAAAAAAAGTTAATGCAATTAATTTTCTTTTAAATCTCACTTGCTTTTATTGAGAGTCATAAAATCACAGAATATGCAGAGATGGAAGGGACCGAGAAGGATCACTGAGTCCAACTTCCGGCCCTGGACAGGACCATCTCCAAGAGTCACACCATGTGCCTGAGAGCATTGTCCAAACACTCCTTGAGCTCTGCCAGGCTGGTGTTGTGACCACTTCCCTGGGGAGCCCGTTCCAGCGCCAAACGATCCTCTGGATGAAGAACATTTTCCTAAATTTAACCTAAACCTCCCTTGACACAGCTTAATGCCATTCCCTCAGGTCCTATCACTGGTCAACAGAGAGAAGGGAGCAGTGCCTTCTCCTTTGCTTTCCCTCGTGAGGAAGCCATACACTGCAAGAAGGATTTCTTGCTTCTTTGGGTTTAAACTACCCATTACGTTCACTGAAAAAAACTCCTCCATTTAAACTGCTATTCTTACCTAATATAGAATCCCAAAATATAAGAGCATGTTATGCAATGCTTTTAGTACTCGCTTTTGTATGTCAAAACCAGGTTGTTAGGAATCAAATGCCTTCTACTATTTGTTAATCGTTGAGTTCTGGAGGGCACCCTTTGAGAAAAAGATTGCAGTGTACCAAAAGACATAATGTTGCCCTAAAGATACTATGTCACGGTTAAAATATATTCAATTTTTCACTTTTCACGAGACATTGAAAGTATAATCACAACAGACCTAACTTTTGAGAATAAAATTTTATTGTCATCCTACCATTTAGAAGTATAATTAGCCATATATATAATTACATTGAAACAGTTTTGCTGGCATTACCTAAAAGGAAAGACGTTTGATTCAAGTTATGGTATCTATTTTGAACCTTTAGATAGAACCTAAAGAATGGAAACTCAGTGCTCAGCACTATTTCAAGAAGTCAGTTGATGAGATCTCTAGCACAGTCTTCTGGCGGTTGTTATATAATCTTTCAAACTTATTTTCCCGTACTCAAATAGAACTCAGTTCCTTCTGCAGCTCTTTATGTAATGTCTAGCTTGCATCCAATCTCTAGAAAATGTCTGAAGTCACATAAACTGGTTTCGAATTGAGAGTATGTCAAAATGTACTTTAGAAAGGAGCCTTGCTTGATCATCCTTATGAATGACTGCCACTTTGTTGATACCTTCCCTACTGAGGTACTGAAAAATGATTGCATGGATATACTCCCTTTGGAGTACATTAGGCAGAATTATCTTCTGTGAAGTATTTTGTGTTGTTGCCGACGGTGAGGGAAGCAAGACACACAACTCAATATGAGTGATAAGCAAGTTTCAGCTTTATTTGTGGTACTAAGTGCTTATATACTATTACAGTTAATTATGCCTACTAGTCGTAACATCATTGGTTAGCTATTAAAAGTTACATTTACATGTCTTTCCCACAGGTGGCTCTTGTTTTCAGGGTTTCTTCTCATTCCTTCAACTACGACTCCCTTCCTCGGTGCTTTCCCAAGCGCTCAAGGAAGTCCTTGGATTTTCTTACTGTCAGCACAACTTGCAATTCTCACGGCCTAAAGGACGTCTGATCTAAACTTTATTTTGCTTGCACAAAGCCTCTAACATCCCATGGCCTCGGTCCCCGAGCCATTCTTCAACATGTTGTCCTCAGCCTTCAATCTCCTCTACTATTTTCTGGTTTTCTTGTCTTCTCTAAGTTATCCTCTGTTTCTTTCCAAGTTATGTTCCATCTCTTCAACAATTACCTTTATTTGTTATGTCTGGATACCTAAAACTACAAAGGAGATTAATTTTATTTTTTTCCTTTATGCTTTTGGAGTCTCTTCTTTTTTCACACTATGTCTCTTTGGTCATGAAATATGTTTGTAACAAATCATAGCTTGTCATAAGTGATATAACATGTTCACATGATTTTATCTTAGTCATATAGACTGATGATTTTGCAAGCATTGTCTACAAAAGGCTCATCAACTCTTTCTCATTATTCCCTTTGTCTGAGAAGATTATTTTAAGATGCAGATTTCTTAAAGAAAAGTCTTTCTTTAAAGGAAGTTTCTTAAGATTCTCCATAATCTACTTTCACCTCAAAAGGGATTAATACTGACTTCCATGTCCAAAAAAACATATATAACCAAAGAAATTTAAAGGGTAAGACCTCAGATGAGATACATGGTAATGGCCTCACTGAAGGTAAAAGATGCTGAGGTTGTGGTAATTTCTTTTTAAGCCAGGAGATAATGCATGCACTGTGAACACAACTAAAAACTGCTGCCTTCACCCCATTACCTATTGCAGCCTCTCTTTGTGTCAAATGAAGTGTTCTTTAACAAAACATTTAGACTTTATTTAGTTATCCGAGTATCTGTAATGAGCTTTAATCTCGCTCTGTAGCACAAATAGTATATTTATGCTCATTGCTCCAGACATTTAAATAGACATAATGGTCTCTAATACGGAGGAAACTGTTGTGCTTTAGGAATGGTGTTCTCCAATTTTAGTACTCTTGTTAAAACCAGGTGCTGTGTCTCCTCTCCCCTGTAACTGGAGGCACAACAGACAAAGATCATGGGTTGAAATAAAAGCAATTTATTGGAAACAATGAGCTAAGAAAAAGAACTGTAACAGCAACATAAATAACAAAAGGTATAAAAAAAGAAACAATTTACATGGAAAGTGCCTAACAATAAAAAATATCAGACTGCTTCCTCCACCACAATTTCTTGACTGGAAGGAATCCCTTTTTCCCAGAAGAGAGTCCCTTTTCCCCCATCCATCCCCGGCAATGACATGCAGTATTACAGAATAACCTCAATGCCCTGGCCGTGCCCCCTCCTGGCTACTGCAAAAAATAACCCTGTCCTGTCCAGAACCAGGAAAGTGTTTTGAGAATGTAGACAGGGATAAAAATACTGGTTTTTTTCCAGGGAAAAAATACAGAATATGCCAAGTAAATAATTTAACAAATATTCTTTGAACAGTTGTTATTTTCAGGTGTAGAATGTTACCAAGTTAATTTGATTTTGACATTCTCTGCAAGAACAAATCTTACACATATAAGATTTTTTTTATATATAAATTATCTCAAAACTCAATCTATTATTCATAGTAATAACTGTCTCTCTGGTTGACAGCTTGAAAAAACCCCGATGCTTTATGGCACTAAGAGAAAATTTATTAAATACTTGCAGCACTTGTTAATCTCAATCCATTTTTCAAAGGTTATACTTTTAATATAATTCCCACATCAAGCTTGAGTAGCAGACAGGAAGTTAGACAAATCTCTGCTAAGATATAAGTATTTCAACACAAGATTGAAAATCAGAATAAGAGTTGAAGTGCAATTATAAGCCAGGCCAGAGTTTTTATGAGTTCCATGCACACAGAAAGTCAACAGAAGTCAACAGCAAGATAATCCCGCTCTTCAGTGGGAGATGAATCTCCCAAACTAACAGGAGGTGGATGTGTATGCCTTTTGCAATAGTACAATAAGATTTACATGTGGCTTTCTCATTCTTCAGGGAGATTATTCTAGTTTATTGGAAAAGTCATGAAAGTAAGCTCATCAGATGGTTACACAAAAGAACATATTATTACTTATCTTTTTAATGTGGCAAGATAATAAGCAATCTGAATTCAGCTACAGCTGAGAGAGAGCTCTTAACGTGAAACAAAAGTTAGAGATTTCACTTTTCTCTAAATTTATGCATTGCCAATAGAGTTCTCCAATTTTTTTTAACAGTAAGATACAAAGAATCATTTTACTCACAAAGCTCAACTTCCCTCCTAATAAAAATTTAATGTGGATCACAGTGCAGTGTGGAAGGTGAAGGTCAAATTCTCTGTTTTACTTGCCACCACTCAATTTTACACATGTGGTCATCATGTGTATATTGCTTCACACTTGCAAGCACATGACAAAATCCCTGCCACTGTTTTTTATTTTGTTTTCTTTAGTGCAATATCAGGGAAAATAAATACTGATTACTTCCATTCTTTTTCACCATGTGTAAAAAAACAAGTTATATTTGATCCCTTTCTTTTTTCTTTTAATATATAGGTTGCTATGACTTTTATATTTGAGGAAAAGAATGCCACTGTAAGCAGAGGTGAACCTAAGTATTGCACATAAATATGAATACACGAATGTACATTAATGCACATAAATAGCAGAATTATAAAGGATTGCCCTAGCATATTGTAGCCTTATAGTCTAGTGCAGTGTTTTTTTATTTCTGGCCAGGAGTTTGTAATTAACTTAGACATAAAGGTCTTACTAGGCTGTGGCATCCGTGCCTCTTATAACTGTGGCTGAATCACTTGCCTGGGAGACGGGACAATGAAAATTTGGCTTTAGTGATATTTGGGGTAAGACTGACTTGAGACAATAGTGTGCTTTCATGCTGTTTTCAGGTATAACAAATGTATAGATATTCTGAAATTCCCCATTTAACAAAATGCTCTCCCAACTATGGTCTAGTGTCCCATAATATGGGACTGGCATACACTGTAATTTTTACCAGGAATTACCTCTCAATCTGTTCTGTCCAGCTTATAGTAAATTAATGTTCTCCAGTTTCTTTGTAATATCATATGATTTAATTAAACTGATGAGCAGACATAACACCAACTTATTTTAAAAGCTATTTATGTAATGCAACCATCCCAGTTCATTATGCCTAAGAGTCCCTACTATATCTTCATGTAGTTTTATCTTGTCAGCTTTTAATTAATGGCAACAACATGAGAAGACTTTAATGTCTGGAAAGTTAGCTGCCATTAACTGCTAGCTAAATTTGAATTAGCTTGATGCTCAAAGATAACTCGTACTTGGAATTTTTATCCATCAGTAATTTTTACCTATATATTGCCTCATGTTTATATTTTTAATTTAAAAAAAAGGCCTTGACAAATGCGTAAGAATTTTATACTACTTTTTTCTATTCTTAAAACATTAGCCAAAAATACATATTGAAGCAAATTCTGTGATTTATTTCAGTTCAATGCAAACACTAATAGTACAAATACAATTCTTTTGAGCAGATTTTTCTTGTTGTATGCCTTGATATGTCTTTAGTCCAGTGTTAGCATTAAACATATAGTGATACATTCTTGGGTTTATCTGACATTTACTTACTGATTATCTGTTTTCATTGTCCTTTCCAAAACGGTAAAGTAAAATAATGTTGTTACTGTTGACATGATATGAATCTGGAAGCATTTAAAAAAAAAACTTATTGAGGAAACACTTTGTTTTAATTTGCATTAAGCACCATTTCACGTCTCCCAAAGAATCAGTAAGATAAAAGTTAAGAAAATGGAAAAACACACATCTCACTCTTCTCCTCACATTGCCTGCCTCACAGAGTTATCACCTGAGACATGGCGTGAACCATAGGTGATATCAATATATGTAGTAATCTACAAGTAAAAAAATTATATTAAAAATATTATTATTAATAAGAAAAAATGGAGCATTTTTGCTAAACAAACTTTTTTCGGTGGAGGATTCACTTTCACACAAGGGGTTACAAGCATGGCACATCACTCCCAGGTTGTCATATAAAAGGTTAGCTCTTTTTTTATTTACCTACTTTTTTTGATTCTTAGTATTTTTCAATTCCAAGCAACTTGACTATTCTTCTTGTCCATGTTTCCTAACCTGATAAGATGTTCCAGATGCAGCTGAAAAAGAAACTTAACAAAACTAATTCTTCTTTATGTCATGATGACATTCCTTTTCCTGCCAATTCCAGTGAAAAACCTCTATCTGATGAGATGCTGCACATAGATCTTTTCCAGAATTTCCAGACATCTCTTTTTTTTCCATTGCATATGTACTTATATATACTCATTTATATATATATATACATATTTCAAATTACTTTTTCTATCAATATTATTTTTTCTCTTAAATTTCTGCACCGTATGGAGACACTGATTAGTCAGTAGTGTTATGTCATGTCTGAAAGCTCTGCTTTCTGGAGAAACTAAAAAACATCCATATAACAGTAAAAGAGTTTCAGAACCCATCTATTGACCTGTCAGTTTGCTACCTAGTTCTTACTGGGCTTATCACAGGCAGACCATGCCGGGCTGGCCTGCGAAATTATTTCAGATTTGTATAAATGTGGAATGACTCTAATCTTACCTAAACTATTTTCTCTGTGCTTATTCTACTCTCAGTGAAATGGTGACAACATCTGAGACTACATATATTTACTTCTGCTGCAGGCTGTCTGCTTGCAGATACATTTTTTTCAAAAGACAGCTTTACACACACATTTAGAAGCAGTTACCTTCAGTGAGGG
>VZTX01007396.1:178972-560975 GCA_013400915.1 Pardalotus punctatus | reverse complement strand
AACCCAAAAAAAACCCCAAAAAAAAAAAAAAACCCCCAAACAAAAAAAAAAAAAAAAAAAACAAACAAAACAAAAAACCACCAAAGAACCAAAAGAAACACAAACAAACAAAAAAAAACCCCAAGAAACAAACAAACAAACAAACAAAAGTAGAAAATAACTTGATTTCCCACTTTGGAGAGATGGAATGGTGAAAAACAGCTCATTCAGTACTGCATTGTCTTTTTCAGAGGCAAAAACTATTATAGGACAAAATGTCTTCCAGTTTGAGGTTTTTCTTTAAATCCAGTTAACAAAAATAAGCATTTGCCAACAATTTTCAATGTAAAATAGTAGATTATATTAATATTAATAAATTACATTTGTGTTTCAGTATTAAAATATTTAAAATAGACATATAAAAATTATATTTAACCCTTTGCATGTATAAATTAGAAAGTTTAGCAAGAGTGTTTGTTTTTCCCAAGAGGTTTCTCAGAGCATCAATACCAACAAAGCTGAACTGAGGAAATATCCTTTCTTTTGAAATTTGTAATCAAATAAATACTTCACTAGTTTAAACTGTATGTTAAAATTTATTTCTAATTTTCCTTTTAAATGTTTCTTATTCTCACCATTTGCACCATTTATATATTTCTCTTTTGGTTTTTTTTAATATTATTTCATTGTGTCCAAATAATTTATTTTCTTTCAGTAATTTAATATTTTTCAAAAGGAATAAAAACAATTCTCAGAGAAAGAAGAATTTCTAGCAGAGGAAAATCATCAGTAGAAATTCCATGCAAGCAACTGCCAAGATATGAAGTTCAAACTCCATATGGATGTAAAATAACCTTATATTCGTATGTCTCCTTTGGAATAGAATATATTTTCTTTTAATGGTGACTCTTTAGTGAATAATAGTAATAGTTATTGCATTCTTTGGAAGGGGGGAAGAAACCCTAAACCAGCCAAGCTAATTTTCCTCATCTGACCTACACTTGTATTAAGGAACATGTGCCAAGGAATAAATTTGCATGAAAATGCTTTGATAAAGGACATTTTTGCATGCGTTTGACTTTATTTATAAAGTGGAACTAATAAAACGGCCCTATGGAATGGCCCATCTATTGAGACTGGTCTTATATAAAAGTTCTGTGTAGCAAAGTTATTATGATTTATCTGTGAATAACAAAAGATACCAATTCAATGTCATTTTAAACAATAAAGAGTACATTTCTCAGACAAAAATCTACAACAAAACAATTGCAGAATTTTAAGGTAAAAATTCCACCAGTGGCAGTTAATATACACATTTATGTACAATCTGATGACACCCAGAGCTGGTATTACACTTATAATGATCTTATATATCTAATTTAAGGTGTGGAAATTAAAAAATGAAGTATTCAAAGAATTGCATCATTACACTTCAGTGATGTGCAATAACAATATTCTTTTGCTTAGAAGAAAAGCAAGTAATTGCCTGCCATCAGGATCACATTGATTATATTTTAAAGAAAAATACCTATTTTCCTGTGTATAATACAGTTCCAGAGGTTATAGAATTCAGCTTGCCTTAAAAAATAAACCTATTTTATTCAAGAGGAAAGCTCAGATAGAAGGTGTGCCATCTTTAGACCATGCTTAGGGATTTGTTATGATCAAATAGCTAACAAATTAGTTCAGGGTATTTGGGGGGGGGGGGGCGGGTTAGGGTTTTTTTTGTTGGTTTTTTTCTTTTGTTTAGGTTTGGTTCGGTTTGGTTTGGTTTGGTTTGGTTTTGTTCAGCATTCCAGCTACAACATTTTTAAAATAACTTTACTGCAGTTTTGCTATCTCAGAGGCAAAGACTTTTCAATTACACCTGAGTCTCTTGGCAGAGATTAGCAAAGTGATTTTCCCTAACTATGAAGATGAGCAAGCTTTAAGTTCTTTAATTTTGTAGTACAAAGCTAGACACAACAGAAAGTTTTGACAGAAACTTTAAATGAGCGGTATGAGAGGGAAGGTTTACTTTGGTATTTAAGATAATAAGTTTTTCCTGGTTCAGTATTTAAATGCAAGCATTTCTGTTTGTAACATGAAAATCATAACCTTATGTAGAGTAAAATCTCTATTTATTAACACCAGTTTATAAATTTATACCTTAAAACTCCTTATTCCAGCCTTCCCTGATGAAATTAAAACTGTATTTTGTGGCCAGAAGTGTAACATAGCAAAATAGCCAGGTGGTCTACAAACCAAGAAAATAAGCAAGTCCTTGTGAATTTTGAATCCCTTGGTTGAGTCTATGCTTGCAGTCATTCCCTCTGACTAGAATAGGCAGATCTTATGAGTGGCTTACTTAAAAAAAATCAAACAGCATAGATATTGCTGAACACCTTGTTTCTTTTTTACAATGACTGTTCCCATTCCATTTCCCGTGCTGTCTGTATCCAGTGCTTCTGTACTGTTACTTTAATCTGCTTTGATTAATCTGAATGCACAAAGGCATTACCAGGTGGAAATAAACATGCCCTTGTGTGCGGTCATCATAAATCCATAAGTGCAAGGATCGGAGGGAGCGGTAATAATTGATTAAAATAACCAATACAATTCAGAAAAAATATAACCAACCCAATAAAAAACACACAGTAAAAACCACCTATGGCCCTCCTCCCCTCACGCAATTCCGTTTTAGGGTGTTCTGAAAGTAGACACTTTTTTGACAAAAACTAGTGCTCTCCTGGTAATTTGACTTCTCCTAACTTCTTCAGTGATGATAAAATCAACAATACTGTACACTGTTTTTCAACATAGAAAAAATCTGGTTTTAAAATCCTCACCCTAATTATCCTGCAGTAGTTATTATTTGACTTCCCCATATAGATGTGCTCTTGCTTGAAGAAATGGAGATGAACTCCTCAGCCACTGCAAACACCAGATACATCAAGGCTCTTTATAAAAACAAATTTAAGAAAAAAGGTTTATAAACTGTTGTTTGCAAAGGTACATGCACTTAGGAGAGCTACTCCAGGCACACATGTGTACTGTGTAGGAAGCTTGAGTAAATTGCCAGAGAGTAAAATTGAGATAACATCAGCAAGAAAACAGCTCTAACAACAGAGTCCATGTTGCTCAGGCTCTGAGTATATACATGGGCAAATGCACTAGATTATCTAATGAATTACTATGTATTTGTGCTTCAGAGTCCAGCAAAAATTAGAAACCTTATGAACAGTCTTCAAAATGGCTATTGAGTTTCATCAAGCAAAATTAGTCTGAGTTTTCAAAGCACCAAAGCACAAAAATTATTCTATATAATTTCATTGTAAACAGCTTGATTGCTTACTTTATGCCGTATTTCAGTGTACCAAATAGATTTTATCATAATTATTTAACAATATTTTTCCATTCAGATCACAAAAATAAATCACTTCCCTTTTTGCACAGACTATTTATTTTATTTTTTCATTGTAGTGCTCATTTGTCCCTTATTTATGACTGCCTGGTATCCCTGTAGCAAAAGGTAATATTGCTCACATGGAAAAATAATAACAGAAATGTATTCAAAATATCTAGCTAAAGTTAGCTGTTGGCCACTAGAGTCAAGCAGCTGGAAATAAGCAATAGAATCTGTTATGTGCAGTCTGAGCCAAGGTCTTTGTGTCAAACATATGGATTCTCATTAACTTTAGTTGGCTTTTCAGGTCTGTGCTCCATATGCATGCCAGTTTGAAAACTAGAAGTATTCTGTGAACATATATTTGTTTAGTTTAACTTACATCAAAATTTTAAGCACATTTTCTGAAATTTCATATATAAATGTACATGAATTATATGTTTTCATTGTAGTCTAAATTATGAATTTAGAAACAAAATAATTCATGGTACTGGTCATGAAGTGTTCAAGTAGGAAGCATATAAAGATCCAAATACTCCTGATGAAAGCTGAGAGAGACTAGATATTAATGAAGAAGATAGCGCATATGTTATATCCACATGTAGAATGGTTCTGGTATTTTTCTTGCCACTGTTTGCCACTGAAGTGAAAACTTAATTTTTAATAGTTTATTTTAACCCTCATGTATAATTAAAACTGCTAGGCATATGTATATGTATATGTATATGTGTATATATATATATATATATATATATATATATATAAAAAACTGCGAGAGATATATATATATATATATGTATATATATATATATATATATATATATATATATACACACACACACACATATACACATATACATGTATACACATATACACATATACATATATACATATATACATATACATACAGTTTTGTCTTAAACACCTCCAGGGATGACAACTACAACCCTTTCTGCGAAGACATTTCGCTTTATGTCTAGCCTGAACCTCTCCTGATTCATCTTGAAGCTCTGTCTTCTTGTCCTGTCACCTTTTGCCTGTGAGAAGAGACAGACCCCACCTGGCTACAGCCTCCTTTCAGGGAGTGGTACAGGGAGATAAGGTCTCCCCTGAGCCTCCTTTTCTCCAGGCTAAACAAGCCCAGCTCCCTCAACAGCTCCTCATAGGACTTACTCTCCAGAGCCTTCAACAACTTTGCTGTCATGTTCTGGACTCGCTCCAGCACCTCAGTGTCCTTCCTGAATTAAGTGGCCCAGATCCAGAAGCAGAACTCAAGGTGTGGCCTCACCAGAGCTGACTACAGGGGAAGAATTGGTTCCCTTGTCCTGCTGGCCACACTATTCCTGACACAAGCCAGGATGCCATTGGCCATCTTGATCACCTGGGCACATTGCTTGCTCCTGTTCAGGCACTGTGTCCCAAGCCTGAAGCATTGCATAGGGCTGTTGGGAAACATCATCTTCATCATTGTTTGATTCCACTTGCAGAGCCTTGTACCTCACATGCAAGGGCACCTGGGAAGGTGAAATTAGTCACAGAGGAGATGTGCTGGCTGACCAGCTGGAACTTGTCACTATTGCCGCCTGTCCCTTAAGTCACTTTGATCTCCTTTTTCTAATGCTGCGATTAAAAGATTTCAGAATGCAGTGTAATTTGACAGATTTTATGTATTTCTACACAACCTTTAACAACCAAACTATTTCATTTCATGACATAACAAAAAAATCCTTGCCACAGTTGCCTTAAATTTGAGTTGATTTAGGAGAGTTATTCCCATCGTTCCATTCAACCTTTCTTTTTCAAGATAAGAGCACTCTATGTAGAAATGGAAAGATGGAGAGACAAAAATAACTCTGTTCAATCAACAAAAAAATCTGTTTTATACTGACAAGAAGGAAGAATTATATATTATTTTTTAATTGTAATTTTATGCATACTTATCCAGAGGACTAGGTGGCTTGTTGGATTAATACACTACTTTCCTCTTGTTTGTTTTCTACCATATCTCTGGACATTGGAGTCCTCCAGATTTGAAGCTTTTAGAATAAAAAATGTTTTTAAAAAATGTTAGCTCAATATTGTGATGCACTTTCCCCTGAATCCTTTTTGGTACTTCTAGTCATCTGCACTGTATGCATGGTTTTACTAAACTACAGTTACAAAGCTACATATGTATCTATGTGTGTGAGTAAATATGTAGTCTTTATACATATACATATATATATATATATATGTATATATATATATGTATATGTACACATCCAGGACATTCAAGGCATCAGGCCCAGCCAGTATGGTTTTAAGAAAGGCAGGTTTTGTTGGACCACATTGATCTCCTTTTATGACCAGGTGACCCAGCTAGTGGATGAGGGAAAGGCTGTGGGAGTTGTCTACCTGGACTTCAGCAAAGTCTTTGATCCTGTCTCCCATGGCATTCTCCTGGAGAAGCTGGCAGCCCATAGCTTAGACAGAACTGACTGGACAGCCAGGTCCAGAGAGAGATGGGGAACGGTGTTGCATCCATTTGGTGTCTGGTCATTAGTGGTGTGCCCCTGGGCTCAGTATTTGGCCCAGTCCTCTTCAGTATCTTTATTGATGATCGGGATGACCGAATTGAGTGTGCCCTCAGTAAATCCAAAAAGATCACTCTGGGTGTGAGTGCTGATCTGCAGGAGGGTGGGAAGGCTCTGCAGAGGGATCTGGACAGATAGATGGGCTGAGACCAATGGTATGAGTCCCAACGACACCAAATAGTGGGTCCTACGTTTCTGCCACAACAACCCCCTGCAGCCCGACAGGCTGGGGGCAGAGTGGCTGGATAACAGTGCAGTGGGAAAGGACCTGGGCGTGCTGGTTGACAGCAGGCTGAGCATGAACCACGTGTGTGCCCACAGGTCCAAGAAACCCAATGGCAACATGGGCTGTGCAAAGAGAGCTGTGGACAGCAGGACTAGGGAAATTATTTCCTTCCTGTACTTGGCACTGATGAAGATGCACCTCAAATACTTTTGGGTGCCTCAGTGCAAGAAGGACATTGAGGTGCTGGAGTGGGTCCAGGAAGGACAGTGGAGCTGGTGGAGGGGCTGGAGCACACGTCCTGTGAGGAGCAGCTGAGGGAATGAGGAGTGTTTAGCCTGGAGAAAAGGAGGCTCAAGCAAGACTTTATGACTGCATCTACCTAGAAAGAGGATATAGTGAGGTGGGAGTGAGTCTCTTCTCCAAGACAACAGGCAATAGGTCAAAAGGAAAAATCCTCAAGTTGTGCCAGAGGAGACTTGGATTATATATTAGGAAATATCTCTTCTCAGAAAGGGTTGTCAAGCTTTGGAACAGGCTGCCCAGGCAAGCGGTCAAGTTGACAACCCCAGTAGTATTTGAAAGATCTATAGGTGTGACACTTGAGGTATGGTTTAGTGGTGGACTTGGCAGTGATGGGTTAACATTAGGCTAGCAGTTGTTCTTGATGATCCTAAAGTTGTTTTCCAACCTAAATGATTCTATGATTCTAATTGTACTTATATTTTAAAAATGCTATGGGTAAAATATGTTGGTCCTTTAACAATATTAATATTTTCATGAATGTTTTCAGTATTTGAATTCCTTTTAAAATTATTTTTAAAAAAACAAAGATAAATAAATGTACGTTAGTTGATTAAGACAATTAAAACCACCATATGGGTAAAGGACAAGGGGCAAAAAACAACATCCTTTCAAAAGTCTTCAGTTCAGTTATCTAACAAAGCTGCCATCCTATACAGGATTTTTTTTTTTTCAGGGTTTCACAATTTACTTGAACACATTATAGCTGATATTGAGTATGGAGAAGCTATATTCTCAGTGTGAATGAATTCACAGATTTATCTGGTACCTTGTTTCATGACTAAAGCAGTATTTTTAGTCAAAAATCTTCAATCTACTCTGTAGCTCTTTTTCATCACCAATTAATTTGCTCAGTGCAGTATGGAGAAAATATCATGCTGACAAACACTCACAACACTTTAGAGCTGTGTGGTATCATCAAGACAGTTCTATCATTTTGGAGAATTGCACAACTGGTAGAATTGTAACATCCTGAGTACATGATATAGAGGTATAAACAGCAAGGGGCATAAATTCTCTCAAACAATATAAGAAACAAGAAACTTTGAAAAGAAAAGAATGTGTGTAAACCCTTGTACCAGTTGATTGGAAGGGATTTTCTTTGTGGTTCAAATCACCTAGTAAGCATGACTTCAGTTTTATAGCCTAGCCAACTCCCAGTGTTATAACCAAACACTTTACAATCTCCAGACTGGGAATTAACTTCCGTACGGCAAAAAGCATCAGAAAATGGGCTGCCATTGAGTAACTTCATAAGTAGCCTTCTCTGAACTGTTAATCAAAGTGATTGGCACTTGGATTTGAGCCCTCCAGGTTAATCCAACTCACTAAGCCACTATGTTATCAATATTTTTCCATAGTCCTACATACTTATTGTATTTTTAATAGAAGTGCACCAAATTAAATATCTGTTACAATCCCTGCAATTTAAAGGTAAAGAACAGTGTGGTTATTCCTGAATTATCAATGTTAGATATTCCTTACATATTTGTGTTCAAATAGCAGAGCTGACTTCAGACACAAGTGCAGTACTTCTCTAGGGTGTCACATTGATGAGAGACTTGCAGTCATGGCTCAATCTGCAGGGAAAGGAAGAATCCTCCAGGTTTCATGGCAGCAGCGCCTGCATTCTACTCAGCTTGTGGAGGTTTACTTAAGTAGTGAAACATCTTTTCCAGATATTAGTCTTAGGGCGATGAGGCAAACTGTTTTCTGTCAGGAAGAAAACCATGGCTCTGCCCCTGACAACTGCTTCCCTTTGGTATCTGTTTCTTCTCCTGGACTGCTTCTGCTAAGAGAGCCAGAACAAGGAGTGAACTGCACAAGTACTGGGATAAGGGGTTATAGTGAGGAGGAAAGTATTTTGAAGCTGACCAGTCTTCAGTCTTTTCTCTGACTCTCAGTAGAAACATTTGGCAGGGAGGAATATGTTTTTTCAATCCTTGAAAGGAGCACCATGGCAATAGGTGGAGCCTGGCCAGGTGTGCAGCCAGGAAGGCTGTGTTGCCATGCTGGACCAAGAGCACCAGGATTTACTTTCTATTTTTCCAATTCTGGCACAAAATGTATTTCCTCAGGAGGTGTTCTGTCACATCCATATCTTGTTGACAAAAAAAAGTGAGGTAATTTTTCAAGCATTTTATTTGAGGAATGGAAGGCCTGATTTTACCATTCTTTCTCACATGTATTACTTAACTGTCTCACAAATTGTCTCTTCAGTTTTGGCATGCCCAAATATGAAGTCCAGAAAACTCCTTATGAAAACATATTTTTAACCTATTCAGTGGTGTCTAATCTGACATGCAGCCTATCCATAGCAAATAATTCACTTTATTAATATTACATTTTTTGATTTTTGAGGTAAACTTAAAACTGTAAACTCATATAACTATTTCTAGTTACATTTCCTCATCAAAACAAATTTCTGTATTCATTAAGTGGTCTTCGTTGTATTCACGACAAAAGAAAATGTTCTAATATGTGTTGCTTTCTACACAGGTATGATAAATTATCTCTTCTTTGTTAGACTTTAAAATGAGTAACTTTATTAAGTAACAAACTTCTCCTAGTTTTCTTGGTGAACTAGGGTTGCTACTTACATGAATTTATCATCTATGTATTTGCTCCCTTTTATTTGCCATGTTTTAAAACTGTCTTAAAATACAGTTTAGATTTGTCATTCTTCATGCAACAATTAAAGCTCAGTCAAAATATTGTAATGATGAGAAAATTTTGTATTACCCATGGCAAATATTAGCATACCTCAATTCAGTTAGAACTACAGTTCCTGATTTATGAAAAATTCCCTAGCTTTTTCTGACATATTTTGAAAGAATCTTTTCATTCCTTTTTTAAATTTTTATGTAAGAAGATTAATTTCTTCAATTCTTTACTTCTTTTCTTTCTTCCAGGATGCAGTCTTGAGGAAAAACAGAAGATTGTCCTAAACCTATATGACCACTTTGCATCTTTTCTTCCTATCAATAAAATTTTTTTTAAAAAAGTTTTAATTGGTCTAACAATAAGTAAAGTTGTCCTTTTACATTATGAAAATGCTTTTTGCATTAGTGTCATAAACAACTGAATTCCATGCAAATAGGTGTGAAAAGCCTTTATGAATTAGTTGTCATTTCAGCTGCATGTATTAGCAGTTCAAGAATGTCTATTTTTCTGCAGGAACAGCAAGCATTATTCTATGTAAATTAGTCAAAAAAGGAAAGCATACTAAAATGCAATTCACACACCAAAGAAATAAAGCTTCAGTGAGGAATATTATACTGCTCACAGATAAAATGTATTAACAGAACTGATAATTTCACTTGAAGTTACATGTAATTTTGCTCAACTAGAACAAGTAATTTATTCTAGAATTGAAGCTTTAACTCTTTGATTCAACTCAGAAAGCTTTTCCTCTCTGATTATTTCAAGATACTGATTTTTTAAATTTGATTAATCTATTTGGAGAACATAGTTACCTAGCTCTCATCTCCACAGTTAACTCATGCTGAATTTCTGTATTTGGATATGGCTTTCATCTATTTGGAATGAAAATAAAATAAGGAAATAAGGAAAAACAAAATAAGAAAAGAAAGGTATCCCCCTCTGAAATAAGCACATATTATCTTTCTGTTTTCATTTTATTTTCAAAAATAATACTGAAAGCACTTTTGTTCAAGGGGGAAAAAAGTCTTGTGCTGCAATTTTTGAAATGAATGGTCAGCTCTCCAAGACTGAAAACTCTTGTATTTCTACTTTACTTTGAATTAAAGACATTTTTCTAGTATCACTGCCGACTGTGATGAAGTGAAATGAGCACTGCTCAACATGCCTTGAAAATGAAAAGCTTGCAATTTACAAAAATACTATCTGTCATCTATTTTACTTATTAGACCTTTCAGCTATCCATATTTCTTCAAAATGTGACCTTCCTTTTACCCCAGCTCTCTGCAACTGTTTGGAAAATCAATGGCAAGTTTACAATAACCAACATGAAGCTTTACACACTGTGGAGAAGAAAACATTTTGATAAGCAAATGGATTTCAATGTCAGCCTTCTAAGCAGTTGCTACAGACAAATTATTTGAAAGATTATTGAAAATATACTGTCTTTTTAGAAAGATACTTTTCTTCCCATGCAAGGCACAGGAAATTGAATCAGCTGCAGTATTGAATCGACTTTGCTGTCATTGCAATGCGTGACCCCGTAGTAAAATAAAATCAGTGTCCAACTGTCCAACGTGTCTAGACCTTGCTGAACTTCTCAACCAAAACAATTATATTTCTCCTTTTCTATTCTATTCTTTATTTTATCGCATAAAACTTTGTGACCTTTTCTGTCAGAACAATACATTGGAAATGGCAGTATGAAAAGTGCTTCGGCAATACAGAACCTTCACACCAAAGCTATAACAAATCTTGTCCTTTTCTTGTTTGCTAAGTTAAATCTCTGGGTTTTTTTGGGTTTTTTTGGTTGTTTTTGGTTTGGGTTTTTTTTTTTTTTTTGTGGGGGTGGGGTTTGGTTGTTTTTGTTTTGTTTTGATTATTTTTTGCCTGGTGAAACAAAGATTCATCAATAATCAAAAGCTGTGCATCAAGAGAAATGTCAAGATGGAATAATATCATATTGTTGCTCAATTAGCATAATTATTTTGGAATCTGTTTGAAGATTACATGGCAATTCAAAAGCTATGTTATGATTACATCACTTTTGGGCTCTCCTGGTGGCACAGGATATATCAGGAGGAAGCAGTTGTAAAGAATAAAGTCAGTAATTAACCACATATATTTTAAAGCAGAAGTCTTTCACTGTATTAATTTCAAAAGCTGTAGGGGCTGCTGAGGTGGATTTCATAAGAAATGGCAAATATATAGCTGAAACTCCTTTGATCAAGTGTTGTAATCTAGCTATTAACCATACAGACACAAATACGTTACGACTGGCTGCAACAACAGATCCAAATGCAAAATATGTAAGTCCATTGTTTGCTTACTGGAGAAGGCAATAGGACATGTGAGAGAGGAAGTTCTTGTGAAGTCTGTCTAACCACCTGGTAAGTTTTTGGAATATCAGTCCCACTTTTATAATGCAAGGGCCCTTTTCTTACAAGACATTTTAGTTTGATGGAGACCTCTGATAACACAAACCAAAATTCTCAGGCTCCTTCTTCTCTTGTGCATTTGCATCAGGCTTGAGTCTCACTACCAACCTTCTCCAGCTACTTCCATTGCTTAAATAATATGAATTTCCTGTCTGTCTTGGCATTCAGGGATTTTTTCATGTAATATTCTCATAAGAATGTGTCAGGGAAGAGAACACTGACTTGTCCAAGAAATATATTACTCACAGAGACCTTCTCCATGAGAGAGTTCAGTGTTTAGAAAATCCTTCTGTGAGTCTATGTCGTTCATTCAAAAGCCTCAGGAAAGAGTTTTCAAGCATTTCCACAGATTTTTGTTTTACGTGTTCATCTTTTTGCAGAAGAAATCCCCTCAGTTAATTTGTGAAGGTGGAAGAAACTTTCATTAGTTCATTCTCTTCCGATTTCTAACATTGAAGAAGACTCCTTTGATCATCGTCAAAGAGGTTTTCCTATTGTTCATATTTACATTTACATTATACATTTGTAAATGTCTGATTTGCATACAGGAGGCCAGGAGCAATCAGCCTAAAAACCCCATTCTGTATGAAAGCTTTATGGCAGCTTTATTTTCCTGCACCTTGTTTTCCTTCCCAGTAAGAATGTGAACATTGCAAATAAACAAAAGTTGAGTTCAAATTGAAATGACTGCAAGGCAAATTTGACAGAAGCTTTTCATCTGAGCTGGAAAACTGTGAAATTTAGATGTGAGAAGGTATTGTCAGTTGTACCAAACAACATTACTAAAAACCCATGGATTTCTAAGTAACTCCTAGTCTTAGTAGAACACATCAAGTGTTTTACAACTAATTTGTTGCTATTGGATAGGAATAGTTTAAATAATAAAAAAATGGGGGTTTTTAGCAGCAAAAATTGATTTGCTGATGAAATGTCAGATGACTTTTTGGGAAATGGCAAAAAAATAAAGTTAATAAATAATCTAAGAATGGAGATTGCACAGTCCTGAGTCAAAAAAATGCAATCTGACTCTTCTGGGCATTACATTTAAGTTTTAGCATGATCAAAGGAACCATAGAAATATTTTTCTTGAGATTGTGTTTTTCAGAAGTCTATCCTTTGACTTATGCTTTATGGTGATGATTTTGAGTCTACATAATGAAAACTATTTTTGTATCAAAGTAAACAAACATTTTCAAAAAAGCACCTCAAAATTGTCACTCACATGATGCTAGAAGCAACTATATATACAGTGTATTAATTACAGCTTCATTTTGATTACTTCTAGACAATATATATCTGCATGATTTGCACATTATTTTTCCATTTAGTAATGAAAATGTTTTATTAAGATAATTGAAAAAGCTAAACAAAAGGAGAATTATAAGAATCTAAATATATTGTAACTTTTTCCTGGGTATGTAAGGCATTTTAAATATTTTTCATGTTTTATGGATTCTATTGAGATTTGGGTCAAGTGGCATCAAAATGGAATCTCTTTTGCTAAATTTATTTAAAGTTAATATCAACAACAATGCCAGTTGCTTCCAGATGAGGTTCCGTTTCAAAAGAGGATTTTGAGTAATCTGAGCTCTGGAAAAGGTGCATAAAGAATGACACAGATTTAAGTTAAGCAAAACTGTAACTTTGTCTTGCTTCTTAAGCCTGATTCCACTCTAATAGCAATAGTCCATTCAGTTTAGCTGGGGATCAGGAGTGAAGAGCTCAAGACAGAAGTTTGACAATTACAGCATAGTACTTATTTTCAGAACTGTAATTTACAAGCAAGATCTCTCCAGGAGACAGGTACACTCCATCAACAGATCTGGGCATAAGGTTAACACCACCTCAGGCGAAACAGGCAACACAAAACTCTGAAGAGAGGTACTCAGGAAATTTTCCCTCTCTCTTGGACTTAAGCATTTAAAACTAGGGCTGAATGAGGTGCTTTGTGAAACTGGAATGCATAACCCTGAGCTGCTTTTGAAGCAGAGCAGAAAGCAAAAAAATCTTATTTGCCTAATCCTTACAGGCCTGGGGCTTATAAACATTCCATGTTGATAGTTTCACATATGCCCAAGAAAGTTAAACAAAGCTTATATTAGTTGGAGAAATAGTTCTTCAGACCCGTTAAACTCTATGTGAAGAAAAAGAAAGACCATTGGAACAGAATCCTTTGCCTAGGGCCTGGAGCAATGAACTTGAAAGTTGCAGTACTGAAAATACAGGTGGTTTCCAAAACTCCAGAGTACTGGAGCTATTCAGCTAATTTTCTTATTCTGAACAAATGATGGAAAAATTAAATATATAACAAGAAAAAAAGTCACAAATTATAAAAAAAACCCCAATGTAAAATATAAATTTCCCATTGCCAAAATTTTTGATGTCTAAAAGAAGTTCATACTTATTTTTGTAACCTTTCAGAAAAGCTGAAGTAACTTACATTCATGTTTCCTTCTTTAATTGTCTGCAGTAATGTTAATCTTTGTCTATTTTTGGGTTACCATGGATATAGGAGTATTTTCCACGGGTTCTATATATAAATTTTGAACACAAGATAGATGTAACCAAGATGTAGAAAAACTGGAAAAGAAAAGCACAAAAAAAAAATAAAATAAAGGTTTTATACTGATGAGAATTGTATATCTCAAACATATATATGTTGTCTCTTTCTGTACTGCCCATTGTATCAGGATATTCAAAAGTATACTTTAAATAATATAAATGCAGATTAAGTAGCAGATTCTATTATTAATATAGGAATATAGGTACACATATACAATCTACATTCTATCATGTCATCACAAGAACCTACTTGACTAATCTATATATGTAATATCCGTCACATTTAGGCATATACATTTTTGCCTTACTTAATGCAAAGAAAATCTGTGTGATGTAGATGAAAGAGCTGCAGTTTTCTGTTCTTAAATGGTATAGCATTTTATGCTACTTTTATTGTATGAATGTTTCCTCTCAGGTGAAACTTTGACACTTGTACCTTCATAAAATCACCAGGACAGGTGATAATTGCTGCTCTGAAATAGCTCAGAGAAGGTTTTTGAAAGGTTCTCAAGAAGAAAGACATCATGTGGTGGCCAAATGAGCATTTTGACATCAGTTATTGTTTCTCTTTGGAAATTGTTGAGAAGCCAAAGACTTGGCTACATTGTGATCTTTTCAGTATGAACTGAAGGATGATGCAAAGCAAATGTGGACCTTCCTTTGAAAACCAATCCTGTTCTCTTAAAAGAAAGCATGTTTTTCTACACAGCTTAATATAGCAGTTTATTGGTGAATATTTTTGTTCTGTAAAATTTGGTTTTAAAAGATCGTTACATACAGTACATGATATAAAACAATATTAAGGACCAGAAAAGAGAATTTAGGGGGAGAAACTTGAAAGATGTCCAGTATGAACTGGAGTTTAGTTTTGCCTAAACAAGTCCTAAGACTGTCAGATCATTGTTGCAAGTGTCACTGCCTCCTTTAATGTAGCAATGCAGGTATTGCTGCAATTTTTGACTTGAAGACTTCATACTATCAAGGTACTCTCCACTGCAGTGTAGCAACATACTTTCCACTATTAAAATAAAATACCAACCCTGGAAAAGCTGCCAAATTAAAACAAAAAGATGGAAAACGAGCTGGATTAAAGACTGAAGGATGAAGTTCAAATCTTTATATTTTCAAATGTCTGGTTTTAATACTTATAAGAACAACTAAGATAAAAGTTTTAATAATGTTGATATTTTAAGAAAATGAAGACATTAAAGAAAAGTGATGAAACTGAGGAAAACTGGACTCTTTTTGTGTTTCACTCTCCTATTGGCTGAAAACACTTTTAAAAGTTGTTGCTGCAAGTAATCAAAAAGACTATTTTGAATGTGTCTCTTATTGTATCCAGGCAGGTCACATTGAAATTAATCTTTAGCGAGGACAATTTCAGATTTTTTGAATCATCTGAATATTCTTCATAATTAGGTTCATGTGGAAAGTATAATAAATAGAAAATCATGCACAGGACATTGTAATGGAAAATATCTTGTGATATTCATGGACTCATTGAATGGTTTGGTTTGGTTTGGTTTGGAAGGGACCTTAAAGATTGTCCAACCTCACTTGGCATGAGCAGGGACACCTTGCACTAGACCATTCCCTGATCTCTAGTGAAATACAGCACATAAACCCTACAAGGTGAAAGAGAATACAAAAACAATTTTATTATTTTTATTTCTGAAAATTGTTTTTAATCCTCTGAACTATCAACTACTTTTGGAAATAATGGAATCTTAAAATTTATATAGGATTTTTTGAAAGTATGTTGGAGAATATAATAAAAGAAAATTCAATATTTATAAAATGTTAGGCCTAAAATAAATAATAGAATTTTAAAGCAAAACAGTTTTCCTTTTGTGTTTACATAGATGATGGCACTCAGGGCAACAACATGGCCAAATTACACTTTCATCCTGATATTTTGCCTTCCAAATGTTACTTGCCCCAACAGACAGTAATATTTAGTTTTCAAGATGATCATTGATTGTTTATACACTTAAGCTGTAAAATCACACTAAACCACAGGTGTTCACAAAATGCCCTTCTAATATGGCTGAATTTTTGCATGGATAATTGCTCCAAAAGTGTTCATAATAACAAACATGATGAAAGATGTATTTCTCATAAATTAGGATTTTTAATTCCCTTTTATATTACCTGTTATAGTGAAGATGTTTTCATATTTTTTATTGGAATTTCTATAAAGGAATTAATTCAGAGGTGGCTGAATCTTGTAAAGTGGCTTTCATAAGAATTCTTTTAATTTGGAAGTCAGATCCATCACATATTATGCATCTCCTATTTGCTCTCACTGTTTTCTCCAGGTCTATGTGATGAAATCCATTTTCTTTTCACAGCACTTGAGTCAGAAATGTTGCTGGGTAAAAGCTAAACAGTGACACAATCTGCAGCAAAAGCCGATAGAAATTGCAGCAGCTAGAGATCAAATTGATCTGAATAAGATAAGAAAAATGCATATCTTTCTGAGTTTAAACAGCGATCTTCCATCTTCATCTTCCACAAGGGGGTTCAACTCTTATCTCTGACTTAGAGGTGAATGAGATATGGTGCAATTCAGAATTCCAGAATCTGAGGTCAAGATACTTAACCTTGAGCACACTGAGAGGATAATCAGGTACTTCTGATGAGGTTGGAAAAGCTGACACATGGCCTGTGCTAAGTAGATGAGAGTTGGGGAGAACTGTATCTCAGAAGGAGTTATAAAACAACAGGAGAATAAACGGTGCTGCAAGTGAGATGTTAAAATAGCATTATAGCAGGAAATGTATTGAGATTAGAATGAGGAGCAACTTAAAGCAGTCAGAGGCTTCTGAAGAAGTCATAGTTAGGAAAAAAAATAAAAAAACATCAAACCACAAAGCAAAAGAGAGAGAGATGTATTTATTCTTGGGCAGGAAAAGGTGACAGACAGTCCCAGTATGTGAGGTAGGCAATTAATCTTAGATTTCTGTTAAACAGCTCCATTGCTGGCAGGCTATGAAGTACAGAGAGAAGGTCACAACTCCCCTTGAGAAGGAGTTCTGCCTAGGTTTAATCACACTGATACCTCCAGAGCCCCACATGATTGCAGGAACATAACAGGTGAAGAAAAGGGCACATAGGGCAAATTAGTAATTGCAAAAAGTGTTTGCTATGAATTTGACCCTTCTCTTCTTGGCTTATGTGTGTTTATAACTTTGACCATTTACTGGGTAGTGCATGTAAAATGGCCAGAATTTCTCTCAAGAAAATTTCTGTGCAACATGAGTAGGTTTGTTTTTTCGTTTTTTTTCCAGTGGAAACAAGGTTCAACATATAAGAAATGAAGGATGATAAGGAAAAGGGAATTAAACATCATCTCCAGAAACAGAACTGTATTTTTCATCACCTTTTATATACCCAGTCAGGAGACAGTTCTAAGAGTCTGAGAGGTTTTTAGATCTGCTCTTTATGACAAAAAAAAAGGCACACTTCTCATTGTTATTTCGCCATTTCCCAGACCAAGAACTGAATTACCACCAGGGACATTGTTCCATATGTGCAACAAATGCAAAATTCCTAACTGTGTTCATAGTACAGCAAATTCCATTAGCACATTAGCACTGCAGATCTGAAAATATTGTTGCATATGTTGTGTTTGGAGAACATTTGTCATAAAGTATAAGAAAATTAGAATGTTTCTCCTGAGCATTTTTGTTCAATGTCTCATTAAACTTACAGTTTCCTGCTAAATTGAGCAATCAGCTTGAATACTGATAGTCTATTCATCACATAAGAAGTTACATTATGTTTTGCAGAAACAAACTGTATTCCGTTTAGAAATAAGGTTTCTCATCCAAGGCATAAATCAATTTCAGGTTTTTATCATCTGAAAAGGTAAAATTTTCCAAGCATACTGAATTGTAGTAATAATCTCAGATATCAGAATACAAAAATAAGTCTTAAATTCACTTTTATTTTGAATAAATAAATAAAAATATTTTTCATTATCAAAATCTGCACATTCAGTAATGGGAAATGAAGTGTTCTTTTCAGGACAAAATATTAATTTCTTATTTAGAACATATTTTCCTTTGTGGAAAAGCTTCCAAAATAGAATGGAGTCAGGTGACTAGCATGTGATTTAAAGGGACATTGCTCTATTTTATGAATATATATATGCTGAAATACTTTTTAAAATGATAGGAAAAGCCCTTTACACATTACATATTTTTCTTCATTAAATATATACATATATTATAAATATTCATCCTCAGTGATATATTTTTTTTCTGCTCAAATTAGTGTACAAATCTCTGACAGGATCACAGACTTAGTCAATACTCAGTTCAGTCCTAGTTAAGTACTGAAATTATTGATGCAACTCTCTTAGTCTTGCTTAAGAAAGTATCAGGCAGGATTGTATTATGGAACTTTAGGAGAAGAATATAATCATGCTGTGAAGATATTCTCAGTGTTTTATCAGGGCAGTTTATAGGGACTAGAGACAGCTTTAATGGATATAAAATACACATGTGCAAACAGTGCACTTCTTCTATGATAATAAAAGTATGACAAACTAGAATTAATTATTATGAAGAATAGGAAAAGAGCCCTTTCATATTAGGAAAAACAAAAGCATTTCCATTTAATCAAATGATGACTACTGTGGAAATTTTTGTAGTCCAGGGAAAATGGATTTTTACACAAGGGCCAGTCTGGCATAAAGGCATTCCACTGATATTAAAAAATTTGTAGAATACATTGTAAAAAAATAGAAATACACTTTAAACCAGAACTTTGATATAGAGAATAAGTCCATGTGCAAGTATTTGCTGAGTTTTGAAATAAAATATTCTTCTCCTTGTCTGTGTCCTTTTTACTGATATCCCAGTAACAGATTTTCTTCCACAAGAATAATCACAGAAAATGAGTCAGCTTTTACATAGCCCCCTTCACAAGAAAATCCCAGAGCTCAGAATGACTCCTTTCATTGTCAAAACAGTATTTAATTCTTATTTTATAGTCACAAAAATGGAATCTAAGGAGTCAAATTACTTGTGTGGCTTACTTAGCAAGTTTGTAATTACTCCTATAATAAAAAGCAGAATTTACAAAGAATTTTTTTTCAACTACACAACAGCAAAAAAAAATCTAGCTTCCTTTCCTTCCATCTTACCAAATGGATAAGGTTTGCATGATTATATAATTTAAAAACTAAAAATCCCAAAAGCAAAATAAAACAATTTTTTTTTTCACTTAAAAAGTAAATACATGCTGAATGAAATATTCTGCCTTATATTTTGGAGCACTTGCAAAAAAAAAAAAAAAACAAACAACCAAAACCAAAGCAACCCAAGACCTGTAATTTCTAAAAATTAAGGTTGTCACAAAACATGATTGTGTTAATTTAAAAATTAAATGTTACTCAAAGGGATTGAAAAGTCCTCACTTCACCTAGTAAAATGATACCTTAACCCATACATTAGAATATTCTGGATTCAATGGCAATTAGAACTGTAATATTAGGCACTAATAACACACAACAAAGAGCTTGAGAGTAAGGGAAAATAAGCATGAGGTAAACTATTAAATTGTAGAAGTTTTTGTTATTCATCGTAGAAGTAGTCTTATGAAAGGAAGTTCTTCTGTAATATAAATTATATTGAATTATTTAATCTCCTTTTCCTCTTCAGTTAAATGGTTCATGTATTCACAGATAAAACAATTGGCCTAATTATGTGCTATATTGGAGAAAAATGGGTTTAAAGAGGAACATACAAATGAATGTTATGGAAGAGAAAATATATTCCCTGAAATCTTTAGGATCCCTATAAAATCTCATAAAATTTTAATTAAAAAACAATTCTAGAACAGCAGCTAGGAAAAGAGAATGGATTCAGACAAAAGCTGTTATACACGGAACTCCAGCAATTTACCCTCAATATTGGTGGAGTAGTGCTTATATTTAGTAGCAAAAATTGATTTGTTTCTGTTCTTTTTCTCATGTACTAGGCTTTTTTGTTGGTATTCTTTCACAAAAGTCTAAATTTTTTTTGAATCACATACATTCTGTGGCTGTATACAACAAAATGAAAAGCCATGTTTCTCCGAAACACATAGTGTTATGTAGATAGTTCACTGCCTATCCTGAGGCTTATGTGTACTGCTTGAATATGCACACATAGGCAGCTCTCTTAAAAATTGGTTGAAGACTAGAAATATAAAAGGAAGCAGTACATGAATAATAGTAGGGAGTTCAAAATGCTTTATGGACTTGTAAAGGGCATTTGTTCTTCTTTATCAAACTGCAAAAATGGAACACTCTACTTTCTCCCAAAGAAGATGCGCTTTCAAACTCCTAGCTTGAATGTATTATAGTAAGTTGTGAAAAGACATCATGTTTTGAATGATTAAAAATTGGTAACCAATTACAGAACGTAGACTGACAGTTATTTTAAAAGGAAAAGCCTCCAAACTGTGGGATTAGGGTAAGAAGGGAGAGCTCAAGGACCTGGCGCATACCTAAGACCATATTGGAAAATTCACTTCCTGCTAAATATTATATCTCCTTATCTCTGTCAGTGAAGGTACAGTTGGGTATATCCTTGGCAAACTCCAATATTACCATTTGTCCACTAGCCTGTAGTACCAGCACAAAGGAGGGGAGGTTAAAATAGGCTCTGAAAATACTTTTTGCTGCACAAAACCAGGAATCTCAAGGCCATATGTTCACATAGGAAATGACACAAACTAGCTGGTGGCAAAAATCAGGAACATATCTAGAAAAACATAATAAATGAGAGAAGAAAATAAGAACTAATCTTACAAAGATGGTGTCTGGTTCACATGAAAATAAATACTACACCAGTGGTTCTTCCTGGGCTTTACAGTGTAGGTGGTATATGTTATCATCACCTCTTTTAAATTATGTATTTTTGTGCGCTGTGATTCTTTCCTTGGGCCAACCTGACTGAGATATACCATCTATTGTAGGTATTTTTCCCAGCTTGGAAACTATGTAACTAGTGTTTAAGACCAACATTTTTTTAAAATAACATTTTCTTACACTTTCTCATTTTTGGAAAATAAATAATGATGGATGCAATTTAACATAGATCTAATCACAGACATAATCATTCAAAAGAACTGGGTGTGGTCAAGACTGTGGTTAATGATCACATAATTTGATTAAAAAAGAAAAAAGCAAATCCTTTCTGAAAGAAAGAAAAGACAAGGAAAAATAGCTCAGAACAGATGAACTTTAGAAAAAGAGAAACTCTTTTTGTCTTAAAATGAAAATGAGGCTAATATACTTGTATATTTGAGTCTACCTTAAAAGGCATTTATTTTAAAATATTAAGATTTATTAATATTTCTACATTTACAGTCACACATTTGCGAGCACTGCTTGGGATGCCTTCTGAGCCATTTGTATTTACAAAATTTCTGGAAAGGTGATCATCAAGTGAGTTTGTTGGCAGATCAGGATGCAAGATTCTCGTTTTTAGTTTCACTACTGGAGAAATTTTCTTTTTCTCTCCCGTATATCTAAATGACTCATTAAGGTTTTATAATGTGGATAGCTTTTTTCTTTTCCTTGACAGTTCAGCCCTACAGAATCCCATTCTCTATTAATTCCACTTCTGACAACATGAATGTATAGCTGGCAGTACATAGAGTTTCACTACTTCAAACAAATTTTGTTGATACCAGACCATCATTTATATATTCAGAATTTTCAATTTGGTAAAGGCCATCTTCTTTTTCTCATATGCTTTAAGGATCTCAAGCTTCAATAAGTCAGACATTATAGTTTAAAAAAAGACATTAAAAATTATCCCTAAAAAGTGTAACTTCAATATGTAACACAAGTTATGTGTTAAATTCTTTAAAATTAGGTTTCCTCCATCAGCCCAAAGTCATTAATCGTATCCTTATACAATAACTTCTATTTGTCATTGGCAAAAAGGGGCAAGAAGAAAGTTTAGGATTCCTTTCCTGCACACCATGTCGCATAAATGGGACAGGTAAGGCCTGTCGCTTATTCTGTAATTTCAGTGTGAGAAAAGGCAGCACATCTGATACAAAACCTACACATTCCTCTGTCTTTTCAGAATTTGCTTTAACAACTGGGCTACAATACAAACACTTTTCAGGGGATTTCTTCATCATTCAGTTAAGCTCCTTTCCTTTCTCTTTTGTTCAGAAAACCTGATGCTATCATTTTAGCAAATGGAATTTATTTTTTTGCTCTGATGGCCAAAAGCCATGCGAATAAATCCTTGATTACAATCACAAGTAATAGGTATTCCTAGAGGTTTTTACTACAGTTCTTCATACAAATTCATTAATATTCTCCTTAGCTCAGATATATTTTTGGCCAGAACCAACTGCTTTTTTTTGTTTATTTTTTTTTTTTTTTGGTAGTTTTTTCATATTTCTTGGTTTGGGTACAGTAATTTAACAATTTGACACAGCCAACCAATTCAACACAGAACACTGTCAAATTCAAGGAAGCTCTTGCTATTCACTAGCTGTAGAGGTTTACATAAACTAACACAAATTCCATTTACTACCTCTATAAAGAACCAAACAAGGACAGAATTTGAAAAGATACTTACATATTTCTTGATCTTCAAAGGTAAATTGATCATGAACTAAAACAAGTCATACTGAAGGAAAGTAATATAATAGAAGAGAATTTCAGCAGTTTGCAGCACCAGTTATAAGTGGACAAAATACACAAAACTCACAGAAGTGAGCGAGAAATGGCCACATCAGCAGACATGAATTTTCCTGTTTAGAATGAGTACAGAATTATTCCTGAAATGAAGCGTTACTCAACAAGAGGAAGCACTTCAGGCTTAGTCCTTTAGTGTTTGTGAAAGGAGTGACATTAACAACCCTGTCATCATGGGCTGCCTGACTTCATTCACAAAGGCCTGAACTGAAGCCTCAAAGTAGGCAGTTAGGAATGGACTTGGAAGCAGGCAGGCTTTTTCTCCTCTGAGGGCTCTGCATCTGGACAGACATGCAAAACAAGTTACTGCTACGGAAGAGAAAGTTCAAAGTGTTATAAATGGCCAAGGGTGAGGTTGACTTTCGTGTGTTAAAAAGGAGTTAATGATTTAATTGGTTGTGTAATTGCTTGTTATGATGGCTAATAAGTCGACTTGTTAATTATACTAATAAATTATAATATTGTTATCATGATCCCCTTCCTTGTACCCCTCCTGTTATTTAAATTACTGATAGTGACAACTGTTATATATATAAGGTCCTGCTGGTTGTTAATTTGGATGGTTTTCTTAAATGTTTGTAATGTTCGAAAAGAATAAACTGTTAAACATGGGGGAAAGATGACCGACAGGGGCCACCGAGAACCTTTCCAGAAAGACATTTTCCAGGTGTCAATGCAGGTGCCAGTCCAAAGACACCCGCACCCCATCAGGGAGGAGCTAGGGCAGACTGCCCCGAACGGGGGGGGCAGAGGGGCGGGAAGGGGCGGCCAAATCCTGGATTCAACAAACATATCCAGGATCCTTGACTGACACCAGGGGAGCATAAAAGCGGCTGCAGGATCTCCAGCAGGCGTGCCTCTGGCCAGACCAGCCACGCACCCAGCGCTGCGCTTTGTGTTGTGGGCCTCCCCTATTGTTAATTTTTTTTCCTTAACAAATCTTTTAAAATTTTTTAAGTGAAGTCTCGTTTTTCATAAAAGCAACTTATACCTCCCATGGGGGAGGAGGAAACAGCGGTGCTTCTGCTCCTTAGGTGACTCAGCTATGTGCCACTCCTCATGGCAGGCAGATCACAAATTTACAGTTTAGCTCACACAAATGCATCATTGCAAAAGGCTTCAAGCTGTTTTGTGTGGTCTTCTTCTAAACAGATCAAACTCTGCTAAAAATGGTTCATCTTGTCATGATAAATCCATCTTTGGCTTCCCTACTGAGACTGCCATAATTATTATCAGCTGTGGTTATCAGTGGTTGTTATATAGCCATTTCTTACCAAGGACTCAACCAATACTATCAGCTCCCTTTATTCAAGTCTTAGAGTAGATAGAAGAGAATATATTTAATCACCTACAGGATACACTTAAAACAAATCTATTTATTTTAATCAAGAGATCTTTTAAAATCAATATATGTAAAATTGAGTTCGGTAGTTAACCTCCTGTGTTCTTTATAACCCCTCTCAGTCCTGGTAAGAGATTAAACAATTTTGAAAATGAGTCCTTCACATGTCTGTAAAGAATTTTACTATTTGAGGCAAAGATTTCTAGGAGTTTAGGTCAACCACTTTGTTTTAACAATTCTGTAATTGTCTGTGGTTATGAAGAGTGCACATTAATCTTACAATCGTCTGGTACAGAGGCTGCATGAAGAACAGGAGAAACATAGAAGGTATGTAGAAAAGCATAAACTGCATTTTATTAGACAGATTTTAATAGCAACACAGAGGGTCAGAGAAGCATTATTGCTAGAAAGAGTTTATGTGAAATCATATAATAGTTAATTAAGAAACATTTAAGGTGGCAAATACATTTAATCTGGTGGGAGGCTTTTGGATTATTAATAACTGGATGATTCTTCTCCTTTTTTTAAAATGATGCTATTACACTGAGTGTTTTGTCAGAACTTTGCACATTGTGCATGCACACGCAAATCCAGTTCTGGGCAGCTCACTACAAGAAAGACACTGAGGTGCTGGTGCATGTCCAGAGAAGGACAGTGATCTTGGTGAAGCGTCCTATGAGAAATTGCTGAGGAAATTTAGGTTGTTTAGCCTGGAGAAGAAGAGGCTCAGGGAATTTCATCATTTTACAACTACACCAAAGGAGGTTGTAGTGAGGGGGGATTGGCCTTTTTTCTGAGGCAACCAGTGATAGGACAAATGAAAATGGCCTCAAGTTGCACCAGGTGAAGTTTACGTTGCATATGGAAGACTTTCTCCGTGAACAGAGCTGTCAAGCATTGCAGGAGGCTGCCCAGGGAAGTGGTTGAGTCACCAGTTCTAGAAGGATTTAAAAGACATGCAGATGTGGCACCCGGGTACAGGGTTTTGTGGTGATCACACATACAGTGCTGGGTTAATGGTTCACAGAATCACAGAATGTGCTGAATTGGAAGGGACCCACAAAGACCAGTGGGTCCAATTCCTGACCCTGCATGGGATCATCCCCAAGAGTCACGCCATGTGCCTGAGAGTGTTGTCCAAACACTTCTTGAACTCCGTCAGGCTTGGGGTTGTGACCACTTCCCTGGGGAGCTTGTTCCAGTGCCCAACCACCCTCTGGGTGAAGAACCTTTTCCTAAATTTAACCTAAACCTCCCCTGACACAACTTCAGGCCATTCCCTTGGTCCTGCCCCTGGTCACCGCAGAGAAGAGATCAGTGTCTGCTCCTCCTCTTCCCCTCATAAGGAAGTTGTAACTGCACTGAGGTGTCCCCTCAGTCTGCTCTTCTCCAGGCTGAGCAGACCAAGTGACCTCAGCCACTCCTCATACGGTTTCCCCTTAAGGCCCTTCACCATCCCCATGGCCCTCTTTTGGACATGCTTTAATAGTTTATTGTCTTTGTTATATTGCATTGCCCAAAACCACCTTCAGCACTCGAGGTGAGGCTGTCCCAGTGCAGAACAGAGCAGGACAATCCCCTCCCTTGCCCAGCTGGTGATGCTGTTCCTGATGCCCCCCAGAATGCACTTGGGCCTCCTGGCTGCCAGGGCACAATTACTAATTTTAAAAATGCTGATATATGGTTGGACTCTTTTATCTTAAAACTATTTTCCAACTGATATGATTACTCGTTTCTATGATTATTTTCTCTCCCTTTCTCTTTTGCTGTGTAATAGTATCAAACTAGGAATTCAAATATTTTAAATCTCTTATTTTTTTCTAATGTTTACTTCTTATACTGTGGACATGTAGCACTCAGGAAGCACTGTCTCCAAACAATATTTTCACAGAATGTTTTTCCCTGGGTCTGGAAAACTTTGTGGGTGTATTCATTCCTTTGGGCTAAACCCCAAATCTGTAAGGGGCACTTGAGGAATTGTGAACATATTTTCATATTTTTATGTTCATATCCATGAACAAGGGCTGGATTTTACATATACAAATAGATAATGTTTATAAATTAAAGAGATACTCTAAAAGTCTGACCTAAGAGACTTCATAAAATAGTTTTTAAATTTAGTTCAGCAGGAATGAGGTTATTTAATGCAAATTTTTTCTCTCATTCATGAGGGAAGCATAAAATATAACTATGCCTATTTTGAGTGTTTGAAGTGGACAGATATTACATTGTAGCTCTTTTTAAAGCAAAATTATAGAGATCACGCAGATTAGAGTGGAGGATCATAGTAGTAAGTTAGAAAATAAAATTTAAACACTGGAATTTAAACACTGTAAAATGCATCAACATTCATTTCTGAAGTTATAATCTCTGAAGATGCCTGATTGAAATTCTTAACTTCAGTTAAGAATTTTTGCAAAACAATTTTAGACTGGGAATTTCAAAGGGAAGTTTTAGTTTAGATCTGTAATTCAAGTAGTTTCATAGTACTGTGACACATAACAGTAAGATAAGTAAGTGATATCATCCATGTTAATTTCCTCTTTGATTGATAGATACTGAAATATAAAGCATTATAAACAAAATCTTGGATTGTTACTATGGATTACAAAACTGTGGATTGTTCATTATAAGTCTCCATCTAGTACATTCCTTCTTTTACCATGTCTCAATGTCTCCAAGCAGTATTTTTTACTTCTTTCTTGCTTTTGGATTACATTACCAATGAGTGAGGAAAGTGAAGCAGAATTTAGGCTCAGCATTGGACAATCTCATCCTATTTTGGCCTTTTCAATAACCATATGCAAGTCACAGGTGTTCCCCAAACCACTTTTTGGAAATCATGTACATGGAGTAAGTATATTTTTTCCTCAGTACTCATGAGATTTTAGGTATAGTGTACAATGATCCTTTTGTTCCATTAATCAATGCTCACACATACATCTTGGCCCATAAAATGAAGCTTGGATTTTCAATCATTTCAGAGAGAGTTTAACTACACTAATAAGACTGAATTCTTGGTTCCCCTTTTTAATGGTCACACATATAAAAGCCTGTTCATTTAACTAGGCTGTCTTGAGCAGCTTTTTGCCTGAGACAATGGAAATTGCCTGTTGAGCAACTTCTTTTAGGTGCTGCACTCTCTTTACCATTTGAAATTTCTTGATCATAGAGAAACTCATTACATTTTAAATGTTATCATGAAAATAAGATGGTATTAAGTATACCAATAGGCAACTAGAACATGGTCTTCAGAGCCTTGAAAAGGACTTCTTCAATGTCTGAAGTTTTGCACCTCAGTTGTGTAAGCATGAGCTGCTCTACAGCACAGCAATGGGTTCCAAGGGGTCTGTCAGGTACAGCTCACCTCACTATCCTTGCCATAATTAAAAAGAGAGACATTTGATAATGTTTTATCTCCCATGTCCTGTGTCATATGACACCAATACTGAGCTCTCAAAGGCCTGTTAGGTACAAACATGTAACAAAGGATTGTTTTCCTTATAATTGTAAAGGAAGAAGCAGAGTGACTAAAATTCTAAAAATTGATACCAAAGAATAAAAATAATTTCATTATGATGAAAGTTTAAAAGGTGACAAACACTTTGAAACAAATCTGTCATTTTTGCAATGTACATGACTGCCTCAGACACAAAATTTTTTGGAGTACTGACCTTTAAAATCTATCTATCTCAATAATTTCAGCTTCTTTGATTTCAGACCATAGTGCTAAAATATCATGACAGATAGAAGCATTGCATGAGTTCTCAAAAAATAATGTTAGACAAACAAAGACTGTAAAAACTCCTTTGATGGACTTCGCTAATGAGTGTGGGATTAATTCAGCAGCTGAAGATACTCTCCTGATACATGCAAAATTATTGCAAACAGTGAATGTTTTCCACTATGTACAGAAGACATATGTAGGGGATGGGCTTAGAAGTAGAGGTCTGTGCTGCTAAAATTCTTCTTAACTTCATATGACACCTCCAGGAGTTTTGCCTCATGAAAATCACACTCAGTTCACCCTTGCTGCTGTTGTGTCAGCACTTCTATGATAAACCCCTATTTCAGTGGTTTACAAGTTATACCCATAATTTCATTCCAGCTCTATACGGGACTCATAGTCTCCCTTTATGTGTTAATCTCTTTATAATTTCGAAAAAAGTCTTCCTCATAGAAACTTAATTTTTCTCTGGTATTTCTGTCTGTGCAAATAGTGAAAAGTTCCTTTTGATCACTTGAATATGAAAGTTACTTAACTGAACCTGTTTCACAATGTATTCACATAAAAAAATGAAACCATTTTGAAAGGCACCACTGTCCTTTCTTCTTGGGAGAAGTAACTACAAAGCAGCTGCTGGGGTATCTTCAGTTCATGTAGACTTATCTGAACTATTTAAAACTCCACAGGGTAGCTCTCTACTAACAGCAAAATCATGTTAGTGCTGAACACCATATAGGCTGCAAAAGTTACTGATGTCCTAAATACTGTTCTATTCCAATGTGTTTATTGTCCTACCAGCTCCTGATTTGGGAGGTTAACAACTCTTAGGCGATAGCTTGCAGGCACTGCAGAAGAGGTACCCTCTCTACAACACATATTCAGAAATTTTAGTCACCTGTCTGAAGTTCACGTGACTTTAAGGGATTTTTTTTCCTTCACTGAGGGCTAAAATGAAAAAGAAACTACACAAGGAAGTAATGCCAAAATTTACTTGAATGTTACTTTATTAAGTGAAGGCTACTGCTAGTTTATTAATGCATATTTCTCTAGTGAAAATTACAGTATATAATGGAAACACTGCAAATTGATTTGTGCCTTGACTCTATTGAACTCTGGACTGGATTTGAAAAACATCGATTGCTATTTGGTTTCCTTTAAACAAATCTTTCAAGAATTATATACAATTAACAAAGCCTGTGTAGGAAGGGGAATTAAAACAAGCACACACTACCAGCAAAAAAACCTTACAAGTGATTATGCTGAATAATGCTGGGTGATGAAACACTTACTGTACAAGTATTTGACCATTCATGAAAAAATACAAATAAAAGACATTTTTATACAAGCATTATTTAACTAGTTTTATTGAAAGCTGAGGTACCCACAACAGAGCAATGCAATATGTTTAAAATTAGCTAAATTTTGTTAACTCACAAGTAAAACATATATGCTTTTATAATTTTTTTTCTGTAACTATGAGCCACTACAGATAAAATCTGGAAGCTAAACATTAGGGCAAACCACTAATCTTCTGAAATAAGAACCAGCTGTATGAATTTTGACAATAAAACTTAGTTTTCAGAATGATGAATAAAGCATGAAAGACTGGCTTACTTTGTGCAAGTGTTGCCTTTGCAATAGTAGAAGCAGTAAAAAGTAATTTTGGTTGCATTTATGGAAATTCTCTACCTTTTGAATAGAAAGGGATAAGTTTAGCCACTTTTTCAGTGATTAGTAAAATAGCTACATTGCAATTTGCAGTGCTGGAATAATGTACCGCTACAAATGTAAGTTTGAGCAGCAGAAGAAACCTAACAGTATGAAACGCAGCATGATCTGCTTTGTCTTACAGAAAAGCTGTAAGCTAAATCAGTCTTTCAAAGTTTTAGGATGACACACATATGATGATTTTGGAAGCTAATCTATAATGCTTAATGAAAATCTGTGTAGATTTGCAATGCGCAAGGGCTCTATATAAATAAGATCAACCTTTATTTTAATTCTATTTTCTTTAAAATGTTATTAACTTTAAATCAATCTGACTCATATTAACATGTTTATTCGGATATAAACATTCCTCCTTCACCAATCCCAGATTCACACTTGGGCTATTATGTGATAGTGAGTTCTATTCCTTGAAATCTGAAAGCATTTTCCTATTTCCATTTCCTGGCTCAAATACCTGACAGCTCACAGACTTACCAGTTATTTTTTGCATGCTTTCTATTCATTAGCTGAAAGTTAGACCAGCTCTTTTTTAAACTGTTCTTTAATTAAAGAAGCAAAAAACGCATATGTGAGACAGGACACAGTTGCTTCTCCTCACTAAGAGTAAACATAGAGGCAAGTACTGTAATTATTTTCTTGCTACAACTCTAAGAAACATACAAATATCAGGTTCAAGATGGGGATACACAGATTTGCTTAGCTTCATGCACAGTCAGAGAAGAAATATTCCATGCCTTTGTTTAGTTAATGCTCTATTTATAGCCAGTCCTATCCACATTCTGGCTGCTTAAGAAATTATATAGTAGACAAATAGTTTGGCATTAACTTAGTCCCTGGTGAAGCAGCAATATATGGGTAAATGAGGTCCTAATACTTGTGGGATATTACTGATGTTAGGGCCAGAATATTGCCCTTTTCTCCCATTGTTTTTACCCACAGCAGGCAGAGGATTATCAGTCATTACGGTGATTTGTGAGCACATTAGGTTGGGCCACTGAAACAAATAACTCCAAAAGGAGTGCATACGCTTTACATAATTATAGGTATGATCATCTTTTGTTATTATATAATCAAACGGGAAAAAGAGATGAAAGTATTTTTATAAAAGTGCCATGTTGTATAACTATCATAGTCTCAAACCAGAAGAGCATGCTGGCCCCTTGTTTTCCTGAGCTATTGAAGTGAAAGCATTCCCATTGCTGCTGGCTTTAGTTCCCTAGCCCAACCAGTAGTTCCTCAGAAATACCTCTCTATATGCAAAGATCTTGAAGGCATAATATAAAATCAGTGAACAATTCTTAACAAGAATACACTTAACAAGTCTTTCTTCCCCCCAGTAGAGTGAGAGAGCTTAAATTTATATGTCATGCTGTGAAAGGTTACCTCCTCCCTCTCTCTCTCTCTCTCTCTCTTTACCAATGCCATACAAAAACTTTGCAATAATTTTTCACTCACTGGAAGTCACACTCCACATTAACCTAAAAGGCCTGGAGTGGGCAGTGACTTGGCATCCAAATTTCTGCATGATGGAAATTGTGGCTTACAGTAAATGCTAGTCTGGCAACATAACCAGGAGAAGGAAGAAAACTTTCATATTGTTACCCTTCTCTTTACAGAAGAAATAAAGGGTATAGTTAGAAATACTTTGAAATAACTCTCTGGTGTTCTGGGTTTTGAGAGAAAATTCTGTCTCTACCCTAACCAATTTGGAACTTGGATGAAGAGGAGGAGGAAATAGGCACAGATTTGAAATCAAATTGTCCTGAATAAAAAGATAATCTCAGTTTGGGAAAGCACCTCTACAGTTGTCAGTTCCTTGATTTTTCCTCAAAATGAGGATATATTTCTGGTAAAAGCAATTCCTTAATTATTTTTTCTTCTAAGACAGCGAAGTATTTTTAGGGCATCCAGCAGCACCAAATCTTGTATTTGTATGACCTCTCTTCTCCGAGTGGCACTTTTGTTTTGTGTTGCAATTTGCTTGCCACAGTTCTTCGCAAAACAAACATCTGCTTTTGAACAACCGTAATTTCATACACAAAACTCAGTAGTAATAATTATAGTTAAACTTTGGTATTACAGTTTATATTTTTACTGTGAACAGATGTACATTGAGCTGTCAGGGAAGTACTTTATCAAGGTACAAATTATGTAGCATCACTGCATCCATGTGTTCATTGTCTCTATCATATTAGCTTCAAGAATGGATAAATGAACTCAAACTCAGCAAGAATGTAGTTTTAAAAATGCCTCAATCAGAGGTGCATACTTTTTTTAAGAGCAGGTTTGCAGTTTTGTTAGGTGGGAAAAAGAATTTAATCCGAAAAAATACAGGGAAAAGATGTAAGAAATGTTTCAGCATGTTTTCAAAAATTACAAAGACATTCTGCCTAAAATGGTGTTTCAGATTCTGAAAAATAAGTCAGCTGAGGGGAAAATAAATGTAGCTTAAAACTTAACTTTGTAAAGATACTAAATCCAGAAACTATGGAAAATTTGGACATTTTAACTGACAAATGCAAACAGATCTTAGCTAAGCAAGGAATTTTATAGATCAGGAGTGCTGATTTTCTGTTAATCTTGGAAGACAATAGAACAGGGGTAATGTTAATTTTTGACAGTACTAAAAAATATGTAATTTTAACAGCAGCAGTCTCTCTAGATTCTCAGCTGCATTCATTGCTCTGTTGATTAAGCAAAATTGCAGGGATCTGTCACATACTCTTCATTCCTTCATCTTCTCCCCATTGGGCAAAGTATGCAGTTTAGAGTGTCTTTCTTTGGCTTACTGTAAGAAGCATTTGATTTTATTCTTTTTATGTTTGTTTTATAAATGTAAATGTGGGAGAGGGTAATACATAGAAAATTCTCACCTTTTAGATCCTAGGCATACTGTAGTAATGAGAAAGCTCTGGTTTATAGAGGCCTTCTGGGAAGGGAACATTATCATAGATTATACATCTGCTCATGTGATACCCATTCTCAGTGATGTTAGAAATTGGTGATAACAGGCTTGAGGCCACAGAATCAAAGCCAATTGGCATTACTTTGAGGAAAGGTAGAACTTGTTAAAGTGAACTTGAAATTAGAGGTCTTGTTGATAAAGATAATAATGTTTTAATGCACTTGGATTTTCATGCAGCTTCAAATCACATGATATTTTAATTAAGTATGTATTAAAAAGATTTAAAACTATAAGTTAGATGTGAGGATGTATGCTGTGGTTTAACCTCAGCCGGCAACTAAGCACCACACACCTGCTCGCTCACTCCCTGGCCCCCCTCAGTGAGGATGAGAATAAGAAAAAGGCAAAAGAAAGTGAATCTTGAGATAAGAACAGCTTAATAATTTTTTAAAATATAATAATATATTGCTATTACTAATGATAATAGTAATATTAAATATTAAATAGTAATATGAAAATGAGAGAGAAAGGGGAATAAACCCCAAGAGAAACAAGTGATGCACAATACACTTGCTCACCAGTTGCTGATCAATGTCCAGCTCATGCTTGAGCAGGCACCAGTGGCTCCTGGCCAACCACCCTCCATGTATGTATTGGGTATGCCATTCTATGATATGGAACGTGGCACTGAATATCCCTTTGGCCAATTCAGGTCAGCTGTCCTGGCCATGATCCCTCACAGCTTCTTGTGCATTTTCTTGCTGGCAGAAAATGGAATACCGTGGAACACAAAGAAAAGTTCTTGACTTGGGGTATCACTGCTTAGCACCATCTAAAACACCAGTGTGTTACCAACATTATTCGCATACTGAATCCAAAACACAGCACTGCACCAGCTAGTAAGAAGAAAACTAACTCTGAAACCCAGCTGAAACTAGGACAAACATAAATGGGAAATTTTCATAAAATGAAATATCTCCATATTCTTCTAGTATGTCTCTGAGATCAGATCTTCATTGTGTGTTATTCAATGTTTCTATCAAAAAGTGGTCTGAAGACAAAAAAAAGAAAATAGAAACACAAAATCATTATTGAATGTATCTATAGATGACAAAAACAGAAAGTAGAAAAAAAGGAGGCAGATAATCTCTAATAAAGAATTATAGGATATTTTGGGATACAAGAAGGCAAGCATGCATTTTTTAAAGGGAGATGTGTAGTCTTGTGCAAAATATGCTGATAAATTAATTGCTGGATGAATTCAAATGATAATATTGTATAGCAGATGGTATGCATTTGGCACTGCTTTTTATTGCTGGATCTTGGTGTTCAGATTCCTGCATCTAAGAAGGGTATCAAAATAATTTTCTAATTTAAAGAAGAACCATGAAAGTGATCAAAGGATTGTAAATTATGTTTAGTTAAATATGCCTTTAGTGAACAATGCAGGCTTCTCAGAGGAATAAATGGGGGTTGGGTAATTTTGTCACAGATTGGGAATACTGGCGCCGAGAACAAAAAAAGGTATTTGCTTGTGTAACAAATTTTAATAAGGTTGACAGGATCAAAAAGTTTGTTTCAAAATAAGGCTTTCTTCTTTTCTTTCTTTTCTTCTTTTTCAAAGAAAAAGAAGGAAAAAATTAGAAAGGACTTGCAGTGTTTCTTCAAATCTTTATTTCAAGGCAAAGCGGGTTTTTTTCCAAAAGTTGTTTTATTTCTGAATGGATTTGTTTCAGGAAAGTCTCCAGGTATTTTTAATATAAGTAACTCTTTATCATTAATGTTATATATCAATGTATTATATCCCATGGCCAGTTCTGTTTTACTTAAGGGCAGATAAATCTTGACTATACAAATTTATCTATATCTTGAATTGTTATAATAATCTCACACAGCTGCACTAAAAAAATGTGCATGAATCAGCTAAATAAAATAATAATTATATCAATGTAATATTAGATTAAAATTTCAAAAAAACCCAACACTAAAGACTTAATTAAAAAGTCTACATTTTAGGAAATACAGTACAACTCTTTTAATTTCCTTTCTGATTTTCTTCCCTTAAAATTCAAAGGATCAACTTCCTTCATAAATTGAAGTTTAGAATTTTGCTCTCACAAAGGAGAAATATTAAAGTTAACCCTAGTATGAATTCATACATTAGGTTTTCCTTTGATGCAAGGACCAAAAGGCAAAATATTCTGTGGTTAAAGAATATTGGCTACAGAAGACTGAATTCCACTGTCACATCAAAAGAACTCCATGCCCAGATAATTCCTGCAACAATTTAAATGGACAAATTAAAAAGCAGTATAACAAAGAAAAGGCAATTATCTGGACTTATATTCCTGAGTGAATTCATAGGCTATCCCTTACTGCTTTTTGAATCTGGTCCTCTGAATACACATTCAAACTGTACATGGGTGTACACGATTTTTCTGTGTGTACCAATGTCATAAGAACTACCACAGATGTCATTAGGAGGTTAAATGCAGTGAAGTACAAAATTGCAAATTCCAATTTAATTCTAAAATTCATCCTTTGAAAAAGATGCATTCTTCTCAATCTTTTTCTCTTTTCAATGTTTGCAGTTTCTTCATTTATTGTTACAACTTTTTATAAATTTCTGAAATATTTATTATAATATACATTCCATGTCATCATCAGTCACAAAGTCAAATATTCTTGGGGAAGCTAAGTAGCTGTAAATCCACATGTATATACTTCTATATTTTAATTTTGTTTCTATTTTAAGTGGTTTTGGTATTGTTTGGGCTTGGGCTTTTTTTACATCTATTGCATTGTTGTGTGCATACAATATATATTTAGCTGTTATACCAACCAGCCTGAAGAAGTTCAGTTCTAGAGTGTCACAGAACCGTGAATGAAGCACCCTACACAAAAATTCTTAATCTCTGTTTCTTAATAGCAGCTCCACGACCCCTCTTGTTTCCAAAATGTTTTATCCAAAATAGAAGCTGAGAAAGACTAATATAGAAAGATTCATATAAATACTGATTTTAAAAAACAGACCTAGCTTCAAGAACTGCGGCTATCTATTCACTGTGATATGTTTTATATGCAGTCTCTAACTTGTGAAATTTATTTATTAATCTAATACAAATAAAAAGAAATATTGCAAATCAACTTTGTACACGTTGCTACTAGTTCAGGTAAGAAAAGGAAAAAAACCTATTTACTCTGCAGAATACCTAGACCCTGGCAACAATTTCAGCTACTGGTATTTATTCTAATGGGAAGTATTTTCCTGCTTCTCTGGCAGAAAAGGTGAACATTTTACTCTGCATGTTAAGTAGGATGCTGTGCATGAAAATGGTGTTAATAAAGGGCAATGGAAAGATGTTCTTGAGGAAAAAATTTTTTCCTAGTTCTTTTGAGAATTTTGCTTAGTTATTTTATATCAGAGGGGTTAATAAATTCGTTCTTTCTTTGCCATTAATTGAGACATTATATTTCTCTACAGTGATGGATTTGAGATGGGGTTTTGGGCAGTTGGTTGGTTTTTTGTTTTCTTTTTATTTTGATTTTTGTCTTTGGTTTGCTGTTTGTTGGTTGCAGGTCTTTTTGTTGTTGAGTTTCTTGGAGTTTTTTGTTGGTTTTGTTTTTTTGGGTTTTTTTGGTTGGTTGTGGTTTTTTGTTTGGGTTTTCTTTTGTTTTTTTTTTTTCTTTTTTCCTGGTACAGATATATATATAAAATTGTATTGTTTTTCTTCATTGGGTGTTTGGTCTTGCTGTCAGAATGTGAAGAACTTGACTAAATGAGAGAAACAAAATAGCAGTTCCACAACATATTAAATACTTAAACCACTTATTTTAAGTTGCAAGAAAAGCTATTAAATCAGACTGCAGCTTTATAGCTGAAGGGCTTGGAGGGAGGAAAGGATGAGAACACTGGCAAGAAAAACATATTTTATCTGCTCCTCACAGGACAGACACAAACTCTTACTGAGCCTTATCCTTTATACTTCACTGCACTGTCTGGAATGTAATTTTTGCTATCAAATAATGTTCAGCATATGTACATTTTAAATTATGTTATTAAATGTTAAAGAAAAAGTAGTAGGTGAGGACAGTGACTTTAACCTTTTTACTTAAGACAAAACCAAGAATTAATATGAGGACCACAAGAGTTTTAAAGCCTCTTCCCTGCCCCTTTCCCAGCTGCTTTCTCCAGTATATAAAATTCAATGTTTTAGCTACAAATCCTGCTGATTTATGGATCAAAAAGACATTTTTCCATCAAAGAAGCCCAGCTACTGTTCAAATGTGATGTCTCCTACAGCATTAGACACATGTAGGGGAGGTAAAAACAAAGACCACACGGAGGAGTTCTGAACAAAATAGGTGCATTCTAAGAGGTCTCCTGCTGAATGTAGATTTTCATATAATCACCTTAATCATGAATTCCAAGCACAGAACTGTAGTGAAGGGGTGGGTATGCCAGCCTCAGGCATGCAGTAGAAGAAGATCTAGCTCCTCCAAAATGAGTTAGGTTCCTTGGCAATATTTGAGCAGGATTGAGGCCTATACGGTTAAAACTTCAGGTTTTAAAACAGCACTAGGCACTTAGGTCATTAGTAAAAATTTCATATGTACCTGATTTTTATACATTAAACCTGCTACTGAGCAGGCTACAGACACGTCAGATTGAACGTCAAGGAAAAGCAGACTGGTACCCAGCTGGAATGGGAAATAATGGAGCAGGAGGAGCTCTCAGCCTAGCCCCTTGTGTAATAAAAAGCACAAAGAGACCTTCACCCCTTCCATCTAGATGAGAGACCTAATCACTGCACTTTGATGTCATATTTCTTCTCTCTTTGCCTCTTGGAAGAAGCTCTTGCTTGTCCATTTGGCTGGGTTTTGCATGGTGG
This sequence comes from Pardalotus punctatus, assembly GCA_013400915.1. Classification (NCBI taxonomy): domain Eukaryota; kingdom Metazoa; phylum Chordata; class Aves; order Passeriformes; family Pardalotidae; genus Pardalotus; species Pardalotus punctatus. The sequence goes on along the minus strand of VZTX01007396.1, from coordinate 523,541 downwards.
AATTTCAAAAGGGAGAGTCATGAGGCCAGTACAACTCAAAATACCTACATGGCAGTGCACAAGTAAAAGACAATAGACTGAGTTGTCCTGAAGCAGAAGAAGGAACTGAAGATATAATTTCACATCCCAAGCAGGGGCCTGCACTAAATGACTTGTTGCATAATTTCAATTATGCTGCCCCAAAAGAAAAGATCAAGATAATTTTCTAACAATGCTTTCTTTGCTTAAAAATTTTGCAGGGAAAAAAGTGAGAACACCATGATGAATTTTTTTCTTAAAGTAGGTAGAGACATTTACTTATGTGATAAGGTCATGACCTGCAATTCTTGAGAATGTATGAAAATGTTTGTAATATTGAGGCGGAGATAAGTAGTTTTGGCATCTTTTGCATTAGATGAATAATGTCCATCTAAAAAGTCTGTCTGTCTGGCATCTGTCAAACTAGCACATTGCAATTCTAGGCACTTAACTAGGGTTTTTAATTCAGAGATGGGAAACAGATGATCTAATCCTCTTTTGTAATTTAGACCTTAATGGCTTTCCTGGGCCACAGAGTAATAACAAAAAAAAAAAAAAAAATTGTCTTGGATCTTCAGCCTGAGAGGTTATTTTCATTTACCACTGCAGAACAGAGTTGTGTAGCATTACTGCAGTCATGAAGCTGAGAAGTTCCACTCAAGATATGAGTGGATTTTTATTTTCCTGAATTCACAGAGGTTTTCTCATTTCCATGGTCTTTGACACCCAGATATTTAGGTTAATATGAGTTAATGATTGTCTTGCCTTCAAGTGCATTGCAAGCACCTCATTGGGTAAATCTGCCTGTTTGTACAGCATCTCTCTCAGGAATAGCTGAGAAGTAAGATTTCCATTTACTCCTTTTTTTTTTTTTTTTTTTAAATTTTAATTCTGAAAATGAAAGATCAATTATTGTGTTAAGTGGATTTAAAAGTAGCTAGCACATGCTACTCTTGGGTGTTATGGGAAAGATGGAAGTTTTGAAAAAAGTTCAAGATGTGATTTTGCAAAGTTATTCAGTGTACTTAAAAGTAGTTATTAAATATACTTTAAAAATGCAAGTATGTGAAAAATAAAATAAACAGGAAAATTTAAAAAATAGTATATTCTATTTTTGCTTTTAAATACTAAAGTTTGAATTACTAAAATTATTAAGATTCCTCGTTCTGCACTTTCATGCTTTGTTGATCATATTGTGATATATATATGGGATTTAGCTGGTAATGTTCTTTTTTTTATTTTGTACCTAGCATGCCTATTTTGTTGCAGATACACATTATACTGACACAGCCTGACATGTAAACTGAATATACAGACACATTAGATGCACTGTGGATATCAAATTTTACATCAAGAGATATATTTATAATATACAAATACAGAATGTTTTGTTGTATTTTTAATTAAGAAGACTATTGCATAATATAAAAATCTACAGTCTTAGAAATTATAATGACATTTGAATAATTCCTAATTAATTAGGAAGCTTTGATAAATTAGGGTACAGTCATAACTATCTGTGTGTCCAGAGGAGGAAGATCAAGAAAAACACTTATGTCCTCAAGATTTACACCTTACAAAAATAAAGAATGAAAGCATAGACGGCAAGGTTTGTGAATGTGTTAGCGCACTGTTCAGAAGACAATGAAAGAGAGAAGGGATATGGACACCATGTGCAGCCAAGGTATGAACATGGAGCTGGAATTTTGGAAGTGCTCACACATCTTAGAGTTTCATAGCCTGTAAGGATTTCTGTCCATCAGAAGTGATGAATAACTCTAAAGTCACAAAGATATTATCAGAAGAATAATAGTAATAAATAGGCTAATAAAAATAAATAGTTCTCAACAAGTAAGACATACAGCAATCAGTTGCCAAACACTGTTTCTGTATTCTGCTGATTTCAAATTTTTTTCCACACCTTTATTCATCCTACCCCTCTGGCAAAAAAAAAAAAAATCAGAAATAATGGTTCTATAAGAACCACCCTGGGACTCCTTGTCAGGACATCATGGAAGAAAGTTAGAAGGAACAGTAAGTGAAGGAGCAGCAGAAACCATTCTCTATTCACTTTCTTGAGAGTACTAAACACTCTAAAACTTTTACGTAGGTATGTTGCATTCAATAAACTGACATATACGTTACTTATATGTAGTTTGCACTTATTTCTCTGGCTTTCTCCACAATATAAAGCAAACAAAAGTATGAAAGGATGACTAGTAGTTTTCACTTTTTAAAAAATAGTAACAATGATTTTTAATTATTTTAAAAAATATTTATAAGCATTTAAAAACATTTAGATGTTTGCCTTGCATACAGAAATAGCAAACAACATTTGCATTATTATATATTTCTATAAAATTCCTATTTACTCTCAGAATAAATCAACCCTGTAACATCTCACTACAGTAGTGGGTTATTTTGGTCTTTAAAGATATGCAGAAACTATTTCTTCTCTTTGAATTCCTTTTTTATTTTTCTAGTTTCCACATTTTCTTATGTTCTCACCATTACTCAATAAAAATATCAGCCTGAACCATCTCAAGTAGATTGCCACAGTTTACCACACAATGCAAAATGACCATTTTCCCTTGCATAATCACAGAATGACCAAGTTCTACTCACAATGGTTGAATAAAAAAAGAGAACCAAAATTATATGTTCTATGAAAAAGACCCCAAAATTATATGTGTTGCTGTTTACATACATATAAATAGTTCTGTAAGTTCACTTGTGCTGAAAAATTGTTTGAGCTTCTTAGCTTATCTAGTTTGACTGTACATTATTTGTGGATATCGATATACTGTTTTCACAGAAAAAGTAATTTACTTGTATCTGTTACCTCAATACTTCATCTATGACAATCACCCCAATAACAGTGCTGCTTTCTCTTTCTAGATGACTGGAATATTGACAGCAAAATAAAGTAGGGTATTTTAGCTATATTTATACAACTGAGCATTCTGAGACTGTTGACCTTTTCATAAATATTCAATGTAAAATATAATTATACTGAACAGCACTGACAGAGAACCACATAGCCAAAATCTAATCACACTTTTCTGTCTCTAATTGACAAAGCAAACAAATATGTACATCAATTTCAGTAAAAACAATAAAAAAAATTGTAAAGTGGTACTTGTTATTAAAAACTTTTTTTTTAAGTTTTTGTTTAATTTATGTGCTTCATTTGAACATAGTCTTTACATTAAACTAATATTCTGTTTTTCACTCTCCAGACTGAAAAGCCAAAAGGTCTGATATAATTTTTTTACAATGCTGACACCAGTCCTGCCACTATAAATTGAACCATGACTTCAGATCTCCAGAACAACAACTGTCTATCAGTGTTTTTTGGTTTTGTTTTTTTGTTTCTTTGTGGTTTTTTGTGTTGACTTTTTTTGGCTTGAGTTTGGTTGAGGTTTGTAGGGGTTTTTATTTGTATTTTTTTTTGTGTGGGGTTTTTTTTTAAATTGTTTTTGTTTTTTAAGGGAGTGTCTAGATTTCACTTAAATACCATGCAATAAATAATGATGAATGGTGGTCAGAAATGGTTGGAAAACCTCACTGGCATATAATGTGCTGAGCATAGTACTCAAACACTCTAACAGCTTTCCCTGGTTTGATTTGCACAGGTAGCTAGTTTCAGAATGTTGAAATTCAAACAGCAGGCAATTAGAAAAGGTAAATTTCTTATGTCACAGTCTGATAATATTGCCCTTTATTCCTGCATTTGTTAAAGGCTGGGAAAACAATATTTTACATTTTGTGTTCTTGAGAATCATAATTTAAATGAAGTATATAGTCATAATTTAAATGAAGTATATAGTGTACATAGTACCTGCATGTCAACATGCTATATAATGACAGTCCTCATTTTTTTCTAATATCTGGACTAAATATAAGTACAGCATTAAGCTCTATATTTAAATGTTAGTTTCTTACACTCTTTGCTCTTCTAGCCATGCTTGTCAAGTGGCATAACAAGTTATGTTTAAAATCAAATACTCTTTCCCTTTTTCTCTTGGTGGAGTTTAGTGCTCAGACATTTATGTATGGAAGATTTGAGAGTAAGAATGATGACTTCTAATGTATTCCTTTGGCAATGAACTAAGGACAATTTAATGAAAATCTCTGTTCCATTTGTCTACCTGTCATGTTGAACTACTATTTTCTCTTAATGACTACAAACTTGAGAACTTTGGAGAACGCTCTTCAGATTAGCAATTTTAAGCAAACAAGAAAACACAAATCCAATCTCTTATTTGTTGGATTAAATTTATAGAAATGATGGTGCAGATTATGAATTCCAAAGGGTTGATTTCTATCCTTACTACATTAGCTATTTTAGGATTTCTAGTGTTTTTCCTGCTAACATGACTTCATGAAAGTTGCAAATGTGAAAAATTTATGTCACAAATATTATGGGTTTTTTTACATGTAACAAAGACACCTGGAAGGAAACCCATATCAATAGGTGTTTATAGTTAACCAATCAGGTAACTTGTTCTTTTCCCATATTTAATGTACACTTATTAGTCAAAACATTCCCTTCAAAAACACTTAGTAGAGTAATGCTTCAGAATATTTTCATTTTCAACATATTCAATGAGAAATAGAGGTACAGAATGTGCAAAACTGCAGGTCTAATATTCTGAAATCAAGTTACATTGAAATTAAGAGGACCTATGTCAATGGGAATTAGTAATCCAACTAGTCAAATTCTATATCACAGAAACAGCAAAAAAGACCAGGCTATATAATTACCAAAATTTTAGATGATTAGCATGGTGCATCTCTCTGTCACATGCTATTAATTACATCATCCTCATATAATATGATGTATTATATAGCATAGTGAAATTACTTTCACACCTAAGAGTAAGCTAAGTGAAGTCTGTAGCAACAACAGTCTAGTATTTTCTATGTATGTTGCTTCTATCAAGTAAGTGTTAAAAAGATTATTAGTATCATTATTATATATTGATTTCAACTGTAAGAGTAGACCAATGGTGAGCTCTTCTGAAAATGTCATGTATTTTCATCACTGCTTTACACATTTTGTGGTGGATTGCAGTATATTCATTCAGCATGAATGAATTCACAAGTCTGATTTACAAACTTCTAAATATATTGGGTGAAAAGAGATGCGTACAGAAACCTTTTTGTCATCTAAATTAAAAACGTTTTTTATCAAATAGTAAATTAATACCCTATTAGTTTGTGCTAGTTATTATGTACAAGCAAGGTATACCCATGTAAGATTATTGTACTTCTAGAAGTATTACTGATGATGAAAATATCTCCTAGTCTCTCACGCTGATCAAAGGGATTGGTTTAATGTGCATCTGCTCTATAAAATCTAAAATATTTGTAGCCATCATATGTAAAAACATGAAGGTTAAGCTGTGGATAAACAAGAAAGACTAGAATTACTTATTACAATTCCAATCTGCTTCTACAGAAATAATATTTCCTGTATATTCCATAAAGCAGATTTTAATAAGTGGTTGGGAAAAATGCATTCCAAGGTATTCTACTTTGATTTATTGTCTTTAATGCGTGTTTATGTAGCACATAAATTCTCAAGAAGATTAAAATTGATAAAACCTGTAGTCAGGAACCAGCTATGAAGTTTAAGCATTAAACAGATTCTTAGACTAGCAGAAATATACAGGCCTATGCCCTTAACAAATATTTTACACATTGAAGATAATTTCAAAAACCTAAACCGACAGGAATTTGATGAATGTTCTTGAAATCAATTAAATTTATCGTTAGTGAAGTGTCATTACTTTTACTATCATAGATTCCCCAACTCTTTATGCATGATTCTTTCCCTAAGAAAAGGGGGAAATACACAATGAATTCTGATATGGAGCTGCTTGTCTCTATGCTCAATCAAATTAAAAAAATAAAAGAAAATTTCTGCAAGATGTTTTTAACAGACTAGTTGTAAAAGCAACACCGTGTCTTTGAGATCACATAGCATTTTTGAATCTTAGGAAACACATGGATACTCTTGATTATTTATGTTACTCTGTCCCATTATGTAAGACTTTGCTTTGCCTGTTGTCAGTTTCAATAGGCAAAATGAAATGCTCAGAAGGGCAACATGATTCTTAGGAGAAAATTGATAGCTGAATAAACTGAATTTAGTTTCCATGATAGCCTCCTGTAAGAACAATTTTGGTTTTATTCAAAAGTTCCACCTTCTGAAATAGATCTGTTTGTCTTTAGAGGGAAAAGAGAAAACTTTCAAATGGTCTTTACACTGTGCAGAAAATCACTCCAGCAGCAGTTCAGTGGGCAGACTTAGAAGCATTTCCATTATAGACTTTTGTTCTCCAGGATTTATAACCTAGCTGTAAAGTTCACTCCATACTGGAACACAGCATGAAAATTCTCACAATCAAATATTGTCTTTTTGGTATACTTAGGACAAATACTTTAAAGTGAGATTGCAAGGTACTAAAAAATTCTGAGACTTCTTCTCAAAATTAACTCAAAGCCAGTTTAACAGGGTAGAAACCCCACCCCAAAAACCTTAAGAATACTTGAAAATTAAATTAAAACCAGTATTTACAGAAGGGAAGATATGAAAACTCTAAACCCTCTGTTTGTGCAGCAATTTTGTAATAGTACAAGAAAGAACAAAATTTTTAAAGTTTTGTGTTGACATCCTGTAACTCAAAAATGACAGTGTCTAGTATTCGCTTTAGAGCAAGGCAGTGGTTAGGAATGTGAATCAGAGAGGTGATTGAAAAGTGAAAGAAGGGAAGACAGAAAAGAAAGAGCCTTTTTTGAAAAGGTTCCTTCATGATTTGTTCAAAGAGCGTCTACGCTGACAAGGTCAGTCCTCATGAATCTTGGACCCAAGATACCAGGGTAAAATAATTTTGGAAGGAAGACTTTCCCTTGGTCAAGGAGGATTGGGTTAGAGAACACCTAGAGTGACTTGACATGCACAAGTCCACGGGTCCCTGACATAATTAATCCAAAAGCGCCAAGAGAGCTGGTGGACACCAGAGCAAGGTGGTTCGCAATCCTCTTTGGAAGGTTGTCAGGATGAGGGAAGGTGCCTGATGATTGGAAGAAAGCAAGTATCACCCTGAAGGCAAGAATGAGGCCCCAAAGAACTACTGGCCAATTGTTCTTACCTCAGTCCCTGAAAAGTTGATCCAGATCTCATTCTGGAGGCCATCTTTATCTACATGGATGAGGAGAAGGTGATCAGGAGGAGTCAGCATGGATACACAAAAGGTAAATCATGCATGACCAACATGATGGCCTTCTATGATGAAACAGCTACCTGGATGGATGAATGGAGAAAAGTGGGCATTGTCTACCTTGACTTCAGCAAGACTTTTGATGCTATCTCTCACAACATTCGACAAAGCCAGGAAGTGCGGACTGGATGAGTGGATGGTGAGGCAAATTGGGAACTGGCTGAACAGCAGATCCCAGAGTGTCAATCAGTGACACAGGGTCTAGCTGGAGGCCCGTCACTAATGGTGTCCCCCAAGTCTCAATACTAGGGGACACCTTTAGTGTGTTCATTGTTCATCAATGAGTTGGATGAAGGGGCAGATGCCTCCTCAGCACATTCATTGATGACGCAAAGCTGGGAGGAGCAGCCAATACCCCAGAGTGCTGTGCTGCCCTTCAGAAGGATCTCAACAAGTTGGAGAGTTGGGCAGAGAAGAACAGTCTGAAATTCAACAAAGGCAAGTGCAGGGTCCTGCACCTGGGGAGGAATAACCCCAGGCACCAGCACAGGCTGGGGGTGCCCTGCTGGGAAGCAGCTCTGTGGAGAAGGACCTGGGCATCCTGGTGGACAACAAGGTGTCCATGAGCCAGCAGGGTGTCCTTGTGGCCAAGAAGGCCAATGGTGTCCTGGGGTGCTTTAGGAAGAGCATGGTCAGCTCGTCAAGGGAGATGATCCTGCCCCTCTACCCAGCCCTGGTGATGCACATCTGGAGTTCTGTGTGCAGTTCTGGGCTCCTCAGGACAAGAGAGATGTGGAGCTACTGGAGTGGGTCCAGCAGCAGAGGCAACAAAGACAATTGTCTTTATGAAGGAAGGCTGAGGGAGCAGGGCCTGTTCAGCCTTGAGAAGAGATGACTGAGACGCGACCTCATGAATAAGTATCTGAAAGGAGGGTGTCAAGATGATGGAGCCAGGCTTTTCTCAGTGCTGCTGAGCAATGATGTGAAGCAAAGGACAAGGGGCAATGGGCAGAAACTGATGCACAGGAAGTTCCACATGAACATGAGGAAGAACTTCTTTACTGTGTGGGTACCAAAGCACTGGAAAAAGTTCCCCAGAGATGTTGTGGAGTTTCTCCCACTGGAGGTATTCAAGAACCATCTGGATACAGTCCTGCGCTGTGTGCTCTAGGATCACCGTCCTTGAGCAGGGAGGATGGACCAGATGTAGACCCTTCCAACCTGACCCATTCTGTGATTCTGCAATATTATCCTGCCTTGTTTGACATGGTGACAGCAGAAGTTGGAACAACTTCCACCTTTGCAGGACTGTAACAACATCCTTTTGATGATGACTCTTGTGTTGTATGGTGAGGCATCTAGAATCCAAGATCCATGAAGCTTGCATTTTAGGTTAGAAACCTGAGCTTAAACCCAAGCTTAAATAAGAATTCAATTCCATAATCTGGGTACATTTATAATAATTCTAATAATAAGGATTATGATTTTTCATGGGTTTTTTTTCATTTATGGCCATTTTTTTTCTTCATAAGTAGGACTTGTCTCTCATAAGGAAAAAAAAATCTTTATTACTTTCCTGACATATTTTGAGTCCTGTTACATTTATAGATTTGCCATCTCCCAGTCACAGACAGTAGATTGTTATTTGACCTATTGACTTTTTCTTGATTAACCTTTGTTCTATATATCTTTCCCATTTAGGGACACTGAACCAAAACAGCTACCAGCTTATTAAAATCACTTATTTTGAATACAGGACTTTTGGAATTTGAAGAGAAGTGGTAATTGTTTCTTCTAATAACAAATAAAATTTCTTCTTATTTCTTTAGTAACGTCTGGTAGGTAAATTAATTCTCATGTCAAGCCACCTGGATAAGTAAATTCATTCTAAAACTGCACTGGTATAATGTTAATGTGTATCCTAGCTTAAAATCAAATACTAATGAGAAAATTAGAATCAGTTGCACAAACATAATATTTTTCCTACCAAATAATTAGACGAGTAAGTAGTGAAAGTGTTGCTGAAGTTAATGGAAAAGTAAGACTTTATTATAAAATATTCTCATTATTTAGGGAGAGAAAAAAAAGTAAAGTAACAAAGAAGAGGAACAATATAAATCGTCTCTAGTACTTTATTCACCTAAAACTGAGCAGATATTAGCTCATTTTGGAGTTAAGTTAGCATTGAGTATTTACAGAACTATTCATATTTCACAAATTACAGGAAATTAAATTCTTTTTAATATGGCAACATTAATTGCACCACCACTACTTTGCTTGTTGGTGAGTTCCTCAAAGGTTTAAATCTTAAAAAAGCTTCAATTTATTGTTTAAATTCAATAGTGTCATGAGTTGTAGTGTTTCTAATCATGACATTTAACGTGTACTGCAGCACAGTCATGGAGTGGAAAAACAGCAAGGTGTAGTTGTCTTGTGTGAAACCAAGGGGAAATTATTTTTTCCGTGTTTTGAAGACTGCAGAAGCAAAGGAAATTGCTTTTAAATATAAATTACTTTGAATTGGTTTATATGGAAATGTTACTTGTTTACTCATTTCAGATAAGGAGAACCAGGGAATACAAGCTGATCACCACAAAATGTCTGTTAGAAATTTTTTTTTAAGGCGCTGAAGGATGTATTATTAAATGTAAGACCTTCAAGGTAAGCAAAATTGTCAAACAAGCAAACAAGTATCTTGCAGTTCTGAAGAACACATTTGTTGTATTTGTCTAAATGTGTTTTCATCTCATCATCAATGGTTGATACTTGTGATGAAGAAAGTGTTCTGATAGATCATATTTGCAGACCAAAATCATTATCTAGACCTAATAAGACATCCACCCAAACCTTGGAGAATGAATAGGAAGCAAACCTGGATATTTTTGATACTCAAAATGTTTTCCTCCATTACAGAAGTTTACGGGAAAAGAATTTATGTCTTTTAGTAGTTAATTTTCTAGTTCATATACTTCACTAATATTAAATGGTTTTCCTTGTAACCAAAAGTCAGCTAAAACTTGAGACATAAACTTAATGTAAAAGATACTGAATGGTACAGCAACATAAGAAGTTCCAACCTCAAAAATTAAAGGCAAAATTTCAAATTTTTGGCCTCATATGACTAAATATTGGTTTCTAAACTACTGTAGTAGTGTAAGGAATAGTACATCTTATAATTTACTTGATTCAGGGATGCATTTAATTCATGCTGCAACTGAACCTTAATGGATCTTGAATACACTGTCAGATATTCAGGGTCAGTGTTATTTTGACCCTTCTACACAATTTTGCTTCATATTTTTTGAAGCAATAACTGATGCTAGTCATGGAAGGTTTAAACAATGTCATAAAAAAGATATTGAACAATTACTACATCATTAATACAAAAAGATTTCTACATAAAAAGGAAATCAAAAAGCAAGACCTTTTAAAAAGAAGCAAGAAACTGAAACTTATTTTAGGATCTTAAGTTATCTCTGAACAAAAAGATAAAAATACTGATACTATGACAACACAGGTAAGTTTTCTGTTTTGCATATTCATTTGTAGGTGATATTAATGAAATCTACATTGAGAGAACAACTTCAAAAATCAAAGGAAAATTTGGCAATGAGTTTTTCACTAACTTGGCTGAAGAGAACCTTTCCACGATATTTCTAACTGAGCACATAACTTCAAAAATTTTTCAAACTAAGTCTCCTTAGCTTTTCCAAAAGGGGATTGCAAGATGCAGCCAGTGTTGCAGGAAATGTCACCTGCCTTCCTGAAAGACTAGCAATCAATCAAAAAGGGCATTATGTTCATCTAAAGACCCCCAAAACATGACTTTACCGTAGCTCTTATTCTTTATTTAAGCAAAGCAAATAATGTATAATTTTAATGTAATTAATTTAATTGCATTTCTGCTGGGTTGCCGTGTAAGAAAAGGGAATGTAATGAAATGCCTTTCTGGTTGTGCTTATAAAAAGGCATGAAAGCTAGCTAGAGGAAACTAAGTGGTAAGTGATGAGATTGTGTGCAGTTTACTGCAGCAGGGATTGTAGTTCAGTGTAGGAGTTTTTAAGAGATATTAAGGTTTTAGTTATTTCTCTAGTCATTTTTCTACAAAACAATGATAAAACCCAGTAAGGAAGTAGAAGGAGGAACGATGATCATTCTCAGGTCCCATATTAATACATTGTGCTTTAAACAAGTAGAAGCAAGCCTATGAAATGAGCACAGTGGGGATGCTTTGTGTCTGCTTATTTACTCTTCTCCTGTTTTAATCATCTCTCACGAGACACAGGCAATAAATACTGTCTGTGATGAGAGCATTTTATCACACCATTGAAAGAAAGTTATCTCCCCTGGGACAGTCCTTGCCTTGTGGGTATTTATGAGTATGGTGATAATGTCACTTCTAGCAAAATTACAATTAATTATGTATCATTGTTTGTTATTCTAAAAAGACCAAGGAGACTAAGATTTACACAATTATACATTTGCATAGGCAGTTTTCTCTGCCTCCTCTAACACTAACATTCATGGAATGTTATGATGTCATAAACCATAAGGACAATAAAATGTACAGGTCAGAAAAAAACCAATAATTTATGCTTTGCTACTAATGTAAAATCTAGACCTGCAATTTTCCATTCAGAAAAACATCCTTATTTAGAAAAGCTAGTCCAGGAAGTGCCTTAGTTTTGCGGAGCACCATGAGGCTAATGCTCATGCTAACAGGCTTGCCTAAGCTGGAGACTGCACAGCTTCAGTGTAACAGGCCAGATGCACTTCATACTGACTTGCCCTTTCTTTTAATAGGTTTGTGTTTTAATAGGTTTTAATAGGTTTCTGCTACAAAGACTAGCAGGATTGGAAAGAAGTATTTGTTGGAATTTTTTCTCCTTTTTTCTTCTTTTCAATGTTTTAAAGACTCTATTTAAAACTTGTGAAAGTCAATGGGAGCATACTGTGGGCAAGTTATCAAACAAGGTTTGTAAATGTTAAATACCTTTGACTCTTACAGCGTTTGGTCATCATCAGTGTCTCTGAAAAGTACTCAGATTGATCTGGGCGTGATCTCTGAATGTTGTCAGACCCACTGTTTCTAAGTATAAATGCAAGCACCCACTAACACCCCCTGGCTTATGTACAAACACTCCAGCGTACATCAAATGTGCCCCTGGTAGTTTGCACACACAGGGATGGCTCCTCTAACCATGAGATGTAACAGCCCAAGTTGGGGAATGGCCAAGTCGGGAGCCCGGCTCACAGGCCGGGAGCATTCCCAGCGTGCCTCACAAGCCTCTGCACTCCCCAGCACGCTTTCATCTTCCTCCACCTCAGGCTCCAGATGTGGGAGGCAGCACGGTGATGGGAGTTCAAAGCAGCAGCCCATGGAACAGGCTCATGTAGCCTCTTCCGACAGGGAGGCTCCGCCTGGCAGCGAGGCCCCTTCCCTCCGTGCGGCAGCGCGGGGCTGGGCCAGGTGCAGCTGGCAGCTGGCTGCGAGCCCCGCCGACAAGCTGCGTCTGGTCCCGGAGACGGTGGAGAGCTGCGAGATCAAAAGATGCGAGGTGTGGCGGCCGCTCCTGGCGCTGAGCCTTGTCTGCTGCAGCTGCCTGTTGCCACAAGGCAAAACGGGCTGTGCGGATCAGAGCTGGGCTTGCTTTGGGGAAAATAGGAGCCTCCAGTGCCCCTGCGCTTGGGATGCCGTACACATCGGGGTGACGGACTGGGAATAGGAAGGAGGCAATGTGAGGACAAGAGTCATAGACTCGGAAGGTGGGCAGTGTCAGAGCAAGATCTCAAGAGCTGCAGCCCTGCATATCTCCTTGCATGCTGGCGTGGGAAATACACCGCAAAGTCGTGTGAAACTCACTGGACTTGGATGTCCGGCCAATCTGGGTATTAGAGATGGGAAATGCTCAAAAGAGTTTTAGAAATCTGAGCCAAATACCTGATCGCTACTTGAATCATGCTTTATCATCCTGAGAGGAACGCAAATTACTCCATGCTGGAACATACTGCATTACTTTATTTAGCCTCTGTTTTCAGTAAACATAAGCTGCTCTTGTGTTAAAAGTAAGTAAATCTCAGAAAGTTGTCGGGTTTTTTTTTGTTGGTTTTTTTTTTAGGTACGAAAGTTCAATATTTGCTGTAAACAGAAGAAATGGGTTTTGCAATCTTTTGAAAACCCAGTTCCTCCAAAGCACAAAGCTTGCAAAGAACAATAATGAATCTACTGGAACTTTCAAAATATGCACTTAAAGTTTTTTCCCAATGAAGACGGCTTGAGTGGAAATTTTTGCTTTATTTTTATCTTTTCAGTCTGTCTGAATGTAGAAACCCCATTTAAATTATTTCCTAACAACAATGAGCATTTGAAAAAGAAATGGTTTTGGTCAAAGAACTAAAAAAGATAAACTGAACCATGGAAAAAATATTTAAGCATCAGAAATTTCCATTAAAGATAACATAAAATGTATACAAGACAAAGTGTGTCTTCTCTGGATATAAAAATTCTAAGCAATTAAAAAAAGAAAAAGCAAGCAAGTTAAAAACTTCCCATACAGCTTTCAAAAGCACAAAAAACACTCCAAGTCTCATTAAAAAATAAATAATAAATAAGCAGAACTTTTGCAGTGTTAAAGCAGACAGAAAGTTTATATATCAGGATGAAAAGGTGAAGACATTTAAAGTTGGGCCTTTTCTCAGGCAATACTTTTTTCTTGTTCTCTCTCTCTCTTTTTTTTTTTTTTTTTTTTTTTTTTAATAAATGCTATTCTATTACTTTGAAACTCTCCTGGCATTTTGCAAGCAATAAAAAAGGCAAACAGTGTTCTTTTCTGGAAATTGGTCCTGTCTAACCCTCTGTGTTCTTGTTTAAATGGAATATGTAACTACTTCCATTCTGCTTCTTTTGAGTTTGATAATTGTTACATTTGCAGGCAAATAAAGTCACAGAAATTTCCATAAACGCAAAGGACTATTGCTACAAAAATAATGCTTCAGACATTTTCCTTTCATTTCATACTTCATCCTTTTTCCTTTTGGAAAACATTAAACTCTCACACTGAATAAAAAGCTTTATGAACCTTCCTCTGATTTTGATTTGTAATGTGTTTTTCTTTAATTAATCACAGTAATCTCTTAATATTTAGGGTACTGATCTTTTCTTTAGACAGTATCCTGACCTATTTTACAAGTAACTAAGTTGTGAACCAATCCCAGCTTTCCTTCTTTTAAGAACAAAAAGTAGACTGACCCAAAGATAACCATACTCATTATTTTTCAAGAAAAATGTTTGAAAGTGTTCTTTATGATTTGAGCTAGTCAGTATAAATGCTTACTTTCTTCAGGAAATGTGGTAATAATTGTTTTCCAAAGGAGTCCTTTTAAGTTCCAGGACAATTTATCTCAGGAGAAACCGTTCAGTTTCATGACATCACAAGTTTCTTAGATAACTCCAAATAATTTATCTTACTCTCCCTCGACTGAGCAGGCTTTTAAGCAAGCAAATATCTAGGCTGATCACTTGCCCCTTGCACCAGGGTGCTTTTCAACAACTCTGTGTTACTGGTGGGAACACACATAGCCAGCTTTTTTAGCATCCCTGCCTCCCCTCCTAGATGTGTAAACAATTTTCCATTTTATTCCCCTGAAACAAAACTTCATTAAAAAATGTGCATGCAATAGTACTTTCTGAATTTTCATCTTTTGTCTTTCTGCAAACACCAGTTACAAGTAAAAGAGGAAATAGAAATTTTGTGCAGAGTGTTCCCAGTTTTTGCAGAGCTCTAGTAAATGTGTTACTGTCACATAACAATTTTATTTTTTCTACATTTTGTATTAGAATGTCAATAACGGGAAATGGTATATTATCAGCCAGCTATCCTTGAAATAAATCTTCAAGAAATCTGTCATGAAACTGACTTAATTCTGTCTCCACAAATATAACTCAAAAAGGAAGTTTCCTGCAATAAGGTACTGATTTTCAGATTGTGTTTCAGGTGTGCTTGTGGGTCTGAACTCTGCTCCTGAAGGGGTTTTCTAGAGCATATGGTTCATTTGGGCTCTGCTTCAGGAAAGCATTTAAGGAGTGCTGAAGCACATCAATAAGTGACAAGCACCTAAACACAGAAGTAAATGTGAAGACATTACATATATTTTTAAACTGAAAGGTGTTATACTTAACTGTAAGGGGTTCACAGCTACTACTGTAAGGATCTTAGAAGATTCAGTCATTCACTTCCTAGCTTGCTTCTGAATTTGATAAGTTGCTGAATCAAAAACTCCACACCTTGTCAAATCAAATGAATCTGGGGCTATGTCTATACTTTTTCGAAGAAAAGTACTAGAAATTTAATATTTAAAGGAACTTCTAAAAAACTGTCATTGATTAGCTCGGTAATCCTTGCAAGAACAAAGAATGTTCTTCTTCAAAAAATAAATCATTCTATTAAAATAATTTCTCATCTTGTTTCTATATTTCTTTGTTTTAACTTTTTAATCACAGGAAAAATAAAAACAAAAAAACAGACAAAAACAAAGAATAGAAACTCTACCTTACTACTTTAGCACAGAGATGCAATCATTCAACATCTGACCAACCTTAATATGCAATTACAATAAAATAAGATGTACCAGTCAGAACTTTGCAGGTAGATGTCATACATACAAGCAAGGATGAAGTCTGAAAAGATGTAGAACCAGGTGGAAAGAAGGGGAGGAGAAAAATCATCTAGATGAGACAAATGTTTGGTATCCTTCCTCAGCTGAGGGAGGATAGACTGAAAAGGAAGACTGAAGGAAGACCGAAAAGATGTAGCTTAGAATATTTTAAACTCTTTTAGTTATACAATGTGTATTTACACCTGCAAGCCTCAAAATATTCTATAATCTAAATTAACGTACATGAATGGATATGCACCTAAAATACAAATAAATATATAATTTAAATAATTGTTGTAATTCATAATGCTTCCTACATTAAGATCTCTGCTCCTGCTCTTTCTTTCAAGTACTTGTATTATGTCAGGATCTGGTTTTGTGGCCAAACCCCCATCATTATAGAATGATTGCTTGATTACTTTAAATGCTTCATTACATTCTAAGTATTTTGGACCTTATTATCTTTCTACTAATTTGAAAGGTAAGACCTGACTCCAACGACATTGACATTAAATTCCTGGGAGTGGTTGTTTCAAATGAGTTTGAATTTTAGCTCTTATAAATGACTTTTTATATTTTAATATTTTTTGTTTGTGACTTTAATGTCAGTGCTACTGATAGAGTTGACCTCTAAAATGACAGGATATTTATAACATTTTTGGAAAGAGAAATACTTCCAAGAGATTTTCCTTGTCTTACATCCTCTTTCACCATCCCCTCTTACACCCTAACTCTGTAATAGCAAAGTTTTCATTTGTTAATTCTTCAGCATTTACTAATGCTTGTGTGAGTTCAAGACAGCCCAAAATATACAAACACAGGAAAATATGACCATTCCTGCCTGAAGGAGTGTATGGTTTGAACACAAGCTTTTATGATGGCAGACTATCAAGAACGAGGGAAATAATTTAAAAATATTGTTTACATGATTAGCAGAAGATGCACAGCTGTTGAATTTATTAACTATGTCTTTTAAGGAGGGATTTGAGAGAAGTGAAGGAGATGAAGGTTTGTGCATATTTATATATTATATCTCCGTATGGGGATCAGCAGAACAAAGAAAAAAAAGTCTTTGAAAATCTTTGAAAAGTTTGAGAATGGTTGAAATTTCAAGTCAGTCAGAAACAAGTCAGCCTTTACAAGCTGAATGAGTGGAAATAGTTAAGATAGCTGTGAGAATCACTGAGAGTGAAATTTTGTAGTTTTATGCTCAGTGTGATAAAAGAGTGGGAGCTGGCAGAGGGATGCTCACACACTAATAAAATGGTCAAAGCAGTGAGAATAATTGCAGCAGCTTCCTGCAAAACCAACAGAGCCCTCCCATTCATGGGGGAGTATCAGCACAGGCCAGAGAGACTGTTCTATCACAGCCATTTGAATTAATCTAACCTTAAGAACTGATTAATACATCAGGCCCAAAAGAGTGACAATACTTACGTGAGTGTGTGATATCTAATTACACAGTACATGTGAGAACAGCACTTCTGTCATTCTGGTGTTGAAAGTTAATTTCTGTGCATGCTGTTTCTTTCAGGTATCATTTAATAAGACATGACTGGCTTGGCACAGTATGGATCCATTTTATGAATGTGTTAAGGTGAGGAGGCCTTAACCATATTATCATAAAATACTGTCCAGAAAAGGTACTTTACACCTTTCAACTTCAGCTGTTTCATCCTTATCAGAAGTGTATGATCACAATTCAACTTCAATGGTGAGTTAACATAGAACAAAATCTTACTTGTGTTTCTTACTCCCAGATTTTTTAGCAGGGTTCTGTGTTGGTTGATAAGTGAAGGTTAACTTCCAAAATAGGAAATTAAAAAATGCCCAATTGTTTAATAAACAAAAATAGTTGCTCTGCATATAATACCTGTTGTTTTCTCTTCACATTTTATGAATCTGGAAAATGTCCTTGACATACAGAGGACAATTCATATGGACCTTTTTGTTTGGAAATATCTAACCAAACTCTTCAGTCATGTAGAATCTGCTAGCAGCATGTTCTTGGAGTTTAATGTCTCATTTATATGAAAGAGGTATTTCACATTGCTCAGGAGTATTATTTTGAACTGCCTGGGTGCTCAAGTCTGATTCTGTTAGGCGTATTTTTAATATAGGAACACAGACCTGATAAAATGAGCGCAGACTTTTCTAAGGTACACATATCCAGCTTCCTTAATCTCAGCTTCTGCAAACTTTATAAAAGGTTTTTTTGGGAGAGAAGGTGACTTTGAAGTGGAAAATGAAGGCCTGAAATGGGTTCCTATAGTTTATATCAATTTGGTCCTATGAAATAAATGTCCTAAAATTATGTGCTTAATATGTCCTTTGGCTGATGGTGAAGTATGGATCTGAAAACACTTTTTGCATCCACAATCTCCTTTTCTGAGAACTTTGTATATCTATAGACCTGTGACATTCAGTCTTGTTCTGAACATGGGTATATGTTTTGTTTTTTTTAGTTTACAGTTCAAGAAACAACAGTCAGATCTTGATCATACTTGTTTCAATAAATATTTTTCTTTTAAATGTTAATTATTCCAATTAATCAGTGGGGCTACATTCTTGGTGACTTAACAAACTAGCTTTCTGTCTCTTCCAGAAAGAAAAGATGTATTGAAAATTATCTGTGACTGATGCAGATTTTCTAATTTTTATAGAAAAAGAAACACTACATTGCTACAGTAGTGTTCTGAATTTATATAATATTTTCTTAGATTATTTCAGTCAGACTTCCACATGCAATTAGTATTTGCAGTGCCTGATAATGTCCTATACACAGTATTTAACTTCTAGGTAAATTTTATCCTTTCTCAATGACTAATTTGTGTGATTTATTATGCAATAAGACTAAAGTTTTGAAAGCATTATCGCAGACATGATGAAAGATGTATTTTAATTTCATGAGAAAAATGTGATTCTGCTGCAAGGTTCTTGCTTATTTGTTTTATTCTTTTGAATAAGTAACTTTTGACTAAGTAGCTGAATGGAGCTTGGCTGCTGGCTGACGTTAAACCATGACATGGGAACATTTACTTCAAGTGCATTACTGAGGCTGAAAAGCAAATGTAGTTATGATGTAGTTTAGTTTCCAGAGATAAATGACAGACCATGCTGCCTGCCTTATACTGAAGCAAAGAAAAGGTGTGAGTGTTCACCAAAATGTCAAGAGTTCACTCCAAGTCTAATGTTCTGTGCTTTTCTTTCTGAACCAATGGGATCATTTTATTCTATCTCCATGCATTTTTCTGTTCTGTCAAGATACTCTTCTTATTGCTTTTCTTTCTTGTGGGATCTTACTTGACTATACAAATCTCAAAGCTTTAGAACATAAACAGAGATCTCATGTTTTTTTTCCTGGGTTTTCCTAGTAAATTACGCATCTGGTAAGTATGTTTAAGTGTAGCATATAGTTCAGTGTGCAAGGCTATATAATGATGAAAAGGCAATTGGAACAATTAACCAAACCATTTAGGTTATATGAGCTTTTCAAGCTTTTCAAACATGTTTTTTGTGCTCTACACAGGAGTGCCCCAAAAGGCCCGATAGACCTTTCACTGTAATTAACACAAAGTGTGGAAGCATGTCAGACAGGAGTCAAGGGAATTCTCTAAAAAGCTAAAGCATTGTTTAGCAGAACAATGTGCCTTGGTAAAATGAAGATACTAAGAATGAGACAGTAGGTGTAGGAAATGACTCTCGCAGGTCTGTAGTTATGTATGGTAATAAAATATAGCATATACATAGCATTACTCATGGTAATACAAGCAAATAGAGAAACTATTTCTCTAGTTATAGAACAAGTTTTTAGAGCAAGCTCCTTCATGACCAAAAGATAAAGAGATAGCTGGTTCTATATTTTACATATCTGGTTAGGAAGCTAAGACTGATTGCCCTGCATTTCAGTCAGCTACCTACAGTTGAGAGATTATTACAAAAGATCATGAGATACTTCTAGGGACTTTCAGTACTGATTTTTGTGTATTCAAATAGTGAGATTTTGAAACTTCCTTGGGAATATGTTCACTAAAACATCTTGAGTAGATTTAGAGTAACCAGAAACAAGGGAAAAGAGCACCCTTATGTAGAAAAAGAATTAAGTTTTTATTTCTATTCTAGTCTACTAAATAAACAAGAAAATAGAGATGATCCACTGGGGGGGGAGAGAAGCTAGAAATATACCTAGAAGGAAAACGCATTAATTTGATATTATTATTTCCAGAAAAATTTTTAGAAATCTAGAACTACGTCCTGCAATTAATAGAAATTTGGAAGTATCAAAGCCCATGGAAAAAATGAAAACAAGCTTGGATAAGGACTTATTTTCATGATCAGTTAAAGACTGAAGATATTACTATATACAGCCTGTATAAATTCCAAAGATGATTTTATCTTAGTTAAATACAGCTGTACACAAAATCCAGGAAGACTTGTCTCTCACCATCTTGAAGCTTAAGAGAGTTTCAGTCTCAGGAAGAAATGCCAGCTGAATAACGTCAGAACTCTTCAACAGAGGTCCTCTTGGCCTTAGTGAAATAAAAAACTGAAAACTAACAAAACTCCAAACCAAACCAGCCAAAAACAACAAAAAAAGAGCAAACTATTAAGAAGAAATTAATAGAACTATTAATTAAGACCATGGTGGTATCAGACACCAAATACTCCCATGCAACAACTTCAAGAACATAAAGGCATAAAAAATATTGAATGTGTTCAAGTGTTTTAGATAACATGACCAAGATGCAGTATGTACAATAAAGTTTTATTTCTACATCTGAGTTCTTGTACTAGAGTCTTCCACATATTACTATCATCCATCACTGCAGAGACTGCTTAGAAAAATGAGATGTTGTTTAATCACTGTGTTTCAAGCTGCCATTTCTTAATTTTGATCATTCCTGAAAGAAATTGGGATACTGGGAGAAAGAAAATTTATTCCACTTCCCTTAGTTATGCTTTGGAAGAGAAAAAGATTCTGTATTTTATTAACCCCACTGGGTTAAAGAAGAAGTTGCAAAAGCAAGAGGTTTTATTGGTCCTATATTAGAATTTCATTCATTACCCTAAGTGTATGGATGAGCAAATCACAATGGCCTCTATTCAAAAGTGAAGTATATAATTTCTTTTTTATCATGAAAGGTTACTCAAAATATCCAAATAGGGAAAGAATACAATTTATAGTCCTGGTTATTAATGTCTTTATTCCAGCATAAGTCTTCATTGGTCTCCTACGACTAAGATCTTAGGTGCTTTGATGTGAGAGGTTTCATAACGCACATCCTTCTGATCTCCCTTTCTCGTGCTGACCAAGCTTCCCTGAGTTGTCCATCCTTTCCCCAATGTCATGCAATCTCTTCATCTTCCCAACAGTCTTGCTACTAAATCTAGGTCATCTTTACCTATGCTTCCTTCAAGAGTACAGTGAATTCATCTATTCATGATTAAGATTTTTCCCTCAGTATCTGACTCACTAATACATTTCCATTGTTAATTTCCCTTCTCCGTTCTCTTCATGGTAATTGCTATAGCTTTTATTTTTCTGAACATTTTTTTCTTTTCTTTCTGTACATCTCGTATTGCTTGTTCTGTCTGTCACTCTTAAGAATGTAAGAATAGCTGCACTAGATGATGATAAAGATCCATGTAAATTAGTGCTGAACAGAGGACACTAAATATATAGTATTTGTTCCAGTGATATTCTCCTAAATTCAATGTATCTCACACCTCGAGATGGGGTGGTTCTCTGTAAACCAGAAGCTGAGTCTCTTTTGCAGAAAGACTGCAGCATAAATGAAAAATAGTCCAAAATCAAATAGGTTTTGCCCTTTTTATTTTTTTTTTTTGGGGGTGAGAGGGAAGATACTTTGAAAATACTATGTTTTTCAGCCAGTTTTGACGCTCAGTAATGTAAACAAATAAGTGTGTCATGTTCAATTACGGTTGTTCTAACCCGTATATTAATGCTATGATATTGTCTTCTCATAACCTGGTTGACATGCCATTTCTGTTTAAAATAAGTGAAAAGTCCTTAGAATGGAATCAAGAAAAGGGAAGGCAGAAAATCTGAGGCATTTTCTCTACAATTGCTTAGATGTAATAATTTAAATCTGCCAAGTGGTATGAAATGCAAGCCCATGAATATGAAAAGTTGTTTTGTTATCTTTGCTGTTCAATGGAAATGGGTTTTTTCAAAGTTCTATCTCAGAGTCCTGTGGGTCAGATTCACTTATAATTTTGGCAACCTTCTTCCAAATTGTGAGGTCAAATTAGAACACACACACAATGAGCAGAACAAAACACAAGTAATAACAATTTACAGCCCAGAAACATACTCTCTTATAATCCCATTCAGGAAGTAAGGAAGACTTCGCAAATTTCTGGCTGAAACATTTTATATTTGGCTGAATTTTATAATGTTCTTTTGGCAAAATTCTTCAGACTTGGATCATAACCACTATTAATAAACTTTGTATATTTAGTAAAGCAAACCAAACTGGTGAATACACCTAGTGAATTGCCAAATGGTGCTGCTGATATGATTTTGTTTGTGATTGTCCTGATTTCACCTGGGATAGAGTTGATTTTCTTCCTACTAGCCGGTATAGTTCAGTTTTGCATTTAGTATGAGGCTATTGTTGATAGCGTACTGATGTTTTACTTGTTGCTGAGTAGTGCTTGCCCTAAGTAAAGCACTTTTCAGTGTCCCAGGCTCTGCCAGTCAGGAAGTGCTCAAGAAGCTGTGACGGAGTATGGCCAGGACAGGTGACCCAAAGCGGCCAAAGGGATATTCCACACCACAGAACATCATGCCCAGTATTCAAATGGGAGCAGGGTAGTTCCTCAGCAAGTGGTGAACAATTGTTGTGCATTACCATTTTTTTAACTTGAGTTTTGTTACTCTCTCTTTTGTTATCGTCCTCTTTTTTACAATTATTATTATTAGTAGTAGCAGTAGTAGTTGTAGTATTTTACTTTATTCTAATTATTAAACAGTTTTTATCTCAACCCATGGATTTGACCTTTTTCGGATTCCCTTCCACATCCCACATTTTGGGGGGGTGGAGCATCTGGGGAGGGAGCAGCCATGAGGTACTTTATTGCTAGCTGTGGTTAAACTATGAAAGAGGTCTTTGACAGCTGAGAGTGTAGTTAGTACGATTTCTTAAAACCTAAATAAAAAATAAAATCAGAAACAATCTGCTCAAAACAGATCCAGGGCCCTGATTTATCATTTAAATTTCAAACTCAGATAGCCATTAAGCATCTACATTCTGCTTTACACAAACTTAGCCGCTAGATTGAAGGCATTCACAGATCTCAAAGAAGCATCAAAGGGACATAAGCAGATGAATGATACAAGTTTCAGGGCCAGCTTCTTTCACTCAGCCTGTATGATAAATATGAGGATTCTTAGTTCTCTGTTATTACCTGGTCTGTTACCTGGGAGCATTTTATATTTATATATGGGTAGAAGTACACACACAGAAATGACAGTATCTGGCATGAGTTAATATCCACAGTCTTGTACTTGAGGGTAATTTGCTAGTCTACCTATTCCTTGATCATATCAGAAAAATGTCCTTGAGTTCCTGAAGACATAGAACTAAGGCTATCTTTCAATACTCCCAATTTTGTATTTTAGGATTACATACCAAACTGCTGAAGACACAGAATTTTTAAGAAACGGAAAAAGTAATTTGTGCTTTTCATCAAGACCACTCAGATTCAACACTCTGCTCTTTTCCTCATCACGTTTGTGTCGACTTGAGAGAGTAGGCTAACTGCCTCAAACAACACAGGATGTAATAAGTAGCACTGTGATTGAAAATACAAGATTGCCATCATGACCATGTAATTCTTTATATATTGGCAACTGCTACTGTAGTTAGATGACCTCATCTCATGCTGATCGCTGTACATGGTCATGAATCTTAGAAATATGACTGATGGTAAAGTAATGTATACATAGCTACGCCTGTGAATACATTGCCAAACACACATGCAGAGTCACAAAAACATAACAGCACAGTGATATGCTGTCGGGAGTGAGGCTGGTTTTGCTTGACAGGATGATGATGGATACATAGTAGAACTTCTCCACAATCTGTAATAAAATTCAAAGCATCTCAGAGCTATTTTTGCTGATTTGGAGATTGTTTACTCAAAGCTTGGTTTTCATCCAATTATGGGCTCACTGACAGTGAGGAGAGCAGGTCCTTGCCCAGACTCTTGCCCCAGTAAGAGTTTTTACGGCATTTCTGGCAGAGCATGTATTCTCAGCATATTTTCATTTTCAACAGAAGTGAGAAAGAAAAAGCAAAATCGATTCTCTTTGTTATTAGCTGGAAGTTAGTAGTTTACTTGCAGAAGTTTTCAGCTCCTAAAAGTAACAGCATTTCATACTCCAGTGTAGACAGTTGCTGACTTACAATGAAGGTTTGTGTCTCTGAAGGCAAAGTGAGCTACACAGGGGTGTTCTAGACTTAGAGAACTGACAGCAGAAACAGTACTCAGTGCCCTCATTAAACAACTAGGCATCTACACCATTAAGCCGGGGTAAACAAAGCCATTTCAAAGTCCTCTCTGCTCAAAAAAGCATAAAATGAGTGTAAATTGTATAGCTATGATATTAGGATGATAAAATTGAATATTCTAAATTAAACATAGATGTTTTCTAATTCAAGTATTTGTTTCCCTTCTTTTCATGTCACGTTAAATGTTTTCAGGTCTTATTCAGTGTCACTAATGACAATGTTCTTTAAATATTTACTCTAAAAAAAAGATAGGGTATTAATAGTGAACCTTATTTGAATCTTAGGTATTGCTTGTGTATCTTTAAGTTACCATTAGACTTTAGTATAGAAGTAAGTGCAAGAGAACGAGCTGAGGAGGAAATTGCATACTATTTCAACTCTATTCCAAAAAAATGAACTATGCAGTTATATACTTTATCTAGGGTGAAAAGGGCAGTATCAACCAATAACAAAAAATAAATGTTATGTCCCTCTCCATCTCTTTGTGCACAGTAGCCTATTCTCAGGTTGTTGGTGCCAGCAGTCAGCTTGAGGTTGGAGAACTGGAAGCATGTCAGGGAGCAGATTCAAGTGCAGACTCTGCCAGCTCAGCCCGGCCCAATGCCACGCTCAAGCTGGTGACAAGCATTTCTAAATCCAGACACTGGCTTCTGTTTACCCCTTCCATGTAATGCTAGCTCCACAAAACGGAGTCAACCTGTATCTCTGTTTCATAGTGCAAAGATGAAGAAGCAGGAGTATTAGCTTTGGTACAAATGTTCTAAATGGGAGGATTTTTCCAGGCTTAAAAGAGCATTGAACTGTGCCTTTCTTGTGTGCCTGCTTTCTTTTTAAAATGGGACTACTAAAGCATTTGTTTATGTAGCCTTATCTCTTTTCTCTGTTATAGGACTTTCCTGGTGTGTTAAGGAAAATAATCGGTTCAACTTCTACCAAATCATTACATATACTGGGAGATATTTTTGCTGCCTAAGGGAAGCTGTATTTGTTACCTGCAGTTCAAAAATCCTTCCAGTGTATGTGCTGATCTCAAACACCGAATTAAACAGCAGTACTGCCCTTTAAAGAACATTCACTATTTCAACAGTATAAATGTAAAGATGACTATATATACTTTTCAATAAAATTCTTCCTCTATTGGCAGCAAAAACCCTTTCTTACACTTAAGCTTGATTTGTTTTATTGCTTGTTAGCTTGGTTTATAGAAGATTCTACAGCATTTTTATTGCCTCATGGGTTTATTGCATTTTTTAATTGTGATATAATGTGCCAAATCCCTTGGCAAGGAGGAACTATAATACAGTTTTATAATGCATTTATTTTGAGGAGCAAAGTCTAGGAGGAAAGAAAGTCTATGCCCCAGGGTAAAATCTGGTGACCTATTCGATCCAGCAACATAAGATTGAGGAATCTGATCCCAACGTTTACATATGAACATCTCTTTTTTTCTTCTGAATTGTGACAGTCTACAATTGAAGTTTTATTTTTATAAACAACAATCCCCCAAGTTTTACATGGAAGGGAAAGAGTCTTTGTTGTGAATCAGAAAACACTCTCACAAAAAGAGCAGTAGGAATAGACAGGTAGTCTTTGAAGTATCATTTGTAACTGTTGCAGATAGCTCAGATATGCTTTTAAATGCTGCACTTTTAAAGTTAGGAGACACCATTCAAAAAGATTGTGACTAAGATCTAGATAAAACCTTGAATTTCTAGAGTAAGCATAGCATCTCTTTATGAATCATAGAATCATAAAATGATGGAATATGCTGAGTTGGAAGGATCATCAGGACCATCATGTCCAGCTCCTGGCCCTGCACAGGAAAGTCCCAAGAGTCACACCATGTGCCTGACAGTGCTGACCAAATGCTTCTTTTGTGCTCTCCCAGGCTGATGCTGTGACCACTTCCCTGGAGACCCTGTTCCAGTGCCCAACCACCCTCCAGGTGAAAAACTTTCCAGACATCCAACATTAATCCCCCCCAACTCATCTTCATGCCACTTCCTTGAGTCCTGTCCCTGGTCACCAGAGCAAAGACATCTGTACCTGCACTTCTGCTTCCCCTCATGAAGATGTTGAAACCTGCAACGAGGTCTCCCGTTGGTCTCCTCTTCTCCAGGCTGAACAGACCTAGTGACCTCAGTCATTCCTCATACGGCTTCCTCTCAAAGCCCTTCACCATCCTCCTTGCCCTCCTTTGGACACTCTGTAACAGCTTTATATCCTTCTTACACTGTGGTTCCCAAAACCACCCCCAGCACTCGAGGTGAG
Source organism: Pardalotus punctatus (assembly GCA_013400915.1). NCBI lineage: Eukaryota > Metazoa > Chordata > Aves > Passeriformes > Pardalotidae > Pardalotus > Pardalotus punctatus. The sequence goes on along the minus strand of VZTX01007396.1, from coordinate 496,831 downwards.
GCCGCCTCAGTGCAGAGCAGAGTGGGACAATCCCCTCCCTTGCCCAGCTGGTGATGCTGTGCCTGATGCCCCCAGGACAGGGCTGTCCCTCCTGGCTGCTGGGGCACAATGACTCTTGTTTAACTTGCCATTGACCAGAACCCCAGGTTCCTTTCCACAGTGCTGCTCTCCAGCATCTCATTCCCCAGTTTACACACAAACAGGGTTGCCCCATCCCAGGTGCAGAATCTGGAACTTGCCCGTGTTAAACTTCATGTGATTGGTGATTGCCCATCTGTCTAATTTGATGGGTTTTCTCTACAGGGTCTCTCTGCTCTTGAGGAAGTCGACAGCTCCTCCCAATTTAATATCAGCAAACGTAGTATTCCTTTGAGTCCTGTGTCCAAGTCATTAATGAAGGCGCTGAAGAGAACTGGGACAAGGATGAAGCCTTGCAGTGCCCCATTAGTGGCTGGACACCAGCTGAATTTCCTGTGCCCCACCTGTGAGCCAGTTTCTTACCCACCACGTAGCACAGTTATCCTGCTGTATGCTGGATATTTTGTTCTGGAAGGACACTGTGTGAGATCATATCAAAATCATATGTGCTTCACTTTGCTGAAGTACAAAAAGATAACATCTACTGGCTTCCCTTGATCAACTGGTGGGTTACCGTGTCGTAAAAGGAAATCAGGTTTGATAAGCAGAACTTTCCCCTTATGAAGTCATGCTGGCTGTGATTGATGACTGTGCTGTCCTTCAGGTCTTTTTTAATATTTCCCAGAATAATATTTTCCATTATTTATCTGGGCACTAAAGTGAGACTACAGGACTGTAGTTTATGTGTTTCTCCTTCTTGCCCTTCTTGAAAACTGGGAAAACCTTCACCAGCTTCCAGTCAGCTGGGACGTCTACACATTCCCAAGACCATTCAAAAATCATTGAGAGAGGTTTTGCAATGACATCAGCCAGCTCCTTGAGGATTCTTGGATAAATCCCATCAGGCCCCATAGTTCTGTTGGGATTCAGCAGGAGCAGCAGATCCTGCACAATTTCAGGATTGACCAGGCACTGATCATTCTTGCAGCCCTGATCCTCCAGCTCAAGGCACTGAAACTCTCTTGATCCATCATCTGTGTTGAAGGCAGAGGAAAAGAATGTGCTAAATGCCTCTGCCTTGTCCCAGTCCCTGTTTGAGGTGACCAATGTCATATCAAAAATAACAGGCCAATGTTATTTTTCCATTGCCTTTTCCCATTAATATAATAGAAAAACTTTTTTTATTGTTCCCCGCATTTCTGGGCAGCCTCGGCCCCAACTGAAATTTGGCTGCATGAATTTTCTCCCTGCAGTGGCAAGCAGCATCTCTTATTGTTCCCACGTCACCTGACCTTGCTTCCACTGGGCATAGACCTTCCTTTTTCATCTTACTTCCAAGACAAGATCCCTGTTCATCCAAGACAGCCTTCTGCCTCATCTGCTTGGCTTGTGACATTTAGGAATTGCCTGGTAATTAATGAAGTAAAGGAATAGATTCAAATCCAGAGATTACATTGAATTAATTATAAACTCATTGTTTTTATCTGTAATGATGATTAAATTCAACAAAACTATTCTTGGATGTCTATCAGTGTATAGACATCTGCAGTTGTGTAACAATTAATTTTTCTTCAAGCCATTTCCGTGTCACATGCTCATTTTGTCATCTTAATGAAAGTGATAAAGTATACAGTGGCCAGTGCATTTACCTTCACTTTACAGATTTTTTTCTTAGCCACCTAAAAGATTTGGTGCTTAGCCTCAATAAATGGTGAATCTAATGATAAGTCTACTCCTCTCCTGCAGTACCTGGAGTCTTCAGCTACAAGGATGTAGAGTCAGAAAAAGTAGGTCAAAAGTCATTGCCATAACTATGGTATTCTACAGTTTAATTTCTGATGCTAGTTTTGGGTTTGTTTCATTTTATTTTTAAACCTAGTAGAAATTGGTTTTTGTCCAAAAGTGTATATGTGGTAAGTTATTATGTCCTGAATAAAATAACACTATTATTATTTTGATTGTATTCTAATTTCTTTTTTTCCAGCTTCTCTTTTGTGTTTTGATTCACACTACAACTTGTGTTCTGAAGACCATAACGTATTTAGAGGAATAAACTGTCTTTTTCTGTAATATTTTGCCAGCTCATTTTTGGAGTATCCAAGGAATACTATTGCTATAATTATTAAACAATATGATATATTAAACAATGTAAATGAAAATATGATTTCCAGATGAATTTTTTCTGTTTTGGACTGGAATTTTGAATTAAATGTGTATTTGCAATTTTCCTTTCAATGCTTATAGAAGTTCATCTGCAGTCAATCAGTGTGTCAGCTTATCCCTCCCTTGAGCTTCCCAGAGAGACCCTGAGCTTTGAGTTGTATAATCTCCATCAATGAGCATCATGACATGTCAGAGATCATAAACAAGGATCTCAAAACTTTCATACATTTTTATTGATGCTTGAATGTATCATGCAGGAAAAGACATCTAAATGATATTTTGCTCTTAAGAATGCAAACTGTCTATTTTGTTAAGCCATCACTCCTGTATTATGGTGTTTTGATTTTTAAAAAAACCCAGCACATTTATCATGAAGAAATACATAAATGGTATATAAAGGGCAATTAAGACAATTAGTAATAGCTCCATTGGCTGTCATAAAAAAGCACAGTTTTACAACCAAACTCCCTTTTGAGCCTACATGCCATATGTACAGGGTGCTCCCAGCACTCACTGCCACTCATTACTTCATTCTAACTAAAATGAGAAAACGTCATAAAATGTTCAACATGCAGTTTCTATAAAGTTTTACAAATATATTCTTATAATCATAGACATGGGTGTCCTAGTGAACATATTCGTTGTTCTTATTTCTCATGCTCACCTTATGCCACATGGTGGCTAAGTAACTTGTGCATTTTCCTGATCAACGGTCAATGGATAACTCATAATTTCCTCAGGATAAGTTCTAATTCAGCCTTCATCATCCAGGACAGATTTGGCACTGCTATTTTTAGAAGGAAAAAAAAGGCTCTTGATTACTGCTATTTTGGAAGTGCAACAGCTGTCAGCGGACCGAAACTTCTATTTTTCATCCATAAGATACAAGTAGGTCAAGAAGCCTTTTTTTCATGCAAACAACAGTCAGTAGTTCAGACTGGGGTGAGAGTTTGGTTGACACTTGCCACTCTCAAGGCTTTAAGCAAAAGCCAGTTGAGTTTTGTTGACACTGTTTTCCTCGCAGTCCTGTAATGCCATCTCATTAATAAATGCACTTGTTCTTCCTGCAGCAAAATGCATGATCTAGAAAAGCTCTCTGCTGACATATCTATCACTATGATAATGTTCCAACGGATTTGCATACTCAAGGTGTATAACAGTTTGGCATTTCATTCCAGGCAGCCTCACAGCTAAACAAAGTGCTCAAGTTTTGTCATTGAGGTCAGAGTCAATGTACTACCAGACTGCCTGCTGATCATTTAAAGGGCTCCGCTGCATCTGACTCCCTGAACGGCTGCTTTTGGCCAGGCACAGCTTTAGAAGACTCCAATCCTGCATTCAGCTGTTAGTAGGGCTGCACTCCAAGGGATCCAGCAACAATGGTTTTTTCCTCTCTGACAATGCTTTTTGTCCAACTGCTGAGGAAAAACAAAAGTGAGAATCTCAGAGTCATAGAATGGTTTGGGGTGGAAGGGTCAACTACTCCAAGCTCCTTTCACTGAGTAGGGACACCTTCAACTAGACCAGGCTGCTCAGAGCCCTGTCCAATCTAATCCTGAATGTTTCCAGGGATGGTTCATCTACCATCTCTCTGGGCATCAATTTCAGTGTTTCACCACCCTATCATAAAAGCTTTTCTTCCTTTTATCTAATCTAAATCAACCTTCTCTTAGTCTGAAAACATTACCCCTTATCCTATCACAATAAACCCTGCTAAAAAGTCTCTTCCCATTTTTCTTATATGCCCTCTTTAAATACTGTAGGATTGCAATAATATTGTGTGTTTCCTAGTGTTGGCAAACCAGAAAATACTTATTTCTTTCTAGCTCTTTTGGTTTATTTGGTTGTTGTATTTTTTTAATTTTTTTTTTAAGTAGCAGTTAAAACTGGCAATTTTGTTTCTTTTTCTGTGCAAAAATTTGGAAGTTGTTAAATTTTGCCCCAAATAAATTTATTCTAAGGGGAATCTGGTTTTACTTAAAAAGGTCAATTGTGGTGGAAAAGTTATGGAGTTCTGCTGAATTGTCAAAATGTCAATCTCACATCACAAATGTGAGATCACAGTTTTGCAATCAGCATCCGAGATAAACAACTAGTTCAGGCTAATGAGTTCCAAAACAAACTAATAATGATCTTTAATGACATAATTTTTTTGTTGTTGTTTTTTTTTAAGTAAGATATAGTAGGGAATGGATTGATTGCATTATATTGCCAATACTGTATACTGTTATCTGTAGCTGTGGTGGTGACCCANCTTTGTTCTGTTGCCACCCCCCATTTCACCCTCGCTCCCCCACTGGGGAATAAAGGCTTGGTCTCTGTGGTAGCGAACCCTTCCTGACTTCTTTATCCCTGCTACATTGTTATCACCAGCTGACAGACCCAGCTGGGGTCTCTGCAAACGGCTCCAGGCTTGTGAGCAGGAGCCAGCCGCTGGATTACACAGGACACAAAGAGCGGTCTCCATCGAGGCACGTGTCTTCCTGTCGCACGCTGACCACCGGGCGGTCAAGCGGGCAGCAACATGTAGCTACTCAAAGAACTCCCATATGACCCTGTGTTATAAACAAGCCAGAAACAAGTTTCTCGGTACTTTTTCTTTGTATGTAGCAAAATATCTTAGGAAAAAGAAAAATTCACTTACTTATTTGATACACAAAGAACTTTTAAAAAATCTTACATCCATTTGCTCTTGGGACATTTCCAGTCTTCTGTGATGTTGTTGGAAATGGGGAAGTGTAAAATGGAAGCTTCTGTTCTAGCAACTCTACGACTTGACACAAAAATAAAAGCTTTTTACATAGAATCCATTTGTATTCACTCTGGATTTCAAAATTATTTCCATCCACTGACAGCTCTGGAATCTGTGTACTTGTAAACGCAAGATGTGCAGATGTCAGGAGAGGCTGCCAAGAGTCTGGAAAAGCAGCAGAAGCTGGTGTTGTCTGGTTTGATCAGGAAGAGGTTGACAGTCAGGCAGTGAAAAGATCCATTTTGTGTGACAAGAAATATTTCCATATATAGAGAATCAATATGTGTGATCCTCGTTCTTTCTGAAACTTGAACGCAAGTGTGCCCATGAGGATTTTTCTGCATATTTAGAATGGAAAAAGACACTGAGGTCTGGAAGATCAGCAAAGAGGATGTCAAGAGAGCTGAAATAATAAACACATTGATGCTGGAATTTTTGCTTGGTTTCTTCATTCATATTCCGCTTGGTATAAATATAGTGATTTTTTAACTGTGGAAAGTAGGGAACTGTTTGGAAAGTATTCCATATAGTGGGAAGACATCTCTTCGTTTCAGCTTGAGGGATAGAGTGCAGCCATTAGTTTTGTACTTGGTTTAGTTCAAATACATAAGTACAAGAAGTATTCGCCAATAAATATTTTAGTGCATGTTTGTTAAATAGTAAGTCTAAAAATATATCACTTAAGATAATTAATACCTAGTTTTTTCTGTAGTCTTATGGTGAAGAGATAACTGTTTAGGACATTTCACAAGAATTTTTAATTTCATTAGTGGTTTACTTTTCAAATTTTGTGATCCGTAGCTTTAGGTATTATTTTGTTCCTACATGAAAATGGAGCTACCTAGAAAACTTGTGAGCTTAAAAATAGGTTGGTTGTTTTTTTTTACCCTCAATAACATTTAAATTACAGAACTCAGAAAGTAATTTGAACAATATGTTCTACTGGCCTATTACCTAACATAAGTTAGCCTTGCACAGCGATTCTCATTATTCAGTATGGGACACCATACTGAAGTTCATATTTGAATTCAAAATATCTGAGGAGACCTTTGTATGGTAAAAGTTTGTGTAGATGGTGTCACACAGTGTTCCTTCCATGAGGTCAGCTATGGAACCTGTCCCTAGAGGAAACATGGAGGAAGAGGAAGGTGGGTGAAGGCTGGAAGAAGGTGCCTCGTGGTACCAGGAAGAATGCTCCCTCTGCACCTGATTTACAGATACTGGATAGGTTCACTGTCCTCAAGCTGAGGAGAAGCTGACTGTGCTCCCATGCAGTGCATCTGAACCCTGAACCACAAAAAGCAGCAGGAGAAAGCAACAGCTGATGGTAGTGAGTGACTCCCTGCTGCAGGGGTCAGAGGTCCCTGACCTGTTGTACAGAAAAGTTTGCTGCTTTCCAGGGACTCAAGTTCAGGTTGTTGTGCAGCAACTGACAAAGTTTAACACCAAAATCTTCTTTCAATTAAAGTCTTATCATAGTTTTTATGAAGTTTAAGTAATAATACAGCTTATTTTTCATGCATTTTGACACAAGCTTCCTTACCTTCTGTCCAAGGTTCTTGCAGTTTGTGCTATTGAGTCATAATTACTTTTGAACCAGGCTTGATTGTTTTTGGATCAAAGTTAGTTACAAACATTGGCAGCACTAGTGCTCAAGCCCTGAGGTAAACTAGAGTGACACAAACTTTTCTCACATCTCACAGATAACTTATGATATTATTGATTACAGGCTCAGACTGTATTACTAATATCTTTCCTTTTTCTCAGGTATTCCTATTTTTTAAATTCTTTCTTTGCATCTGTGTGACTGAATTGCAATTTCAGTCACCAGAAAATAAATAGAAATGTTGAGACATACATTCTTTATGCACAGACTACAATAAAGTTTGTGGTGGGCTGAGAAAGGATGTATCTGTATTTAGTTGTAAGATTATCATGGTTTTATGTCATCAGTGTACTCTTACAAAATTGCAAATGTACAGCTATAATATACCATTACATTGTTAGGAACACTCTTTTTGTATAACACTGTTGTAAAGGCTAACTATGTAGGATTTTGAAACAAAGGAATGCATAGTATAATAATTTAAATGATTGTTTTCTTTGGTGTTTTGAGGATGTGTGTGCTTAACCAAGTAAAGGAAATAAACATTCACATTTAATCTTTTTTTTGTGTATGTAAAAGCGATGTTAAATAATACATGTAACATTAATAATACAACTTTACAGAAGAATAAACATTTTAGTTTGAAAAAACTCCTGTACCCTGTTTAATATCTAAATGGCAATTAATAAAAGGTCCAGGTTTTTGCCAGCAGCAATTAGATGGAATGACCCAGTTACTTGAAACAGATCTTTATTTAGTTCTTGCTTGTATCATCCAAAAAAATAAACAGTTTATACTGGATATCTAGGTTTCTTTCAGTCATAAGAGCAGAAAGTGAGTAGTTCATCCTTGCTGAAGACTGATTCATTCCTTCTTTGATAGAAGAAGAAAGAATGAGAAGTGGGAGATAGAGGCATTGAAAAGACTACCCACCAACCTGAAGCCTTTCTCTTACTCTTTAAGGGTGAGACTTACGAAACTCATATTTGAAACAGCAGTTTGTCTAACGGCAGAGTATTGTTGTTTCAGTGATTATAAAGAAAGCCAAGAATACCGAATTTGAATTTTCTAATGGATTAATTGTAGGTAAGATTCTCAAAGAAAAAGAAAAATTGAATAACCATTCAAACTTTTAAACAACATAAAGGTAGAAGAGTAAAAGCACAATATGGAAAATGTATCTTTTGAAATTCTTTACTCCTTTTATACATTCAACAACCCCCTCTCTGCAGTGTCTGAGCTGTATAGAATTTTCCTCTACTGAAGCTATAGCTTGTTGTTAATTTCGTTGGTATAGGAAAGACATTTCAGTATATTCAATGCTATTACAAGGAGGTTTTATTATTTTCAAGAGAAAAAAATCACCCTAAGGTTTTTATATATTTACATATAAATGTATACAAATTCATATTTGAATATGCACATACAAGTCAATAATTATGTGTATAATTATATATATATATATACCTGTAATTTTAAAGGTGCATTAAAGTTCATAAGGTGGTTTAATTGTACTTTTTTCTGCCTATAAACTTTAGATTGAGGGACTTTTCTCTTGGCAGCTGAAAAATAGAGACAGATAAAAGGAGAAGCTGTACTGCTGGCAAGCCACTCACATTTATCATCATCCTGGGCTGACATTGTAGAGGAAAGTCTCAATACATATTTAATTAAACTTCTTGTTCTTCCTCAAATGAGGGCTTAGGATATAGGGAAACATAAAATGAAATGTGTGCTGCAGCTGAATTTAGCATAATGCATCTATGACTCTCAGTTTTGGAAGGACTCCAGATCTAAATAACTGGCAGCTAAAAAAAATGGGGGGTGGGGGGCAGGGAGGATTATCCTGTTTACCAAAAGGCACTTTTATTTTAGTGGGATCTGGAGTTGTCTTTTATTGCTTTTACTTTGGTAGAATTAGAATCAGAAATGAAGTTTTAATTCATCTTAAGATAAAGCAAATGAATGAAACTAAATTAGAATAATCATAAAATTATAGGAGCAACAAAAAAGAGAGAATTATCAGTCTCTGAATGTTAGAGATCCTTTATGCACATCACAAGTAGTACCACGTCCCAAACTGAAACAAAGCATGTAATGAAAAAGGGGAAATTATGGCTGTTTCAGTGTAAATACAAATATCTTGTGAGCTATTCTAGATTATCACAAAACAGCAATATAATGAAACTGCATTTGTGGAATATCTAAATAAAATAGGTATCATGTTATGCTGAATGAAAGGAGTTAGCTCCAATATTTTTTCCCTTCAACACCTTGGATACAAGGCTTATAAAAACCTGCATAGAGGTAAGTAAATTTTTTACATATTTTTGACACATATTTTCAACACAAAATTTCAAAATTATTTTCCAAGAAATCAGAGTTCTGAATGTATTCTGCACTAACCAACACCCTGAATAAAGAGTTAAGACTATTCTCAGTTTGCTAACATCCACTCCAGTATAAACTGTGGAACCTTCACCTTCTCTTTCCTTGTTGAAAATGGACTTCCATTTTCAAATATCCCAAAAAGCACGATATAACACAGTTTGTGAACACTTTGACATTTCCTGCCCATCTTCCAGATGGTAAGAGCAGTCACTGGTTTATGTAAAGCATTTAGGTGCTTGTCTATGGGAGTGGGTGCTTACTGTTAGATGCATTCTGAACATTTTTTTTCTCATCCTTGAGACCAGCAGAGAGGGCAGAGCACTGTTGGCTCATCACAATATCCTTTACCAGCCTCCTTCTTCTCAAGGAAGGACTAAGTGTTGACGTTTAGATCCTGGGGGATATTTCTGAGATGTGCATACCAAACCAGGGAACAGGGAGAGGTACTAGGACTAAGTGCTTTTTTTTTTTTAATAAAAATTTTTGTTGTATTTTTAGTGAGGCTTTTCTGCATTAAATAATCTGGACTATTAAATTGTTGAAACATTAATTGGACTAACAACAAATTCTTATCTCTCTGTAAGAGATCTATTCACTTTTGCTCTTTGGAAGATTTTGAAGTGTAAGAACCTTTTTGCCTACTTTTCTGAAGTACAGAGTAGCCTTCCTTCCTTACAGTATAACCCAGCAAAAAGAAATTTGCCATGGTAAATGCTATATGACTTGTGATTATGTGATTACATACACCTTAGATAACTTTGGTTGAGTGATTCCAAGCTGAGTGAAGCATGTCTTCATTCCAAGTTAATTTGTAGTTCATAACTCATTCTTTTATGTGTTTGAATCCTCTGGTACTAAGAAGAGTAATGAGTTTGGGCCTCAATTTCACTCTTCCCCAGGAAGATTTTGAATGAAACCAATGCAACTGCTGTGATTCAAAGAAAGCTCAAAGCTTATTCATGGTCTGAGCATGACTACTGGATTGTAGTTACCATGAATTTAGGTGCCATTTCATCCTTTTCCAGTTGATTTGTGAATTGTGATGGAGCTTAGTCAATTGCTAAATGCCCAGGTGCTCAGATGGAGTGCATGTGTGTGTACTTGTCTGCAGGTAGCTATGGCACTTGCACTCAGGAGGCAGTTCAAGTATTTATGTTTAGATACAAGATTTAATAGCTTAGAAGCAGAGGTACTATTTAATTTATGCACTGTCAGGCTCAGTATTAAAGAACAGCCTTCCTAACTCACTCAATAATCAGCACCACATGCAAAATCTTACCTTTAAAACTTAAAACATATAAATGAAAATTAAACAGAATCTTCATATAAAACTTTCATTTTCGCCTGAGAGAAGAGGATAGCATTATAATTTTGAGATATCTTTTGTGAAACTAAAAGCGTATCTGTTGTATGTGCATGTGCCCATGCATGTGTTCATACACATTATTTGGTACCTTAAAATGGTTGCTTTGATGCAGAACACATATGGTAAGTAGTTTAATGGTAATATGGCAAAAAGTGATCCTCATAGAGCCTTACAGGGGTTCACAGAAGAGTATACAACCTTGCAAAATCAAATAAAGTTTAATGGTATTGTAACTGTCTCGGAAATTAATTTTTTGTGAGAAAATTTTATTTTGTTTGGAAAAGATTTCTTATGTGTCTGCAGACAGTGACAGAAAGACTGCAGAGCAGCCTACAGTTGGTGGATGGCAAATGTCTTTGCTCTGCATTAGAATCTACTCACAGATAGCTGAACTCGGCTCAGAACCTGGAAACAATGGGAACAGAGCAGAGGGCTGTGGAATTTAATGTATTCTACTTACCAACAAGAGTTTATTACGTTATAAATTTTCCACAGAATAAAACAAAAAATGTCCACCATTTTGAGAAGTGCCCTTCTGACTTGTGGTCAGGGAAAAATAATGAAAGAGTACATTTGTCAACCAGTTTAAAGGCATAGTTGAGATACTAGCATGTATTTATAGTCTCAGTAGTGGCAATGGAATAATACAGAAAAGAAAAACAGGAGCAAGAGGAATATGATAAAGGAGAGGACGTGCATCAAATCAGTGGTCAGCCAATATTCTAGTTGCTACTTCATTGTTGTGTGACAACAAGAAAAGCATGCTGTCAGCTCCTCAGATCAAATCTAGTGATGTTTCTACTTTACCACTGTGAAAGGTACTCAGTAACATTGTCTTGGTAATTGCCAGAGTGCAGCACCATCAATTCCCACCTCAACTGTGGAAATCTTCTTGCTGATAATTTGTGAAATTGCAAATTCTAAGGTGCATGAAATAACTTGTTGATAGGAAAGCAATGACACATCAACAAGGAATGCTACTAAAGTTTTCACAGTCCTGAAAATGCTTTTTATAACAGGCATTTTTAGTTAATATATCTTCTAGTTTGAGTAATAAAAATCTGCTGTATCTTAAGAACATTATAAAGGGTTCTTATATTTTGGGGGTTTTTTGAACGCTTTTTTTAAAGGAACCTGCAGTTTCATGTGCTTGCGACTTCTGATAGCTGTTTATGATAGCATTGCCTTTCAGAGCAGTATGTTTAGTCAATGAAATTCTATTTATCATCACACATTAATTTTTTATATGTCTGTGGACTTCTTCATATATTAATCTGATTCCACACAGTTTGGAGCTGCGCACAACCAGAGAAGTACAACCTGTCCACAGGCAGAAAGCTGCAGTAAATATAAACAAGCAGGGTAAATTTAAAACAGAAGCTGAGATCGCTCAATCCCTCCTGTAGTTACCAGCTCTTCACTGAAGTCGTTATCTCAACCTCTTGAGCTGTAATAATAGCACACTTTGCAGAATTGTGAGAACATGAAATTTTATTTTTAAACTTCTAGTGCTCTCTGAGCTGGCAGTTGGATTTTAATTCTCTGCAAGATTCAGTGACTTCTGAATTATGTTATTTTTCTCCATAATATGCCCATTTCCTGATATGCATTGGCACCAACTTAAGATCTGATGCTGCACACTCTGAGAAAATGAGATATATAATAAAAAATGTTTAGTCTTTTTCTTGAAGTCATGATGTTTTATGCTTGTGTGACTTTTTCTTTTTTTTGTTTTTTCATATTTTTTCACAAGCCTAGACAAATTGAGCTAATTATTTTAAAATTAACCAGAAGACTTACCACTGAAATTCAAAATTACCACAAATTCTTAAAATCCCTAAATAATTTCTTTTAAACAAATGATGATGGTATAGTATCAGGTGTCAACAGGAAACATACTAATATATTAAATCTTTTTCATTCAAGTTTATTTTTAATTACATTAAGTTCAACTACACTTAAACCTGTGCTAAGCAAAACGTTTTTAAAGCATTGCTGATCTGTGAACTTACTGAGTATATAAATAAAAAGTTTTGTAAACTAGGAAGAAGAGCGAAGAAATCCTGTCCTTTATTGTATACTTAGCACAGGTATTTCTATATATCAGAAAAATAATCTGTAATATATATTTTAAAAAAGGGACCTAAGGTCCCTTTAATGAGACATATTGAAGGAAATTGAAAGGTATATCATTACATTGATTTCTATAAAAATGTATTATCTTCAGTTGTATAAATATTTTTTACCTTAGTTTTTATAGTTATACCTTGTACATGTGAATCTCTTCATAGGCAATAGAAACAGGCACACCTTAAATGAGATTCATCCCATCTTAAAAGGGATGTTCAAGGTATTTCAGATGAACTACTTATAGCATGACCTTGAGTATAAGTGGAGCTTGGTTCTCAGGTGGATTTCTGTGGGATGGCAATATTTAGGGAGTGTATTGCTAGCATATTAATTATCAATTCAGTATCATTAAGAAAAGGAGAGGGCACATCTTGGAGGAGCAGAGACCTGAACACCCACTCTGTGTTCAGGTGTCTGTAAAAAATAAGTTCCATTCCTTTTATATCTTTGTTCCAGTACAAGGGGACTGTATGTTTAACGTAAGTATCTAAACACTTCTTTAGGGAAAGAAATAAGAGAGATATTGCAAAAGAACAGGATATATGTCAGATGATACTCTGTATTCAAAAATGAAGCCAGGCAAAGATTTTTTTCCAGAAGGCTGTAATAAACCTTTGTTCAATAAATCTCTTTGCTAGAATTTTACTAATTTCTAGGCCGTAAATATGAAATATTTATGACAGTATATGCTTATTGGACTAAAGATGTATTACCTCTCTCTATAAATATGGCAACTAACAAATGAGGAACTATGTGATCCAAAGAACACAAAATGAGATTTTTAAGGGTAAATTTTATGAGGTTAAAAATAAATATTTTTAAAAAAACAGACCCAAAACCAAACCAAAATGCATTATCAGGAGAGTTTGTACAAAAAAACCACCTCAGAAATGCCATGCTTTTCTCTGCTTTTGAACATAAGTTGGGGAATGGCCAAAATCTTCTTTTTGTCCTTTTTAATTCTGGAAAACAACTTGTTTGGAAATAAAGTGACAAGTAAACAAAGTAATTTGTCTGGACTAGTAATTAACAATAGCGTTGGTATTCTTCAAGGATGAAAAACAGTAATGTCCAGACTACAGGTAAGACTGTACAGTTTTCTATTCCAAAATAAGGAATTCAGCTGGTCAAAGACTTGATAGTTGTTTTAGAGCCTCATTTTTCTTTAAAAAAAATCCTCAGTAGGTTTTAAGGATTTTAGATCAGTCACGAAAACCCAATAAACAAAACATTATCATCAGCCAGAAGGTCCCGGGACTGCTGAACAATGTTGTCTTTTCTCATTTCCTCAATAACCAGGCTTCCCATTTGCTTCCATTTGGAGGTTTGTGTCAATCTCTGTGATTTCATGCACCATTGGCTGCGTTGATACATCTTAACAAAACCCACAAAAACACCATAAATTTTGATCTTTTTCCTATCAAGATGTTTATGCACTTATTTTGTGAATTAGGTGAGTATTTAAACTAGTATTTTTAGTCTTCTAGAATTTTATTTTTAAATCTTTGTTTACCATTTTCTGAAACTATGTTAAATATACATTCAATCTCTTCCTCTAAATTAAACTATGTTGTCTTACTGACAGTATCATAAAAATATTTTTCAATTTTGTGCACAATTATGTCATTAAATTTTCATTTTTTATTAAATTGGAGAATATATTATTTGTAATTATGCATAATTTGCACAGCAATCCCAGAGTTGGCAATAGGCTTCTTTTCAAAAAACTGGTTCAGAGTTGTCCCATTTTTCTGAAACCCTCCTCCCTGGGGCTCTGATGTCTATAATTTATGCCCTAGTTTGGTGCCACATTTCTCTGTGACCTTGACCCAGTTTTACTAAGAGTTATTAACTTGTGAGAAAGTCTGTGAAAGGAAGAGATATAAAACGAGTAAAAGCACAGACAGAAGTACAATTGCTGAGACAGTATTAGCAACACAACAATTCACAAGAAGAAATACTGATGTGAAAGTTTACAAAAATCCCAAGAACAAGGTCAAAGAGTCAGCAGACAAAAGGTCAGAGCCCTTGATGATTTCTCCTGACTGGCTGCCTGGCTTGCAGACACTCATCAAGGATGGTGAATGTATTAATACTTAGTTGAAGAGTTTGCTAGTCCTCATGGTTTAATGTATGTCTTGGTCAATACATATATTTGCACTCTTCAGTTGTGTATATTCTGTTTACAGTGTCCTTTAGAATGGCAAAAACTGACTGAAGGAGGTTATGTGGGAAGGAAATGTTACCATTACCACATAATTGCAATTTGATTTGTCTCTTGCAATGTTGGACAATGGTTATAGATATCACTGAAACAGATGTCTGTGTTATATTGAGGTAGCACTTTTGGTAGCAGTATTATCACAAAACACACAGATGTAGAAAAAGGGTCTCTCTTTTCCAAAAGTTTCCTCCAAGTCCAAGTTGAGCCATATTAATGTATTATATTTATTAAAAAAGAGATTTTATATATGTCTAATTACTGAAGCCTTTTTTCCTAATGAATACTAAAGTCATTGTTCAAAATGTACAATTCTTCCACTGGCATCCTATGCTTTTGATCTAAATTTCAAATGATGCTGAAAATAAGGGAGAAAATCTGGAATCAGAGACAAACAAAACCATTGCAATAACATGTTTGTTATTTAAAAGTGTCCCTAATTTCAGTTTAGATCCAGATATGGTTAATAGTCTAGACCCAAGTATTTGAATGTTGAGGAAGAAAACCAAATTTCTCTTTTAAAGCTGCTTGTAGCAATAAAATAGAAATAAAAAGCACTGTATCATAATGAAGAATCAGACCATGGAATGCCAAAGTAAAACTTGCTTAAAGTTGTATCACTTAACTAAACTGTACAAGAAACAAACCCAATCTTATTAGCTTTGCACCACAAATTATAGTCTCCCTACTAGAAGTTCTAGAGTGTGCTTAACTAAAAAAAAAAAAAAAAAAAACTGACTCAAAAAACTAAAGGAATAAAAATGGAGTTAAAAGTTTTTTATAATTATATGCATTTCCAAGGACAGTATGAAACTCTGCATGTGATTTATTCTGTCTGAACACAGGAAACAGGTAACTCACAGGTTCTCCAGCTCAGATGATTAGTTAGAGGTCCCAGGTGATTTCATTATTTTATGGCCATAAAAGTACCCTTATAGAAATGTTACCATCACGTCAATTTCTCTTCTCTTGCACCTGCATAAAGAATGCAGCCATCCTTGAAACTCCTGACAACTGGAACTCTACAACTGGTAGCTACAGAGCCTCTTCCTTAACTGAGCTATTAACTATAAGAATAATAATAATGTAAAATAATCCAAATATTTTAGATAAAGCTGTAAGTAACTACTCTGAATATACAATCAGGGCTTCTAGACCTTCATTACACCTAAGCAATTACACCTAAGTTTACAAAATAACAGCAGGTATTCATAGGTAAAAAGATAAAGGTAGAAAATCACAGCTATCATTGTATCAGCATAATTATCAAAATGCATTTTCTTGTCTTTTCTGTTTGATTTTTCCAGAAGAAAGAATTTCTTTCTTTTGGAATGAAAAAAAATCTCTTTACTTTTTTGGATATACATAAATTTACAAAAAAATATTTCCCATCCTCACCAGAAATTCAAATCGTGTGTTTACAAAGTGCTATGTGATTTCTTCTCAAGAACTGCGGCAAGGAGATAACTTTTAAAACCAATTATTTTTAAATGATTTTCAGCAGATGCTTTACACTCCTTCATCCATCTGGTGAGCCTAGCAGCTTATATGAAACCAAGATAGCTCTGTTTTATTTCAAGATTCTCTACAGGTAAGAGTATAATCTTTCCCCTAATTACTACTGATGTATGAAAAAACATACTGTAATTTTATAGGGTTTTGACACACTTAAACATAAAAGGCTCTTGATTGGCTCTGTGCTCCTTTTTCTATAAGGTCAGGTAGTTTTCTTAATCACTTTTGTCAGCCGTATTAACCTTCAAAAACTACTTCTGTTTTGTGTAGTTAGGACAGTTAAACCTGTAAAGGCTAATTTATTCTCTGCTTCTAGGCAATCAGAATTTTTCCTCGTTCTGCTAGGTTACATCAATTTAACCTGAGCATGAGTTTGATCTGTTTAATAGTACTGAAGTGTTGCTGTGACCCCACAGAATGAAAAGTTTTCTTCTTCCAGTACTGAGTGGCTGGTAGAAATTAAACGAAGAATAAAACAAAACAAAAGACAAATCAAGGAAAAAACAGGTTTTAAAGTGCAAACCAAGGAATTTGAACTAGCATGCAAAGACCTTTAGAAAAGTCCTGATGTTTTATATGAGTCTGAGTAATTGGATACTATCTGTATTACCTCAATTACCTTTGCCTGGATATGTCAGATAGCAAGGAATAAAATTAGGATTTATAGTCAGTGGTATCATACCACAGAGCTCCCTTCTCCTGGGGTGACACCAGCTAGTATACTGCAAAGAGCAAACTGGTTTTATGGTGCAAAATGATTTGCAAAAAGAACTGGGCACCAAGGTGAAATTTCAAAAGGAAATTCTGTAAATGAAAGCAAGCTTGTAGCTGTACGTCTCTGCAGTGAAAGTGGGTGTATGAAAAGGTCTGCTTTTTGTGGCATCAGAAGACCCTGTGAACCATGTGAAAACTCTCAAGACTCCAAAACCAAAGTAATAAGTACTCCAAATCAAAGTAGAATAAAGAATAAAGAATACAATAGATATAATAAGACTTTTTCATTTAAACTACACACAATCACCTACAATGATCTTCCAGTCTAACTACCTGACCTCTTCAGGTCTGACCAACAGCTTAAACATATCATTCAAGGGAATGATCCTAATGCCTCTTAAACACTGGCTGGCCTGGAGCATCCACCACCTTTCTAAGAAGCCTGTTTCAGTGTTTGACCACCTGCTCAGTAAAGAAATGCTTCCTAAGGGCCAGTCTGATCTTCCCAATGTGCAACTTCGAACCATTACCACACACATCCCGCCACTGGATACCAGGGAAGAGACAAGCTTCTCCCTTTTCACACCCCTTCCTCAGGAAGCTGTAGAGAGCAAGGAGGTCGTTCCTTAGCTTCCTTTTCTCTGAACTAGACAAGGCCAAAATTCTCAGCCATTCCTCACAGCACAGTCTCTCCAACGTTTTCACCAACTTCGTTACTCTCCTCTGGATTTATTCAAGAACCATCACATCCTTCTTAAGTTGTGAGGCCAAGAAGTGTACACAGTACTCAAGGTGAGCCTCTGTTAACACTAAATACAGCAGAATAATCATCTCTTTTGACCAATTAGTTATGTTTATTGCAACATTCAAATTAATTGTGTTTACTGCACCCCAAGTTGCAGTTTGCCCTCTTGGCTCCAAGGCCTGGTGACAGCTTACCCTGAGCCTGCTGTCGATCAGCACTGCCACATCCCTTTCTGCCAGACTGCTCTCCAGCCAATTCTCTTCCAATATTTAATGTGTGCAGGGGTGTTAAATCTTCCTACACACAGAATCCAGCATTTTGACTTGTTTATTTTCATCCCATTAATCATTGCCCAAAATGCCAATCTACCAACATGAATCTGCAAAGCCTCCTGTCCTTCAAGAGAGGCAACAGCATTTCTTAGTTTGGTACCATCACCAACCTTGCTAATGGTACTTAATGAAGATATTGAACAGGATTGCACTCTGGGCTACCATGGTCCCTGGCTACACTGCTAGGCAGTTACTGGCCTCCAACCAGACTTCATGATTCTCATTCTGTAGTTGAAAAAGAATGTCGGTCTTCCCACTGTTTTTGGAAAAAAAAAAAAAAAACTGAATTATTTATTTTGTAAAGCACCCTGGTATTATGAAAATGTGAAACATCCCAAATGCCTAGAGATGGGTCAAATTAGTAAGATTTAGGTTAGAAAAATAGTATTGTATTAACAATAAGCAAAAGAAAGCACAGACTGTTGCAGAAAAATGAAAGTAATTCCAGCAGACAAATAAGAAAAGACTTCAAATAAAAGTAATGAAAACTTTTCTCAGAAAAATAATTCACATGGAAGAATGCACTCCTTTTGTACAACAGTATATAGAAATATAAAAGAAATAATGAATGAAGCAAAAATGTTCATGGATATAGAATTGGACAGTGTATTCTCTTCTTCCCTGTAGCCATATAAAGTGTAGTTTGAGGAACTGTCACTCTCAGGGTAATATGTCAAACCAGATTTTGTCACAGGTCAAAATATGCGTATGACTGAGAAAAAAGGCTGGCAGTGATCTATGAGGAGAAAAGGGCAATGTTACTATTGAATGAGCTGAAGATGAAAAGATAGGATGCTTTTCAGCAGATGTTTTTTCCTTTTAAATTGACAGATGTTTAAAACTGTTCAGGCTGTAAGAAAAATGACTTTTAAAAACTTTTAGCCAGAGTACCTAATCAAAAATGGGGAGGAAGGGGAAGATGGGAGGAGGGGAAGGTGTACGTTCATGTAAACAGCACATGAGATTCACTGGTGTCACAGGGGTAGATGAAACAGGCACTATTTATGGGGACCTAGAACTATCATTTCTTACAATGACAGGATCATTTTAATCTATTTCCTCATGGTCAAATTTCTTGTCAAGTGACTAATAATTGTACTTTTCTATCCTAGTTCCTAGATCATCTAGGGTGTTTGGGTTCTTTACATTTTTTGATTGTTCAACACCTTATACCATTATTTAAAGATCATGGACACTAGGGAAAACTAATACTAAAATTGGTTTGAAGGAAATTCTCTAGGAACCCCTTTATGAGCTAATAACAGTCACTCCAAAGTTATTACATGAATTGTCCTGTTAGTTTTCAGGACACTTAATTTCTTTCTGTTTGAATGAATCCATATTTCCTTCAGTATAATTAATAACTTACTGTGGGCAACAAATATCTTCTTGGAACCTAAACAAATAATTTTTTTCACTGAAACTAGTGAGCTTTTAGACCTGTTTTCTGTTGGATCACCCATGCTTCTTAAACCTTCTTCTCTACAGCCACTTTGAGTGAAGAAATGTGATAAATCCAGTGTCAGTTTAGTGTATATAGCTGAGTAAGTTTAAATAACTCTAGTACCTTAAAAGGTTTGTAAGAAACAGATTTTCCAGCAGCTATTTATGTTCAGTGATTGAGCAGTTACATCTTCAACAGCCTGGACTGTCAGTAGCAGTCAGTAAGACCTGGTTGTCAGCAAAAGGTCCCAGGACAGATAATCTGATAAGTAATTACCAATCTTCAATATGCTTCAGTTAATAAGTCAGTTAGGGATCCTATGTAATCATCATAACAAATACCTCATAACTTCTCAAAGTAATAGAATATTTTACAGAATATTATAAATTTAGTATATATAGTGCAATAACATATATAGCGTGTGTTTTGGCAGCTACAGAATCCTCAATATTTTTTAATAACTTTACAAAAAAGTTAAAGTGGAAATAATTATAAGTGAGTTGTGAGGTTGACTTGTTACTTTACTTGTTTTCTTTTCATGTTAGAATAGATAAGCAAGACAAAACTACACAAATTTTACCATCTAAAAGCAGATTTATTTTCTTTTCATGCTAATAAAATCATTATCGTCTGGAGCTAGCATGCTAGCATTACAGACAGATTTTTTTTTTTTCCACCGTTATTTTCAGTGTTGTGTTTGTGTGTTTGTATCAGTGTTTTGAAGGATGGAAGGAGGAGCATGTGAAGGAATGATAGTTCTCCAAAGCCAGTACCTTTCATATAAATATGTAGGGTTTTAAGGAAGCATTTGCTGAAGATATGTCTCAGTTTCTTTCTGAAAAAGCAGTGGACATATCAGTACAGCCAATAACAGGCAGCTTGCAAAGCCTGTTACTTTCCCCATCAGCAACACGGGTCTGTTTTCTTTTCTGACTGTGGCCCTTGTCTCAGTAACTAGAAATACACAGTAAAATTTTAGCAGTTTGTGGTACAGGCAGAATTACTCTATATCTCTAAGTACACAGTGGCAAATCTTAGTAAAGCTGCAGGTACTGAATTGTGCCCTCTGGTTCTTGTTAACATAATGTCAGATTAATTATCAGTTCTTGACTTGAAATATGTCGACTTGCATTATCCCTAACAGGTATATGCACAGATGTAAATTTTTGAAATGCAATAAAATCAATATTTTAACCAGAGCCATGCCACCCCCACCGCTTCCTCCAGCTTGGAACGGATGCCACCTCGCCACTCCCTCTGGCTCAGGAGTGTTGTTCCCCAGCCGCTTCCTCCAGCCCAGGACAGGTACCATGCTTACTTGACCAGAAGGAACTCCTTGGAAAAAAATCCCTTTCCTCCCACCCTCAGCAATGATGTGAGGTGGAACAGAACAACCACTGGATCCTGGCTATGCCCCCTCCTGGCTACTGCAAAAATTAACCCTGTCCTGGCCAGAACCAGGGCACTCACACTACAGAAATTAACTGAATTAGCATTTAACACATTGATTTTTTGAACTATACTGAAATTTGTGAAGACAATAAAGGTTCAGTGCCTCTTTTATAACCTGAATGATTCCATTCATAATAATGTACTTCATTTTATTTAAATTTCTGTGTTTGGTTTTGCTACCTCACATATCTTTAGTCCCAAAAAATACAGTTTAGGGGTTTTTTAAGGCATAACTGAAACTTGCGCTTCAATGCAACCTCTAGAAATAGAGTATTCAATTGTGAAACTTACAACTTTCAGAAGACTGTACTAGATACATTTCAATAACTAATGTTGTATCAGAGTGAATAAGATAACTGGAATTTAACTTAATAAATATAATATGGAAAAAAAATGAGTCACTTTCTAATTCTGTTCTATTTTTCTAATTAGAAGCTTGCTCTAATTAATTGGTTCTAATTCAAGTTCTAATTCTGATCTAACAGAAAATTCTATAATTTTTTTTGAAGTGGCCATTTACCCTGAACAGTGATCCATAGTTTGGAAATGAACTTGTGTTTTTCTTCCAGATAAATGTGCACTGGCAGTTGTAGAACAGACTACATTTTAAGACTATTAGAATGAAATAGCCACACATGTTAGCTGAATATTAAAAACCTCTATATCTGACCTATGCCTAGTGGTCTAACTTTTCTATGACTCTAAGAAAACTGAATCCAAACACATTTTCAGTCTTTATAGACACCCTTGAAAAAATAAAAATACTTTTTGAAAACCAATTTACTTCGTAGTGCCAAGAAACATCCACTTAGGTACAGCACTTTTGTGTGGAACTGGCATGAATTCTTGATCTTAGCCATTTTAAATCCTCTTTAAAAAAAAAAAAAATTTATTTGAAACTGCGTTTGCCTAATAAGGTAATTTAGTGCTCTAATTATTAGTCAATATGTAATCTATATCAGTTCTGTTTAGAGTTGAGTGCACTCCTCGTGCTGCACAAATAGTAACAGATGCAACATGTCCTGACTAGAAGCACTGGGTGTCAAAGATGAGGTGAGTTTTTTTATTAAATGCTCTTAGTTGTATGATTGTTTCCATGAGTGTGCCATAATACAGTATTATAAGCATGGCTTGTCATATAAATAACCAAGGGGAGTGGGGGAACAGCTATTAACCTCCATGCACAATGTACACATTTTTCTTTAACTCCTTTTGACTGTGTGGACATATTTTGGCAGCCTTGATTGTGTGTCATTTTTTGTTTGAGCGTCATTTCCAAATTTATTTCAATACCTGACAATTGCACTGTAGTTTTTTTGTAAGCATTAACACTATGCTAATTATGAAATTATGAGTATTTTTAATGCTTGCCACAAGTTTAAGAAGATCCTATATGTGAACTCTTGCAGTCTTGGGAGAATTCCATAGAATTCAAACATTGGCAGCAAGATGAAGGTAATGTGTACACACACAAAAGAGAGAGATGTGAAGGTGCAAAGCAATAGCAACCAAATCTTCATGTGAAATAATTGGACAAAATGTTATCCTGTTATCATCTTTAAAAATGGAAATGCAAAATCACTCAAAAAATATAAATAATCAAGCATAAGTTCAATAGTTTATTTCAGATTGTGGTAAAATATGATTAACATTTAAATGAAATTTTCTGGCTTCTAAGTGTAAGGGAGAGGATTTATCATGAGGAGCATGCATAGACACTGCCTGCAGGCACCATTCCTGCTCAGGGCGGTTCCACCATTCAAGTTGCACAGACCAGGTAAGTACCAGTGAGTGTTCAAGCATATATGTTTAACAGATTCTTTTCCCAAAAATAGACATGTAAGAATCACAGAAGGAAAGTGAATGTGTTATTGGTACTTCTTAGACTTTTTGAAAACAGTCTATATTTAAAATAGTTTTCGTATAAAGTTAAACCTGTTTACTTTATAATGATCAGAGTAATATAATGATCAGTCAGTTTGTGGATGCATGATTTCAGTCAGTTTGCAGGATTTACTTCAGTTTTAAACCAAAATGACAGTAAGTTCTGGGAACATGCCAAACTCAGGCTGGCAATTTCCAACTCCTGCAATCATCTTGCTCAAAAAATTATACAGGAGAAAAAGAGTTAAATAAAGTATCATTATCAAAACACAAGCTTGTCCAATTTTTTATGAACAAATAGAAACTAGAAAAATCATTTTTCATATGCGCAACAAAATAGTTAGGTTTTCAAGTGAAATGTTAGCAGATTATTGTAAGTTCTACAGTGTCCAATTGGGCCCTGGTCCCTAAGACCATCTCTTTCACAATGACCATGTTCACGATATAACAAACATAGGAATTTCCTTAGCTTGGTCACATTATTTCTAAGGTTTTCATGGTAACTTTGGAACTAACAAACAACTAGCAAATTGATCCTCACATTTAAACAATCTTAGTTTCGTTTTGAACAGGAAGTATTTCATTGTAACTGATCTAGAGACTGAATATTTAAACATGAAATATTTTTAGAATTGTTCTGTAAATCACGATTGTTGTAATCAGAATGTATTGTAATATCTTGATGCTGTATGAGCTACATTCCTTTTTCGGCATGTGTAACTTCGGCATCAGTGACCAACAAGTTTAGAGACCAATGTGTGCACTAACAAAACATCACTCTGGACACATCATAACCAATTTTCAAACGTTCATTTCTCAGGTCTAGAAGACAGAAGACCTTTGGTACTTGTAACAACTCTGGATTTTTTTGATAAATGTGACATCTGAACAATTCTTCTGGTACTACTGCTGATTGCTAAAACTTTTTAGCAGCTTCTCCTGGACTCAAGTTTTTACCCTTTATTTCTGTATAGCGCAGTACCTCAGACACCATGAGAAAACCTAGGTCATTCACTGACTTTGTTTTTACAATTTGAAATAATCTTTCAGTAGAATTCATAGCAATTTTTAATGTTATATTAATGTGATATAATTTCTATTAAATTATAGAATTTGAAACTCTAAGCCAAAATTCTGAAATATTCGGGAAGGCATATAAACACTTCATCTTTTTCAGTTAGGAAAGAGAAATGTTTTGAAAGGGAACATTGGTGAAAAGACCAAGGGCGGTTTGATGGTTAAACATTAATAATTTTGTCTCTAACATGCTTTCAAATGAATATGGTTGAAAAATGTGCCAGTTTGACGTGCAGTTTTAAATTTCTGATAGAATTGTATGATCCTAAACTGAAAGCAATGAAATAATTATAATCAACAACATTATATACATATATATAATTTATAATTACATGTAATTATAATAATTGCTCACTTTATTTACTCAAAAACAGAATAAAAGCCCCAAATACTTAGCATATTATATAGAATATTTGAAAAGATCTTCAGTTACAAAATGTGCTATTTGTTACAATTTTGACAATTCCAATCTAAGAAAAGCTTTGGCAAGGAGGAAATTATAAAACAAAGTTTGATGGAAGGAAATATAAGCACCATATCTTATTTGCAATATTTGCCACTTATGAGGCTTGTCTTAGTAGGCCTTTCTAGGTTTAAAACTGTATGACTGAGAAAAAGATCTCTACAGGTGGCTGCTATTTTTAATTTTCTAAGAAGTAATTTCTTAATTTCAGGGCATAATACATAGATAATTATGTTTGATTTTTGCTATTTGTGCAGTAAAAATCTGATGAAATAAGTAAAAAGAGATAAAAATCAGGGCTGTTGCAGTGCATTACTTCAAATTTTGGATTTATTATGACTAGGCAAAAGACCTGTGTGACTTCATCTTCTCCAAAATAGTAATAAGAACTACTAAAAGACTGTCACAGTAATTTCTTTCTGCTATCAGAAGAAAAGTAATTATATGAGAGCAATCATGAAGCGATTATTTTCTTCTCAGTTGAAAACCAGGTTTATAATAAATGATTTAATGGTTTACTACATAATTTAGATTTTTCATTCTTTGTTTGCAATTAAAAGTGTATGCAGGAAGAGGACAGCTCAGGCAAATCTTCTTTGAGGAAAAAATGTTGACATTATCATTTAACATGTATTCAAAGTAATTACTTTCTTCTTTGAAAAAATACAGCACTTACCCAGTTACAGAAAAAGCAAGGATCTGTGTATATTTTAAAGTCTACCAATGATTTTAATATACATACATGTATACTGTCTTTGTATGTACAGCTGGAGCATTACATTTTAGTTGGATCAAAATAGAAAAACGTTCTTGGTGGATTGAGCACAATTTACTGACATTTTAAAACAGTTAGAGACCTAGAGACAGCACTCGAATATTTCACTTGAGAACCTGCCAAAGTTTTCTGTAGTTTCCCATGCCGACCTACATTTAAAACAAAAAAATTAAATACATATATATAGATGTGTATACCATAGATTCCTTTTTGTTTGCTTTTAAGCCCAGCTTCTGCTGGATGTAAAAGAAAGTTATTCCATGTTATTCTCTAAGGCACCATCCCACAAACAGCAAGAGATATTTCTTGCAGATTTATTGTGATTGATCCTACACTTGGAATGAAAGTGGAGCACCTGAATTAATTCTTCCCTACTGCTGCTGGTTGTTACTTTTATGATGGAAATTGATAACACGAGTGTTGCATGCATTTTGCCCATCTGAAATGTGCCCAATAGAGTTTCCTGGTGATAGCAATTCTAGTGAGAAAAAAGGCGTGACTACTAGCATGAAAACACTTCACAAGAATACCCCAAATTTCCATAACTCTAGAAGTATAGAGGGATGATCTTCCTTGCTAGACTGATGTCTAAAAGGTTTCCCTAGGAATAAGATAAGCCATCAGCTTTATTTATGAAAAAAAGGAAAACAGCAACTTTTTTGAGAAAGAGAAACACTATTTCACCTCTGATTTTAAGAGAAAACAAATATTACTGAATGAATGCATTCTTGAAGTGCCTTTTATTCTGTTTTTCATAGAGACACCTTAAAAAATAAATTTTAATAAAAATTAAGCACATATTTGCAAGTTTCTTTTTTTATTTTAGCATCTGCTGGTTTTATTTCTGGTTTTTCATAATTGCCCTGACTCTCCACTAATAAAAGCATGCCTTTGGAAAGGCTGTCTCAGGTTTGGTTTATAATGATAAATGTTTTAGGCACTGCTTGCTTTTGTTCATCGTTTCCTGCCAGGCACCTGAGTATTGAAAATAGCAAGTCACCTCTAAAGATGTGCCAAGTGACCGTAGCTAATTTGAGAACCCTGTGTCATTTTCAGGTCTGTGAATACCACAAATTTCAGCTCCCATGGATGTTTTAAAAAGGGATCAGCCCAGTAATGACATAAAATTGTACTCAGAATCCTCATAATTAGACAGCATCAGGATTAATACAGGTATAGTACCTATTTTTATTCAAAAATTGTTATAGAAATGTCAAAAATCAGTGTAATCTTCTGAGGAAGAATGGTATTTTGATGCACTGCAAATTCTCAGGCACAGTTTGTACTCTTCTGATGCAGAAAGACACTTGAAAAATGTCTTCTTACAGAGCTTTAAGTCATACACTCTATAGACTTGAGATATGTACTTTCAGCCTTTTAGGACTGAGCTATCAATTATGTGTGTTTTACTCTAGTAAAATATATTGTAAAACTCATATTTGCATGATATTTTTATAACAAAAAAGAATGAAGATAAAATTGATATTTAGAAGTGCTGAAATTTTAAAAATTAGATTATGACACCTCAAGAAACAAGAAACCGAATGTTTCAATAATTGTTTTTTTTCCTTTTAGTCTTGGGTTATAATTTTTGCTCTGCTTTTTAGTGATTTGCTCCTTATCTTGAGGAGATTACAACATAGTAGGCAGAAATAATTTAGATCTTATCTAAGAGGAGGAATTTTCTTTGTTCCACAGCAATCATTTCTCAGACTAACTGGTACTTTGCAGGAAGACTTTTTGTTTAAAAAAACAATTATTGAAACATTCAGTTTCTTGTTTCTTGAGGTGTCATAATCTAATTTTTAAAATTTCAGCACTTCTAAATATCTTTTTAAGTGATACTTTAAATCTGCATAGCAAATATGAACCATGGGAAAGATATAAACTCCTACTATATACCCTGGCTCAAAAAAAGTCTTCCTGCAAATGCAATAGCAATGAAATAAGTAGATGCTTAAATTGGAACATGGAAGTACCAGTTAGTCTGAGAAATGATTGCTGTGGAACAAAGAAAATTCCTCCTCTTAGATAAGATCTAAATTATTTCTGCCTACTATGTTGTAATCTCCTCAAGATAAGGAGCAAATCACTAAAAAGCAGAGCAAAAATTATAACCCAAGACTAAAAGGAAAAAAACAATTATTGAATTATTTTAAACAAAAAGTTATTTATACTGCACAATGACTTAAAACATGGATTTAATATTATGGAATTCCTGTATTTTAAAGTCTACTAAAGGGCAAACCTACTTTGGAATCCATAAGATTATGTTACCTTTTTTAAGAACATGAATTTCATTGCTATAATTCAAGCACTGGCACGATATTTTTGTTACATTTCACTTACTAGATTCTTCAATGAGTAACTTTCTAAAGACTGAGGATTTGACTGATGTTGGTTCAAACTGGTAACAACAAACCAAACTTGAGTCTCTCACACATCACAAGAACCCTTGGGCCCTCTCA
Source organism: Pardalotus punctatus (assembly GCA_013400915.1). Classification (NCBI taxonomy): domain Eukaryota; kingdom Metazoa; phylum Chordata; class Aves; order Passeriformes; family Pardalotidae; genus Pardalotus; species Pardalotus punctatus. The sequence continues at coordinate 469,255 of VZTX01007396.1, read as the reverse complement.
GGATTGATGCTCTTATGGCACTTCCACGGAGCAGAGTAACCTCTTCAACTTGGAGATACTTGGTTAACGAGGACAAGGCTAAAGGAGGACCCCACATTTCCTGTGCTCTTTCTGAGGCACTAGTAAAAAATGAGCCCAAAGAATGAGCTCTCAGGCTACATCCTGCAAGTGGGGAAATTGAAACTGTACTTGGGGCTGACTACGGTTTCTTTAACTATTAATGTAAAGGAATCATCATTATTTGTGTGAATAAAAATGTAAAATGCCTAGTTCTCATTTTGAAAATTGCTATTTTGCTTTAGCATTTTTGGGAAGGTTTTTTTTTTAATCAAACCCTGGATACCAAAGGAAGAGCAACTATGTTGTCATCTGAAAAAAATGGTATTTACTCATCACGGAAAAGAGCCCCAAGGGTGTATTGGAAGGCATGCAATCTCTTACACCCCTGCGTGAGGTCATCTGATAGTTCATTACTGACTAACTGCATGAATCCTGTGTATGGCTGATGCAAGAAAAAAGTGGTTTAGAGTAATATTTTTCCAAGCTTTCTCAATAAATGTCTTACCTTTAGCAGGCTGCACAGTTTGCTGCCCTTGCAATGGATTCCAGAAAGCCTGAACTGATTCTTAAGTGGATTAGTCTGTTTTAATTGGACTTTCATTTACCTTGGAGTCCATAATTTCCACTCTTGAGTTAAAAACCAAAATCAAACAAATAAACAAACCACAGAAGAAATACTTAATTTGTCCAGAAAAAAGTTAAAAGTGGACATTGATTTTGTGGGTTTGTTGGTTATTTTTTTTGGTATGTCTGTGTTTGTTTTTACTTTTTTTATTTTTTATTTGCTATATAGCATAAAAATGAACACTTCTGTGCTATGAGATGAAATACTTACAGTATATTTAGGATGAGATATTAGTGACATTCTTTTATTTCTTCAGTGGAATTTGATTTGGGTTTTGTACTTGTCGTATGGAAACCCTCCATTCATGATGAATTGTATCTTGGCAAAACAAAAGCTTATTCTGTCCATATTTATCTCCTTTGTAAATTGGTGTCTGAAATAAATATATATTTGTTCCATGTTGCAATAAATAACTTATGGTACACATGGAATCCCTAACTGTGAGTATAAGAAGCCTTCAGATATGTTTTGGATTACTTATTTATCTGTCATGTGTTTAAAGAAACACTGTGAATTGTGTCTTTGTAGTGCTTTATTTGATTTTTCTGTTTAAAATAAGAGGTTAGATACTGGTGCCACTATTCAGGCAACCTTTCTTTAATATTTTGTTCACAGAAGGATTACAAGGCTACTTCTATAGAGAAGTGTAGTTCTTTTTGAAAGTTATCTCAATGGACATTAACTACCGGAATGACTGAGCTCATTTCTATTTTTAGTAACAACTTAAAACACTGTACATACTTCTCTATTCAGTCAAGGATTTCTGTGGTTTCTTCTTCATTCATGCTTATCTAACTTATAAAAGAGCTAGTTCTTTGTGGCTCAAAGAAACCAAACTATTCTACTGAGAGAAAGATCTGAATTTACCTCGGCCAAACAAGTGACCCTACAGCACAGTCTTGGAAAAAGAAACATTTTAGAGATGGAAAAAATAAGAAACCCATATGCTATGTACTGTGCTCAGCAGACTAAGTGCTATCATGAGCTCAGCTTCATTTAAAGTGGATGAAGTAGATTATGGTTATATCCTTTCCTTAAACCTCTATAACAAAGGAAACTAGGAGAAAGTGCTTCTTGTAACATCAGGGCTTAGTGGCTCCTTCAGACCCACAACATCAATCCTGCTGTTCTTCAAAATGAATGTGTTCCTATTACTTTGTGAACTGTATCAGCAAACACATAATTTTCTTAGGAAATAGACTGAGTTCAAATATTTCATTTCTTGAGATCATTGCTGCACTCATGGGTAACATTTCCCCCACCCACACTGCAACGTGAAACCTACTCAAAAGCCACCCCCATGGCATGTATTGTTTTTCAGTCACGGTGCAACCCTTGTGCTGTGGGAACTGTGGCACTTCTTAGAGGTTTTTACATGTTCTCTGTCTCACAGGGAGTAGAAGAGAGGAAGGCAAGGGAGGACCTGTGGCCCTGGACAATGCCACCAGACAGCTGCCTGTGCTTGAGGCACACAAGCCTGGGGATACTCTCAAACATACACCATGCTTGGGAGCTCGGTACATGCAGGGTCAGTTTGGCAACCGTATTACTCTGTAGGGGTGGTGCAGATTGCTGACAGGTTGTAAAAGTAGGCACTGCAGCAGAGAAATGGCATTTACAGACTTGAGGCCAAGTTCAAAGAGAAATGAAATATTGTCACAGATTCAACTGCTTGTCAGGAAAGATCCAGAGAGGGATCAGTGTCATAGGCTGGCAAATGCTTTTCTTTAACTTTTCATTTAAGAAAATGAAATTTGGGCTGATTTTTTTAATCCAAGCTTGCTCTTCCTTTGTGCTTTCTTAGCCCAACCAATCTGAATTATTGGAGGGCTTGATGGTTTTAGCTCACCAGGTAAGCTAGGAGAAAAGGTAGTAAGAAATACAGATAAAGAGGTGCTGAGTGCCACTGTAAGGTGTTTCATGTTAACAAGCAACGCTAAACCTGCCATTTGGCATCTAGGTTACTATAATCATATAAAGCATTTCTCTAGACTTATCTTTGATGGCAGTGTTGCAGTCATTGAGTCATTCTTGAAAAAAAAAACATGGAGTGTGTTACTAAAACTAATAGTGGGAGGAAAACAGTGAGGACTATGGCTGTAGTATATACTTTCATGAGTCAGGGTCACTGTGCATGACTTTGGTTGCTAAGCATTTATTGTTTATTTTCCTGCTTTTGAAAGTGAATGAGTCAACAGGCATGTTGCTGATTAATTCCTGTCTCTACTTTGCCTGGCAAGAAAAATAGTACCCCTGAGTAAGACACCCTCCTTCCCTACTGTCATCTCACAGTCTGAAAAAAATTAGCCGTAGAATTTGAAAGAGCGTCCATCCTTTCATTTTCACAATTATATGTGCAAGGTAAATAATGATCAGCCATTATTTTCTGAACAAAACCTTTAGTCTGCAGGCCTTGCCCTGGACAGTGCTGATTTTAGGGGTTAGGGTTTGTGACTCTTAATTCTGTGACAGAGAGCTCTAATGAGATATTACTTGGATAAACTGGAGTTAAAGTAAGCCTCTCTGGCAGACCACAAAAATGTTCTTCAGCTTGAAATACCACATGAAGCTTCAAATGGTCAAAGGGAAGACAGTAAGAGCTTATTTCAACACGAGATCCATCCATTGGTTGTGACTTGTTTCTGTATGGGGCAATAGCTGTGTCCTCTTAGTACCAAATAAATAACCATCATCTGCTGAAAATGTACTTTCTGAAGAATGCTCACATAACTGATAGCCCTCTTTAGTGTGTAGTCCCACTAATCCCTAGTTTTCAACTACACTAATAGTTAACAAGTGATTTTTTCACTTTCTGCTAGATTTCTGAAACTTTTTTATGTAGATGTGCATATGAGTAATGCATATCCAAGAATATAAATCAGACACTTGCAAAATCAACATCACTTATCTGACTCTGATTCCTGTGCTCTTTTCAGACATTTAGAATTCAGTCTAAAAATGCCAGGTTTCAATTAACTAGAAACAGTTTGTCTTAATTATGTGAGTTACCATTCTAACAAGAAATAAATAATCTCAGCACAGAAGGGGAGTTTTGTGAAATGCTGATGATCACCTAAAACCATTTTGCAGAACAAAGGGAGACTGGGAATTTGAGTGTTGGAGCAATAATTTTTGTTATTTCTTTATTCTAACTATTCTTGGTGTTACCAAGAACTGTTAAAAATGAAAAATCCTTAACACTGATGTAGCATTAAGAAGCAGTCATTCTCTATTCATGTGGATGCACGAGGGGATATCTCCTCTGAAGTACGTTCCTACTAGTACAAAAAAGCTCCTGTTTATGTGCTATATTTTATATACTGTATTTTACATACATATTCATTGATTTTCATAGAATAGACATACCTATGATGATAATTTTTCTGAAGTCATTAACGTACGTTTCCTTCCCTTTATAAATGCTTTCTTCTGTCCTGAGGCTCTCTTTGGCGGTCCCTGGTGGTGATGGACCCCAAAGTCATACCTGACCGTCTGGTGAACTGGTAAAAGTTGGCACAACCAGGCTGGGTTCCTTCCAGTTCTTCTTCCTACTGAATAAGCATTGTGAAGTTCCATCCATATTCCAGTGGCTTTTTAAAGAATAAGCATTATATTAACCCACTACATGCAAATTATTTTTCATCTGGCAACATGGACATTGTGGAAAAAAATGAAAAACTCAATCATATTCCTGCATTGTTTTGAGCCCTGCAAAAGAGAGGATAATTTTAATTTCCATCAATATTCAGTAAATACTTAATAAAAGTACTTTTAAGATCAAAGCTTCCTTTGCTTCAACTATATTCAGCAGAGTATGAATACTAACTCTAAGTAATCCATCTAACAACCAAAAAGCTTCTGGCCTGCTCTCTTTGCCTACTCCAGTATTCACAATGAAAAGAGGACACAACTGATAAGACTAAAACCAATTTCCTACATTTCAAGCTGTCAATGACATAGATTTCTTTTTTTCTGATCTTTTCTCTCAAGTTCCTCTCCCAAAACAATGTTTGAAGTGATTTTTGCCAGATTAAGAAAAGGGGAGAAGTCACATTTAATGTCAGCCAAAGCCATTGAAAACAGTACCTTTACATTTGTATGAACAAAGACATTAATCAGCTTCATTTTACTAAAGCCTTTGAATAAAAGCCCAAGCTTATTCATCATATTTCTCTCTTAGAATAGTTCACAAAAATCCTGGTCTTGTGTTGCCTGTTCCAGGGATGAAAAGTAGCCAGAAGTATACCCCATCTTTATTTTCCTTGTCTTCTGTTAGAAATGAATTGCTTGCATAGCTAACACTTCACTTTCATAGCACCTCTGAGAGATTAGGAGAGAAACGATAGCTAAAAAATGTTTTAGAGAGTCTGCTGTGGGTACAAATGTGACAGACCTTTGAGCAATTGATATGCCTTGACAATGTTTAAATTCTGTTTTTCCTCACTAGCAAGGCTGTATGGTAAGTCAGAAAAAAAACCCCAACCAACAAAAACCAAACGCACACAAAAAACCCAAATCAAAACAACAGAGGTGCATCTAGGTTTTTCTTTTTCCTTTCTCTTTGTAACTTTATCATGCTTTGTCTTCAAGAAAGTAAGATTAACCTCAAACAATAGTAAAGACAGCAAATTCAAACACACCTTCAATAACTTATCCTCTTTTCTAAGTAAAATGCCTTGTTAATACCATTGACAAAGCCATCAAGTAAGCTGTTTTCATTTGAAAAAATTCTCAGTTTAAAAAAAAAAAAAAAGAAAAAAATATGTTCTTATTTTTTTCCAAACACATTTTTACACATCATATATATATATATATATATATATATATATATATATATATATATATATATATATATATATATATATATATATATATATATATATATATATATATATATATATATATATATATATATATATATATATATATATATATATATATATATACCTTCAAAACACACCCAGCATGTTAAATGTCAGTTTCTCACACTGGAATGAAACATTGTAATCATATGTATTCAAAATCTTAAAATTCCTTGTAATTTATGGTCACAGTCACATGTCAGTCTGAATCCCATTTTATCTAAATATGATTCTTATATTAGCAGTGCTTTAATTAGTTACCTGTACTGCCTTATCAATTGGTCAACAAAGCCCCTATAGTTTGCTGTCTGTGGGATTGTGGAGTGTGCTTACATACATATGAAACAGTCTTTCATGGCCTTTACTTGACAGTGTATAACCAGCCAATTCTTGTTCTTGCAATAAATCATTTCAACAACTGACATTTGTTATAATTAACACAATTTGTCATCTCTCTTTGACAAAGCAGCTCCGCAGTCTTCACAGTGTCATGGGCTCTGATCTCCTTAGCAAAAGCCAAAAGAGAGATGTGTTTCCTTGTTTTGCAGAACTTACACATTTATAAATTGAATGGAAAATACAGTTTGAAGTGCTTAGGTAAACCTGGGAAACTCAAAATATTAACTTTATAAGAGATAAAACTACAATCAATTCTAATTTTCCAGTCCTGGATGTAATAATTTCTGTCAATTTAAACTGAAACTAAAAGAAAATATGTACTAAAAATAAATCTTTTCATCTTAATGTCTGCAAATATTTTGGATACCATCACTAAGTTTAAACAGTTATAAAGATTTTAATCCAGAAGCTTTAATTATTCTGCTGGAAAAACAGAAATAGAATCAAACTAAAATAAAACATAAAATGAAAACATGTACCCTTAGAAAAAGCACCCTAAATGTCATGTCTGTCACTTTTATTTATAAATATGGCTTATTTTTTTTTTCAGTTCCCATGGAAAAGTGAAAAACAAGAATGAAGATATGGTGCTTCAGATATCCATCTCACAACATATGATTTTTAAAATAATATGACAATAAAATTTTGAGAAAGAGCAGAAATTAATCCATATTAAATCCAAAACAAAACCCCAAAAACCCTATTCAAAGAAGATGCAGAGAATCAAAGGAAAAAGGAGAATCATCTCAGCTACATTTGGATAAACCTTTATTTGCTTTTTTTCTATTTCGAAGTAAACCAAGAAACAAAAGAAATAAAGATCTCAGAAGGCCACTCAGGACAAACCATCTCTGGAAGAGAAAACTAGCAGGGAAGTCCCACAAATTCCTTTCCACATTTTCCCCCAGCCACTGGCACAACTAAAGAATAATATTAATACCAGGAATAGTTTATTTCCTTCTTTGGGAACTGAAATTCCCCCTTTAAGCCCTTTATCTCATCCCAAAAGAGAAAAGAAATATTAAACTGGTCATAAAATAAGTCTCTGTTCACATACAGGCCTTTGTACACTCTTCTCAAGAGATCTAAAAGGGGTCTTAAGTACAAATGACAATCAGATTCACGTGCCTTAAATATGTGGAAAAAATACCAACTTCAGCCAACACAGACTCTGTTTAGAGGAATTCCCTATAGTATCGCACTATTTTTATTGGGAAAAAAGTGATACAAATGTTCCAACTTTTGTGATAGCTATGTGTTTTGGTATATTTCTTTTGAAGTCCACGCTGTTACGACCTTTGGTTTAGGCATAAATCCCAGCTGTCATTAAAAAGACTGAGTTGGCCAAGTTTATACTTTTTTTGTTATAAAAAACCAAAGTTTGAAAATTGATCCCATGAATGATGGCAAAAAAAAAAAAATCACAAAATCAACAGGCAAATAGTGATAATGAGTAGTTTTTAAATAATTTATGTAATATAAGCCAAATGAATGATTTATGAAGATCTAATTCATTATTTTCAGTGGCTTGTGGTTCTCAATACTGATACTACCCTAAGATAGGAAGACTGTCATTATTTGTCACAGGAGCCAATATAGCAAGACTGGCCTAATCACCACATAGGGAAGTTTTAGCAAAATATGTGTACGTAGATGACAGTGTGCATATGTATGGCAACCTCACTGTTTTCTCAGAGTGTTCATTAAAGCTAATATGAGGAAAATGTCATCCAATCCAGGCAACCCATGTTTCTGATATATCAGTCATTTCATTTCATTTCATTTATGTTAGATTGGTTATTCCTAGGCTTCACTGATTATTGAGTGTGAACCAGTTTGAATTATTTTAGTCGTACTGCTATATGGCTAATAAATGTTATATTGTAAGGAAAACAATGTTTCTTACATTCTTTAGCCCACCACCAGTACCAAAATACAGAACTCCCATTTTAAAGCTGAAAGAAAGGTTCTCCTGAGGCATACAGAAAAAAACACATTTCTAGGAGAAGGATGAGATCCAGAGAGAAAGTAGTGAGCAAGAAGGGGATGGTTTTGGCAGAAGCAGGAAGTACCAAGTCACTGAGAGGAGCTTGCTGACCAGTGGACACCTGGGAACTCCTGAGGGTTTCCCAGCCATGAGGTGTGAAAACGCAAACATTGCTCTCATAGGCTGAGGAGCTAGCAAAGACCCTAAAGTACCTTACACACAAAGTAGGATTTTGAACATGCTTTTATAATGGCCAATGAAAATACAGGAATAACTGTGCAGACAGAGAGCAGAGGGAAAGGAAGGCTAGAGGTAATTTGGTTGATTTGTCTGTGGAGAGCAACAGCTCTCTGCTTCCTGACAGACTGTTATCTTGGGGTTTTTTCATACTTAGTAATACTGACTCTGCAATTCTCCCAGACAATGAAGTTGAGTTTCCTTCACCTTTCTGTTAAAAACGTCTGCAAAGACTGTCCCCAAGTAGTGGTTTAGAGTTGTTCTTTCCCCGCTATCACAGACAGGTAGATGAGATGGCTGATCAGCAGTAGTCTTTTAAGTATTCAAAGTTTGCTACACTCTTAGTCTCCTTGGACTAATTAAGACCTTTTTAAAAAGACTGTTCATGTAAATCATGTTTTCCAAGTGTTTTCCCTTCTCTTGCCTGTTTGCATCACCCCTAGATAGACATCTATCAATCTTCCCTGTGATGAAAAGGAGGAGCATTTTCTAAGCTCATATAAATCAATAAGATTGTATTATTCACATGTGAAGGCAATTTTTGAGACATGTCCACCTCAAGATAGATAATAATCTTAATTTTCTGGTCCGCCTCTGTAATATTGTTACCTGTTACTACAAAACCCAGCTGTCACTCACTTTAAATTCATGTACTTTTTCTCTAGAGTTTGTTGGGTAAAAGGTATTGACAGAATGGCAGGCTAAAAAGAGACAATGGAAATGCGAAAAAGAAATAACTGAAGGAATGTCAAAACTGGGGCTCGTTTACAGCTACAGACTGCTACAAGAGTACAAATGAAGATAGTGACTTTCGATAGACCTTTCCTGTTTTCTGAATTACTATTAATTAGAGTATGTTGGACTGTAAATTGCAGAAGTCCCTTCTTTTATGTTAACAGATGATGACAAAGATTTTCACTTCTCTATCTTACACATATGCTGGATTTTTATTAAATTTTTTTTAAAAAATCATACAGTAAACCAAGTATTTAAACTATTAAGGTGAATGCCACTGTTTCATAGAGCCACAAATGTCCTTTACTATAATGAACTCAGACAATGAGAAGACTGTCACAGGAGGAGAAAGAGAGTAATCTGAAAGGTATTTCAGCAAACCATTGGCACTCATGCATTCAGTCGACTGAGATTGCTTTTGTATGGCAATGGAAAGTTTTCCATGGATAAGATGATAAGATGTTCCAATGCAATAAAATGTTCTAATGTGATAAAAATTTGGCAGCACTCACAGCTTCCTTTCCTCCAAGCTCAGTGCTCAGTAATCACTAGTCTCTCTTCTGCCCTATAATAAAGAAGCCAACACCCCAACAAGCCATACAATATTTGCTATTGGCTTCATGAGAATGTGTTAAAGCAAGTAGAACTGCCTCTGAGCAAGGAGCTAAAGGAGTTAAACTTTTTGCAAGAGGAAATATGAGGTAACCTAAAGGAGCACAGCACATCTAGTTCTAGTTATCACTAGAACTCACTGACAAAAATAACTGACACAGACAATCTAGTTCAGTATCTGCACACAGAGCAGTAGTTTTATACAGAGTTGAAGCAATCAGACTCCTCTGGTAAGCTTGAATCCCAGATTGTGTTCACTGAACCTCAGCCTGAGATAATGTTTCAAAATCACCAGACATTCACAGGTTTGTGAGTTTTCAATCTACAGAGCAGCTGAGAGACTGTCACTTCAGTTGTGTGTTTTGTGTCACTAGAACCAACTCCAAGGGAAAGTTCCTCCCTGAATGGAGACTGCAGGACAGGATCATAGTTCAGCAGGGAGGTGAAAGCCAGCAAAATCTGCAGAATTTCACCTCTCTGAAATGCACAAAATAACTTTTACTCACTTTACCAAGTACACCACTTTTCTACTATTAACAGGGTAGCTGCTTAAAAGCACCTAAACAATCACAGAAATATGTGAGCCTTGGTTTTGTAACAACACATAAGAGCTGTCTTTTATGAAGACAACCAAACAAAAAAAGGCACCTGGCCTTCAGTTCCCAGACAGGACAAGTCAGGAATCCCAATCTGATCCCACGCTGGAATGTTCTAATGCTGTACTTGGCAGTGCTCAAGGAGTTTAATGTAGTGGAGGTAATCTGCACACCAGCCAAACCCTTCAACGCATCAGCAACTGACACAATTCATGTCCCTGGAGTTTCATTTTAAGATGCCATCAATTAAGAACAGGGAGGGGGGACTTAATTACTCTCAAGTTTTACTTCTGAAGCACAGAATAAGATTTTTATGAACTAGAGAAGGAGGCAAAACACTGTTTTTTAACAACCTTTCAAAAGAAATTCAGTTTGCAAAGCAAATAAACTAATTTTTAAGGGGTGTGTGAGCCTCAGGGAGTTTGAAACAAGGAGAGTTCTCATTCATTGAAAAAGTGTTTTGGGGTCAGCATTTTCAGGAGATACTGCAGTGCACTCACTATCTCTCAGAATGTCTGGTGTTACAGTCCAATTTGCTGCTGTTTTGTGGTTCTTAGAGGAAGGAACAAATTACATCAGGCATATCATACTAATTTCAAGTAGAAATCTTGTGGTAAATAATCTGAACTTTTTCTGTGGCATTCTGCTCTGTCCATTGCTATGAAAAGGTGTTAATGACCAATTATTTCTGCATGGGCTGTTTGTAGAGATGGAATTTATTTTAACGTTAACATTTTTATGAAAGAGTCCACAAGAATTTCTGCTATGGTATGCCATCAAATGATACTGAGTGGTTCCACAATTTAAATAACTTTGGCTGGAATGTCTGTGTTGAATAGATCATGTTTCTGTGCCATTTTACTTCATTGACTGAAAAATCCCACACTAATTTCTGAGCTTCTTGGGAACTAATTAAGTTTAAATCTGTTTAACTGCTAGACAAGTTAAAGTAATAATCTGTTGAAAGTAATTGCAGTGGGAAAAAAATTAATTTAAAGTTCCAGAAAGCAATAGTTACACTTTTAACATCACCAAATATGTGTACCATTAATGCACATAATCTCAATTTCCATTAGCTGACATAAGTATGAAAATAGAAAGGAAACATGTAAAGCCAAAATAGAGGAAGAACTCAGTAGAAATGGGATATGTACTGCAGATAATTTAATTGAACATACTATAATGTAGGACTCAGCTGTCACAGGAACTATAGCAAGATAATGCAGTAGTCCACTAGGCTGCTATGCTGACAGAAACTTTTAAGTCTACTCTTTACACTGATGCATCTTTTTTGCTAGTGTTCTGTTATGTTGTGAAATTGCACACTGTATTATGTCTGTTTTTCAGCAAAGCAATGGGAAATAGAATATATTCATAAATCTCCCATAGTTTAAAATCATTAAGTTACCTACTGTTATCCATGGACCATGCAGTTATCTGAGAGGATGTTAAAACTGTGTGTGATGTTTCTTTAAACACATGTGACAAACTCAAATAACAAAATTGGGGAAGACTTTAGAAAAAAGCTCTAGTATGAAGTGCAATACAAGAAGTTTAGGAATAATATCTGCCAGTTTTTCTAGATATGCAGAATTCTGAATTACTCTAGGTCTACAAAGATAGTAAAAGAAAAAGAAATGTTAAAAGATTGAAATGTTAATATGTGGGATAAAATTACAATTTTTAGTACCAGACTACTCTCTTTTAGATACAGTGGCATGGTAGAGGGAACAAAATATACTGAGAATTTTGCAAGCATAACTTTGATTATTAACCTCAGGAAACTACAGGCTATCACAAAAAAAAATTAACTCAGATGTTTATGAATTTCTAGAAGCAGATACTGAGTGACCACACACATCATAGAGGTAAAAAGTCATTGTAAGGTGCCTGCTTGCAAGAACCTAAAATTGTGTGGAAAACGAGGGAGAGAGGAAAGCAAGACAGAGAACAGTTCAGCTGCAGCTTTCTGCTTCTAAGTTTTCTTTGCTTGAAAAAATAAAGCCAATGGGAAACCCAATAAGGAAAAACTTGTGTTGGCTGAAACAAATTTTAAAAAGTGAATGAAGGAAACCTTCTAGATGTTGCAAAGTGCTGTCATTAAAATAGATTTCTTTTAACCAGAAAATGAGAGAAATAGTTACATATAAGTCTATGATATTTTTTGGTGCACAGGGAGAGACCTTTAAGGAAATGTTTCAGGCCTGAAAAAGTTATTGCAGCCAGGCTTTGGACCTCTTAGAAGTGGATTTAATGAAACTGCTGACACTACCTGAGCTATAGGTTGAATAAATTGTCTCTGTCCTGGTGTAATGAATAACTTCAGCATCAGGGAGCTTTCCTTTCATACAGAACGGGGAAAAAAAGACAGATTTCCTATTTTTAAACTTCCTTTCATCTATTCATCTTTCTTTCTGTTTCTTTATGCAAGGTATCTGCATACCTTAATGTCCAATTATTCAGAAGTTGTGTAATAGTCCTGTGACATTATAGCTCCATAGCAGTACATTTTATAAGACCTGTCTGGTTATTATCTGTGCCACCCAACAGCTTAAAGTGTTGCTCTCTTTCCAGACTTCCAGCACACAGCAGTTATCTCAGGCTCACGTGCCCTACCTATCTAACATTCACAAAATAGATGGGGTTCCAGCAGCATGAGAACAGTCTAAACAAGAGCAAATTGGTCTATTTTCTTCTTAATAACTTGAACATCATTCTGCAAAAATCTGAAAACAGTGTATCACCTAATGGCTGGATTGAGTTGACTGTGTGTAATATAATTAAGGTTTGGAAAACAAGCATCAACATTTCTGTTATTTCAGATGAGAGGTTTAGTGTATTCTGGTTTTATAATATGGTCATAAATGCCCTTACAGAAGGAAACTGTCATACTGTAACTTCTTTACAGGGCCTCTGAGTTTAACTGACTCTCACTTTAAAGAAATTGTTACAAAAAGCCTTACAGGAGCAATTTAAATGATTAGATTAGCAAGGTTAATTTAAAGAAAAATAAGAAGCCAGCATATAGTAAAGCCTGATAGGAGAAATTGCAATATCCCCTCCGTTTTAGGAAGCAATGTGAAAGCAACTATTTTGTTAGCCACATTCCAGGCATCAACATCAGTGAATAAATTCCACTGTCATTGGTGAAACTTCAGTCATGTATGTGGGAAAATTACTTTTTAAGGGCCAAAATATGATCCTGCAATGCAATTTGAAGTATTTGGCATACTTCGCCATCTGTTTTTATGTGTGCTGGATTTGTCTTGGGTAGAGTTAATTTACCTCACAGTAGCTGGTATGGGCTTGTAGCTTTTATTTGTACTGAAAACAATGTTGATAACACAGGGGTGTTTCCATTATTGTTCAGCAGCACTTGCACAGAATCGAGGATTTTCTGCTCCTCACCCCACCCCACCTGCCAGGAGAATGAGGATGCACAAGGAATTGGGGGAGAACACAGCTGGAATAGCTGACCTCCAGTGACCCAAGGGATATTCCATGCCATATGGCTTCATGTTCTGTATGTAAAGCTGGGCAAGGAGGAAGGGGAGGGAGGAACATTCGGAGTGATCGTGTTTGCCTTCTCAAGTCACTGTTATGCATGATAGAGCCCTGCTCTCCTGGAGGTGGCTGAATGCCTCCCTGTTCATAAGAAGGAGCGAATTCATTCCTTTTTTTGCTTTGCTTGCACTTATTTTGCTTTACCTGTTAAAATTAAACTTTATCTCAACCCACAAGTTTTCCTGCTTTTACTCTTCCAATTTTCACCCCCATCCCACTGGAGGGGAGTGAGTGTTTGGTGTGGCTTAACCACAGCAATGAGTCTAGCACCACATGTGGAGTTTAGCAGACCCTCCTGACACAATAGCTTCCAAAAGATTCTCAGTTTAAAGGCTTGTTGTGATATCTTCTTATCTTACCTACCCAGAGGAAAGTAATGTAAATCAGAGTATGTATAATACATACAGGCAGAAGATTAGTTTAATTGGAGATCAATCAAATGAGTTCCAAAGTTAGTTTACAATCTGTCCCAAGAGACATCAGGGATATGGTTTTACACTGTATTTGAGAGTATCAGAGACTCGCAATTATTCTTTATGAAATTATGGCTAAAACTGGATATACTCAATGAATAAATTCCTGTGAGACCTCAGCTGTCTAGGATTAAGTTCACATGGGAACAGTTATCCATTTTCTTCCCCATTGATAGTTGATTTGGAGGAATACAAAATGAGAGCAAATAAGCAAAAACCTTCTTTTTCCTTTCAGATATAGGACCTAAATATGATTGGAGATTTTTTTTTTTTTAGGTCCAGCTAGAGCAAACTTACCTCAGTTTAGTCCTTGTATCATTGATCTTGTCAAAGGCTTAAACTGAATAAGACAAAGGGGTTTTTTTCATGACTGTGATTTTAACCTAAAATATATACTTTTGGGACTATTATGACAGGAACAGAAGGGGCATTGGAACCCTTTACGGTCTTTCACAGTCAGCTGATATGGAGTTCTTTGCTTCCATGTTTTTCCTGTTGGGGGTCTTTATTCTCTCTGAAATGCAGAATCCTTGAAGTGTGACTCTTCACAAAAAAAAAAAAAAGGAATAAAAAATAAAAAAATGAAAAAAGAAAAAAAAAGAAAAAAATTCACATAGATATAATTTAATTTAACAATTTGCTAACTTTGTATTTTAGTTCAGTAAGTCTTTCTCATCTCTTTCTAATGTGCTCCACTTGTATGATTGACTAATACTGCTGAACTAAGACAGCAGCAGCAACTTGTGCAATGCCAGATCTCCTTGGCATCATTAGGGACGGTCTATGAAGCAAATGTCATTAACTTGTGAGGAAAGGAAGCAAAACTGACAAATCCTCATTGACAAACTTCCCTCTGTTTGTTCATCAGTCTTTATTAAACAGCAAATTTAATATCAACATCCTTGCATAAGACAAGCCACTGAAGTCTTTCAGCATGAAAATTAATGCAGTTTAAAATTAAACTCGCCTTTGGGTTTCATTTAAAAATTAACATTGTAATGTTTGTATGCCATGTTGCGAAGCCTAAATTAGTGCTCGATAATGGAAATAATGAGACGGCTGCATGCGTGCGGATGCACAGTAGTTCACACAGTGGAGTGTTAATTAAATGTTACCAGTGCTGAGAAATCACAAAATTTATTTCTGCTCTTCTTCTTTCTGCTGCACAATGCAACAGAAACATGGAACAGTGATGTAATAGCAGAAGTCCGGGGCTTTCTATACAGATTGTTCACTTAGATACACTGGAACAAAATATTAAGTTTCTTGAAGCAAATGAATAATTAATTTCCATAGCTGACTGCATTAAAGCAAGACAAGTACTAAATTCAGTGAAATCTCAGACAGGTACCTTTAACCAACTACTTCAGAAATCCAAAGCACAACATGGATTTTCCTAGTAAGAGAGCACGCCTGCTAAAGGAGTCACACCTTCTTGATATCAAGTACTTGCCATTCAATTCTTTAAACTCTGCAGTATTATCTTGTTTTTGCGAGAGTACTCCAGAAAAATGAGGTCTAGTAATACTTGAAAGGTCAGGATTTACATCAATTTGAAATAATCTGTTACAGTTCTAATTTGGCATTTCTAATTTCAGCATTTTAAGACATGTTTTAACTAACTTCAAATTTTATTTCAAAAATAGGTTGTGGTATGAAATAAACAGGAAAAACACTCACCATTATTTCAAAAGTGACAAAATGCATCATTGTTCATTTAAATTCTCTTCTTGAGGATACTTCTTTGAAAGGAGCACTTTTTAAATTTTTATTTTTATACTCATGATCGGTAAGAGAAACATTGATGCTCTAGGTTACCTTCTTTGTGCTGGGAAATATGGATTTAAAGTGACTGAGCAGGGAACAGCTAAGTTGTACGTCAGAGACACCCAGTAAAAAATGAAAACAAGAACCAAAGAGGTGTTCTACTTGATTACAGAATGATTTAAAATACAAAAACAGTATTAATGTAAAAAACTTGTCAGTGTAATTTTTTTTCAGGATGATATTTTCTTCACAAGTGTAGATGACTTCTTCAGCTAACCTTTTCATATGGAAGACATTCTCTTCCCCTGGAATTAGACTGATATGCACAAGAAACTCTGCTTTTCTGGAATATCTGTGTGCAATATTGTTGGAAGTCACCATCTATGCTATTTCCTTCACAGACTGTCTGGAGCTTCTGAGGAAATGAGTAGCTCCCACCTTCCAATCACAGAGACAAAAGTGTGTAGCTGCTGCGATGCTTAATAGTCTTAGCCTAAGAAGTATTTGTCTAGTCCTTGTCTAATTGACAACTATAAACAGGAAGGAGTTGGATGCTACGTTGAAAATGTACATAAAATACTTGCCTTTCTACTGAAACCTCCCCGTGACTGAAAGTATGTGCGGGAAAAAAATGTTTCCCTTCCAAAAGACTTTGAAACTTGAATAGAAAGAGGAGCCACCTACAAGTCCCAGAACTTCTATATTGATATTTCATACTTAAGATTGACAGTGTTATGTGGCTCTGTTTTTAAGATCTGACTCTAGAGAGTATTAGTGTATCTAAAAGCATAGACACTAGCCTGATCACAGTGATGTGCTGGGAAAAAAGCAGCCAAAGAGCACCCTTTCTCCCATATTTTTATTTTCATGTGAAAACAACTCCTCTTTGCAGAACTAAGAAAATTAATGAGAAAAAAATCATCTCAAATCTGGTCATGATAGTATGAGAAGTCTGAAATGGTCTTAGTAACGAACACATGATAGACACAACTACAGATAGTGATTCAGCAAAATTGTTCCTGAATGGAGAAGTACCAGCCTTACACCAGAAGTATAATGTGATGCAGATGTGACCTTATTGACATTTTTACTGAGTTGGAAGCTGAGGAGATGCCTGGGGGCTACTTTTTTTTTTTTTTCTTGAAACTATTTGCATAAAGTAATGAAAAGCTCTGAATGATCACAAAATTACTTTATAGATACTGAGAAGAACAAGGTCCAGAAGTGCTCTGAACATCTACCAGAAACCTGCTTTGATCAAAAGTTTCAAATGAAAATACTTTAACATTATCTTCATTTGTAAGCCCAGAAATACAGGCGAACATAAACCCAAAAAAGTTATTATTCTGAAATATCAAAAAACCAAATCAGAAAATGCATCATTTATAGCTTTGTGTATGTGACATTACTATTTTAAAAAGTGTACACTGGCCTTAGTGGTTCCCCACAGTGTTTCATGTTTTGAGGAGAAATCTGGAAAACAGTGAACTAATTAACAAAATGAACCATAAAACTCTATGTAACTGTGTCCTTCAGTAGCAGGAAGGAAAAAACTTGTGAAAAAAATGCATTTCTCTTAGTCTGAATACGACAGGAAAAAATGTAGTTTTCTCAGCCACATATAAATCTAGCTTCCCTGTCTGTTCTTTCCAGAATGAAGATATTTCTGATTTATGATAAACCAGAATAGAGTGCTCTGTCTTATGGAAAAATTAGACAGGAAATGTTGAAAATCTCCTAATTTAATTCCTAAGGCCAGTTTATATGTCAAAGCTGTTTGCATTCACATTTTGAGAGAGTGCAATGTCCAGAGACCTAGAGGCACTCCCATCAAGGTGAATGTATCCCATCAGGGATAGAGCCTGACATGAAACAGTTGACTGACCCACAGTGTCTCATGAGAATTGCATTTCGCTTCTTTAAGGCTGTTCTTTTGATTCCTTTTTATTTTTAGATCCCTTTTTATTTTTTGATCCCAAACTAATGTTCTCTTCCATTTTCTTCTTCATGCCTCTTCAGCTCAAGTATCTTTTGTAACTTAATGGACCTGGTCCTGACACACAATGAGGGCAATCCACTTTTGGAAAAAAGCATTGACTAGAGCTTATGCAAGGTAGCTTCTATTGGTTCTGAACAAACTTGCCAGTCAGTAGGAGGTGAGCTATTACAAAGCATTAGCAAATTGCTGCCTGGTAAGTGGCCAGTGTTAGCCTCCCTGAGCTCTGTTTTGCTGCAGGTTGTTTCAGGGTTACTCAGGTACAACTACAAGAACTGCAGTCATCAAACCTTTGCCTGCAATAGAGCTCTTTTATGCCGCTTTGACACACTGGATTGCCGTACTGTAGTTATAACTGTAATTTACACCTGCTTTATACATTTTTGTGCTGCTGGTGTTCTGAGAAGCCTTGGTATGAGTAAGGATCAGTGAGAATTAGATTCCACTTTTGAAATTATTTCTTTCCTGCCTAGCCTCCCCCGGGTAAACCCTCATCTTTCTCTTTGGCTGACCTTCTTTAAAGAAGGCCTGTGACCATTGCACTGTTCAGCACCTAGGAGACATTTTATGTGACGGATTTGTTTCTGAAAAGCTTGCAATCAACATATAAGCAATTAGAGGCCACTTTATTTCCTGGCAGTATTAAGGGCTCCTGCTGTTTGGTTTAGTACTGGAAGATGCAAATAAGGCTTTGAAAGGATCACTGTAAGTCATTCAGACTGATGTAGTCCTTTCATTCCCCACAATGCAGTCAAATCCACATGAAAATCTGTCTCACATGGTATCAGTAGTCAGCCAAAGCCCTATCCTTGGATTTCATTTATGGTAGAAGTCACATACTATTTAATAGAAAGAAGAAGAAAAGAAAATGCAAAGCAGTATCCTTGGAGCCCAAATTACAGGAGAGTTGTGTTAACAAGATGCAGGAGTTTTAATTATTCTGAGCTTGTACCTTTAGAGCTAGCCATTTCTCAGCCTAATTAACCTGTTCTATTGTACAGTCCATGTAAGGCACAAGGCAATTAACATTTGTATCATAAATAAACAATTAAGAAATGTTTTGATTTCTGGTTACATTTTTGTTTTTCAAACTGCACTGTAGTTTCTGCCTAAGAGGAATTTGCTTTTTTAAAATACTTCCCATTTCATTACCAAGTGTCTTTTGCCTCTCTTACACCCAGAAGTGCATCATATATAAAAATGAAACTATAAAAAGGAGACATTTCACTGATGCAACAAGAAAATAACAAAAATCACAAGCAACCGTAATCCTTTAAAAACTCTAGTCACAAAGTACTGTTTAATTGTATCAAATCTTTAAAGAAATAGTGAGAATGTTTTCTAGTTTTGTTCTAGAGTTTATTATAACTGAGAATGAACTCTGGCCCAGATTTGCAAGTTAAGTTTACCCCATGCCTTTATTAGCTAACATTTGTTCAGTCTCTGAAGCACTGTTGTTCTAAACTATTGTCATACCTTCTCTTTATTAATTTTTCTGATTGCACTAACAGTTTTATGTCCTTCTATTCACTAGTGAATTTTGTTAGGCATAGGTACAAGGGTTCTGGGCAAGGAGTAGAATTCTTTACCAGTGATGGACTTGGGTCATTTTTATGGGTCTGATAATGACCATGACTTTGATTAGAACCATAATTCCTTAATGGATAGCTATAAAATAATTCTAATTTAGAGGTCCCATGGGTTATCATTATTACACCAGAATGTCATAGTAAAATGTGCCTCATGGAATCATTCAGGCTGTTAATGGAACTAGTTAATCACATCTATTAATGTCATTTCCTTGTTAATGACTGGTTAATAATTAGTTAGTGACATCTATTCAGGAAGTTTATGCTGCTAGTTTCATAATTAGGTCCCAGTAGATAAGTTCTTATGCAAGTAGAACCACTGAGGTCAATAATGTCCTTCACAGGCAGTAGAGTTACTGGATTATATTATTGCACATCATTGTGACATTACATTACAAAGCCACAGATGAAATAAAAGGAAGGAAAGATTTCAAGATTCATAGATATTAAAAATATGCAACTGTCCGAGGATAAAATTGACTTAGAACTACTATTAGGCACATGATTCCATTATATATGTTACAACCAAAAAGAAAGTAAGTATGAAATGTGTGCCTTGTAATTATTGCAGTATATCCAAGTAGATGTATTACATTTCAGCTTTTAGTATTCTTTGGTTATGAAACTGAAATCACAAGTGCTTGCAATATCAAGTCACCTTTACCCAATCATATATTAAAAAACCTTCACAAATCTTATAAATTATATAATTCTCCATTAAAAGCACACTGTATATTAAAATCCACTACTCTCTAAAATAATAAATGCAGTTTCCACTATTTTGTTGTTATTTTTATGCAGCATGGAAAATTCAAGGATTATGCTTGCAAAAAAAACAGGGCACAAAAATTTCTTGGAAAGATGTTCATTCAGGTAAAAAATGGCTTAGGTGTAAATAATCGGTGTGAAGGAACAAGCAAAAGTTGTCAGCAGATGACATATGCTTCCTAGTTTAACACCATCTTAAAAAAAAGCCTTACCGTTTCCTATTGACAAAATGTACACATACACTGCCAATAAAATAAAATAAGTGAATGTCTTAACATATCTGTCCCCCAGAGAAAATCTTATTTCTTTTTGCAGAAGTTATATGATATGAGAATAGTCTGAGCAATAAAATGGCAAAAGTCCCAGTGGACAGATGATATTTTCTGTGAGAAGCTGCCAGTGTAAATCACACCCGTTACAGATTGCTGTGTGTTTGTGTTTATTCTCCGTGAGCCATATACATCCTGGAAAGGGCTTGTATTTTCAATTTAAATTGTCAGTGTGTGAATTTCAGCTCATGCAAATATGAAAACTTATAACCATCTCTATTAACATAGTAGTTTTCATTGCTTCCTAAGTGCTTTTCCACACTTCTTTGTAAGTAAGAAAACAATAAGAATGGTGCCCATCTGTTCTTGTATGATTTGTACTTCAAGGCCATTTTAATCCACTTACTGTTCTGAAAAAAAGAATAGAGTACATTCACAAATATCTGAAAATTCCCTGTAGGCTACATATTCTGGAGTCTCAAGTCCGTTTTGTAAAAATAAATGTTTGTGGGAAAGCAGATGGAAACAGGGAAGTACCTCTAGTCTCTGCAGCAATTCAGCAGGTGTCACACAATGCTATGTTTGTGAGAATAATAAAGTCATGTTCAGCAGGTTGAGGAAGTAGTCTACAATAAATGCCAGTGATATTTGATATAGTAGATAACAGGCTATTTGATATTTGATATAGTAGATAACAGGCTATTGGACCTTAGATAAAAATGTCATTCATTCACAAAATGAACACTGTAACTACATAGCAGGACTGAGAACTTCAAAGCTTGATAAGTTGAAAATTTTTCCTCTGTTTAGTAAATTCAGGTCAAAAAAAGTTCTAGTTTATCCCCAACTCTGAAACAGAAAAAACTTTTTTTTAAAAAGTGACCCCGTCCTGTCATGTATAGCTGTAAGTACAATATTGTGAACACACAGAGTTCAGTTTGTCCAGCAATATTATTTTTTTCATCTTCTGACAGATCCTGTGAGGAAGAAATGATGAAATGGTATTCCATCTGGTTAAGCAGTTACTCTGTCTCTTTCCCTTTATTGTCAGATATTCCAGGCCTAAGCCACTTTATGAGTACCCAAAACAAAGAAAAAAAAATGGTTGCATTAACCTTAGCAACCAAAAATTTAGTTTGTCTCAGAGAACTCTGACTCCATGCTACAAGACTACTCTAATTTTCTACCTGTCTTCTTCTATTCTGAAACACCAACAGTCTTGAGGCCATGACCGCTTCCTCCTGGGACCTTGCTCCAGTGCTAGACCACACTCTCAGTGGTGAGCTTTCCCTAATATCCAGTTCAAAATGCAGGTGACTTGGAGATTTGACTTTCAACTGACTTTCATACACGCTAGATTTCATCTGATCAACACAATACTTGTTGCCATACCTGGATCTTGGTTCAAAATCTATTTGACCTCAGTGAAAAAGCTTCAGTTGCTTTGAATGACTTTTGGACTAAACAGAAGCCCAGGAAGACACTTGGGCACATGCTTTGTTTGTGGCATTATTCCCATCAAATTCAAATGGAAAATAAAGATGAAGTCATGTTTTTGTACTGAGCTCAAACCTTGATATAATAGACATTTTTCTAATTGCTAATTTCTTATGAGTAAGCTGGAAATTACCTTCATTTCACAGAATATCTGCTACATTATTGTGAAAACAGTCTTTAAAAGAGCGCCTCAGATATATCCAAAAATGAATCCAAGGATTTTAATATCAGTTGGCTCACGTTATAAGACTACCTCAGGGCTGTGAGACTCCTCTGTTTAACAGGTGCGTGATTGAGAGCAGAGCTGGCCTTTTATCTTAAATTATCTCTCAGTTAGTGCCAAATAAGAGAGCTTTTTTTATATCTACGTGCTCAGGATTTGCTGTACCATAATGCGTATAGGCTGACCCTGGAATTCCAACATGTTGGGAACAATCATCTGAGTTATGAGGTTTTTTTGAGGGTCTTTTCCTCTCTTTAACATTTGGCCTAGCATGTAGCTGCAATCAAAAGAGGAGCTATTGAAGCTTACGTTATTTATTAACTCTCTGTTATATATATTTGGATTGTTCAAATTCCTGGGGCTTATCCTAATTTCTTTGAAATCAGTAGATTACTCTGTTTATCTACTGGAATTTGATTTACAGATGATACCAGATTTATTTTCAGTGACAATATGAGAAGCAGTTTTATTGTTAACTCTTAATTCATTTCTCAAGAATTTCTTATCACCCAGCCCCTTTGAGCATAAACTGCATATTAGACTATTTGCATTTTATCTCAGCCGTGTTCAGACAACCTTATGCAATTTCAGTATTTTTGCTCCCCACCTAAGGTTAATTTGTTCGAAAAAGACATGGTAGTCCCCATCAAATACATAGCAATACCTTATGTAGGAGAAGTGGGATAATGAAAAATAATTTTAAGGATGTTAAGATATCCAGTATTCTAAATCTGTCTATAAAAATATATTAATTGAAATATTAGTAGCTTTCCAGAGAAAATTCATGTCTACAGACTGCTACTTACTTAAGAATATGGGTAAGTGGAATGAATCAGACAATGGATACATCAGATAATAAGGTATCTAAAAGATGTGAGAAGGCTGCTGTCAGAAATTTCCAGGTGACTTTTGACAGAAGGAGCTTGGAATCACGAGGATTCATGAATGTCTTCCATGTAAGACCTAATTGTGTCCTAGAACTAGTGTAAATACAGTGCAGCTAAAGTCCAGATGGAGAGAAACTGGAAAGAAATTCAAGGAGTCTGGAGTATTGAGGTGCAAAGGCTCTGGAAAAGTAACAACTTCTGGATCCAGCTGATGTTAAAAATAGTTTTTCAGTGTAGAGCAGTTAATGACTTAGGAAAGTGACCAGCTCCATATTTGCATTGCCCACAGTTCACTCCATTATTTCTGCAGCCAAACCATGGGCATGATCCTTGCACAACCTGTCTGAATATTTGACAAATGATGAAGAGCTGCCAGTGTTTCAGTTCACTTTCAAACTGTTTTATACTTCAGTCTAGCATTTTGAATATTTGATTTCTTAAACTGAGAAAGCACAGTCTAATTTATCAATTTTTTAAAGCTTTTTAAAACTTGTATCGACAAAGTCTATTTGACTGTATGGAAAAAATGCAATAAATATGATACATTATTGTATCTCCGGTTTTAATAATTCCTAATTACATAGCTGAGATTTTCAAAAGAACTGCAATCAGGTACAACTCTCAATTAATCTGAAATGCTAACTTACTTACATATTTTACAAATCCTATTCCTAGTATCTCCAAGTAGAGAAGTTGATTATAGTTAGATTCCCAATGCATTCTAAGAACTTTACTGAACTTCTCTGCCCCTCTCTTCATTTAAATCAGGGGCTAGTGCTTTTTTCAAGTTACAGAGGGGAAATCAGACTCTGGAATAATTAGGTCTAGAAGCAATTTTCCAGGTGTACTTCTAGAGCATATTTCATCCTAGATAGGTAAATACAGGTAAAATCAAATTGTGGGTGAAAATCTAGATCTGGACACACTGCAGACTTTGAAATTACACAGGAAGCGTAATTGACACTCAGATCAGAATGATGATAAATTTCATACCAATCTTAAGATAGTGCATCAACTAAAAGCAGTGCTTTATTGTTTTGAGTTTTGATCAGTGATGCCATTCAACAAAAAAGGCTAAAGACAAGTTTCAGAGAGGGTTTTTCCCTCGAAACATGTATTTTTAGAATGTGATGCATTTCACTGACAGCTACAAAAGCATCCTTAAAACTGGCAATGCATTTACATTTCTCTCTTGAGTCATGCACACAGGTGGTCTCAGATGGTGCTGCACTGCTTAGCTAATTGTCTTGCAGATCTCACAGTCTAGTACTTCACATCTGGCTGAAGCAGGGTGAGGAATCTGGCTCTCACACGTGCAGGGCTCTCCAGCAGCCTGTGGAGTGAAAACAATCTCTTCTCACTGCAGAGCTGGATATAGCTCCTCTCCATCCTCAGTACTCTGTATAGAAACTTGTTTTGGTTCCAGTCAAGTGTAGGACACTCAATTGTTGCATTGTTAAACCTAAAGGATTTGATAGACAGTGTCTCTGAAACTTCATCTGACCCAGAACAGCAATATCAAATTTTGCCACTACTAAAGTGCAGTGAGGATTGAAAGAATTGCCAGACTGGTCTCAATACAATCTCAAAAAAACTTCAATGCAAAAGTTTATATCTTAATTACAAACCTGTATTTTCTAACTCTTTGAGATGAGATAAAGTATCTCCAAAGCTCTGTCTGAAGGACTGACTGCACTGCTAGAACATTTTTAATTGCCATGGACAGATTAGTTGGCTTTATTAAATGGTATATGTTCAGCAGATGCATTTATGCAGGCTTCAGGACAGAACTCAATTTTAACTAACAAGGTACCAGATACCTCAGATGAAAAATCAAAGTCATACCTAACTTCCCCTTCTCCTCACTAATCCAGAGTTGAAGATATCCCAGATATCAGGTGAAGATATCATTTGGATTTATTTAAACTAAATTTATGAATTACGAGATTAATGTAGGTTGCCACCTGAAGAAATATGTCACACCACTGTTGCATGACTGGAAGATGGGAATGCAATGACATCCATGGTGTCTTCCCATGCTCCCAGGCTATCACTTCCTTCTGAATGTGGGTTGGACGAAATGGTCAGTTTTCCCAGATTTCCTTATGTGGAATGGGATCTGTAAATCCTCACTAGCCTTTAGATCACAATGAAAAATCGTATACTACATGGTAAAATTTCATTATTCTCCCCATAGGAAATGGCTGATTTAATAAAAACTAAACTGAGTTTGTACAGAGCACTGAAAGGTTGCTTATATTTTTTGCCATCACTGTTATTAGGATGACTTCTCCCCTTTATCTCTGTAGCTCAGTGGTGCAGGATCTAGGTTGTTAGCAGATGTCATGCCTTGGAGCTTGATTTTAATTGTTTTTTGAGTATTTAGAACTGGGAACTAAAACAAAGTGGTTATTTTTTTTTCCCAAGTCAGTGGGAAATTAATGCTATTTGGTGCTGGAAACATTTATAGAAGACAGTACTCCCAAAAATAATGACAACATTGTATAGATATAACTACCATCTAACAAATTATATAGGTTTATTTAATATAAAAAACTAGAGTAAATCTCAGTTCTAAATAAAATGTTTGATTTGAAGAATAGTTCAGTAATTTGTTCAGTCACAACATGGGGGTGTTTTGGTGGTATATTCAATTGGTTTGAGGGTCTTTTCTCAGGCGACTTTTTTTTATATGCCACTATTCTACCTCAATTCTCTGTTGTAGCCTAATTAGCAGACATAAAATTTCCACCAGTAAAATGGCATATTTTCTTTGTAACCCTGAACACTAAGAGTAAACTGCTAGAGACATTGAGGTCTTTTTCCCTTCTCTAAGTTGCCCGTTACTATAACCTCAGTTATGAATTGTTATCAGACAGATCAAGACAATGAAAGGAAACTGGAGGGGATGGGGGGCGGGCCTCCTAAGAAAGAAAAAATAGTTAACTTTAAAGACAAGGTAATGTGTATGGTCTAGGTATCTTGGGGGATAAAATATGAATTTCATAGATAAAGAATTGCAATGTCTTATAATTCACATAAGGACATTAATCTCTGTATGTAGAATTTGATTAAGAAAGATAAAAATTCACCCTTTAAAGTCTAAAAAAAATAAAATTACATGCTAAAGTTTAAAGGTATAACACTACCTAGAAAATGCAGAGGCAGACATTCTAATAATTAATCCATTAAAATATGCTACTGATGCCTAATGATTTTTACTTTTTCTTTGTTATATACCCTTTTATATTTTCTATAACCTTTTTACAATCTTTGTACCTTTAGCCTACCTGCCTGTAATTTTTGTAGTATGATGTTCCAGCTTAGTTTGGGAGTTCTGCAAGGCAGAAGGACCAAACATTCAGAGTAGAAAGAGAGCCCTATACTATCTCAAAATTCAAGGTTTTAATCTTGGTTGAAACCTTCTCTCTGGAACATATTTTATAAACTGGGCTCTAGCCTCATTTGGGGAGGTTTCTTTAGAAGAGGGAGACATTACTTCATTTATTAAGTTTCTTACTAGGATACTCTAGACAGATATGCTAATTTGTAAAGTCCGTAAAATTGTATACGTGTTATACAGTGTGCGTGCATCTTGGCGTGTTCCACCTTTGAAGAGCTGTGCACCTAAGATCCTATTAAAATACTGAAGTAAAACCCTTTTACCCCTTTATCCATGTCTGCCTCATAATTCTAAAACCAGCTGAAAGGCAGCACTACCTGCAAATTTGATGAAAAAGAAGATTTAGCTCTTATTTAAAATCTTTTTGCATTTTACTCTATACCAGGAGTACACTTTACAGTAACCATCAATCTAAGTGGAAAAGACCAAATGATCTAAATTCTAAAAAATTACAACCAATATCATTGGAGCAAGGAAATTGCATCATAATGGATGTAGACTGACAGAATAAGAAAATATTTTTTGAAAAAAGTGAAGTTAATTCAAGAAAAGTTTTGAAATGTGTATCAAGAATGCCGATTGCACTTCTTAAATATTATATAATTTAACAAACTCACAGCTAGCTTTTATGAACCCCTGCACACAATTTGCAATACATACAGTGTGCTGGACTCTTGATAGATAATATACAACAAATATCACAAGCAATAGTACCTGATGAAGATGTCAAGATCGTAACACCTGTGGTGATAGTAAAGTGCCACTCAGAGGGATGAAAACCAGGTATATGAATAACTGAGTTTGAATCTTACTGAAGACACCACCGTGGTGTTTTCTTCCTGTCCCTAATAGGAAAAAGAAATATAATCTTTGCAAGGGAGTAGGGATTTGAATTTTTTAAATTTGAAACTTTTGGAGTAACTGGAGCCTGCACAGTGAGGAATGTCTGTAGATTCAAAACAAAACCAGTTCTTAAACTAAGGATATGGAACTGAGAAGATATATGGCTAATTGAAATTACTCATGATGCAAATATGAAAACATTCTGTGTGTCTTTACACAAATAAAACCTAGGTTAAGCATTAAAAAGTCAGCAAAACTCAGCAGAGAATAACCAAAAACAAAATCATGTTTGAGAATGACATGTAAAATAAGGAGCAAAATGCAGACCAAATGAATATACAACTCTCTATAAATGAGAGTGAAAAGAAAAGCTGCATAAACTGAATAACTTGATTTGCATGACAATATCAATTCAACTAACATTCCATAAGATTGGTAGACTAAAAATAATATGTGGGACATCATGATTTCACTTGATTTTACATAATAATGTCAAGAGCCAGGAAAGATCTGTTTAATAACTTGATTACATTGTATAATCTGTATGGACTGTTATTCCATCGCCTATGTCTGTTTCTTGCAGGATAGCATATCCAGTGTAATCAATTTTGCTTCATGATAACATTAAACTGGACAGAGTAGGTCCTCAGTGGGTAGACAGGAATTTAGTGACAAGAAAACTGTTGCAAAAAGACACTATGCACTAGCTAACACTCTGGTCCTTGAACAAAATGGACAGAAAAAATTTATAACAAAGAAACTTATTAGAGGACATGATTGGCAGATGCTATTTTGCATCTAGAACTAATATGCTTATAAATAAACTTTAAATAATTATGAGGCACACAAAAAACTCATGTAATATTTCAAAACAATATATTTTTAAATGGAGAGCAATTAAAATATATGCCTGAAGGAATTTGGCATTTCTGTATTGTAGAAAATTCCACTATATTTGGTTTCATTTTGATCTGGCATAAAAATAAAACAATTTCTGCTAATGAAATATTTGGGGGAAAAAAACATTTTAAGTAAACATATGTTACATTTTTATGAAAATTAAAATTTCATCGCTGATTTACATATTTTACTTTTTCTGTTAATATCTAATAAATTTTGAAACAGCCTTTCAATAAAAATAGAACAGTATTATTTTATAGTGTTTGGAACACCTGATTTTATACTGGTCTGATATTCTTAACAAAAATATGTCAAAATTGACAGTTTACAGCAAAGAGGTGAACATACAACTTTCTTGGAAGAAAAGCAGTCTCTAATAAACTGCCTTCATTTCTCTACCTGTGTTTTTGTGTGAATAGATGGAAGATTTTCAAATCTGTCATGGTGATTTTATACTTGCATTCCTTAACAAGTTTTATTAGGTAGAAATATGCTGTATTTTGGGAAAATAATCTTGACTGAATAGTAGATGTGAAGATACTGCAAAATAAATCTGAGTTCGGTGTTTCCCCTATCTTTGCCTAAAGAATGGAAAATAATCATTTGGAAAACTTATCTTCCTCTTTCTCACTCATAAACACACACATACTGTAGACAAAGCAACTTTTTTTTGTTTTACATCTGGAAAAGATAAACAATAGAACCAATATTTAGATGGTTAAATAAGAGAACAATTCGAAATTCAATTAATTCGTATTTTAACTGTCTAACTGTTCAGAATTAATCTCTCATTCATTTAAGTGAACACTAAAATGCAGCAATGTAAGAGTAGATTATTTCTTGCCATTTTATTGTTCTTGATGCAAAGCCATTATGAACACATTGTGAAAACATTAAAATGAGAGTCAACTCCAGCACCTCTGTCCAAGAGAGAAAGGTATTTCATTGACGTTCATACAGAGCACAGTGCAGTAACATCTCATACGTGCCAATCAGATTAAGGGTTGTACAGATGGATTTCTGAGGCCATGGCTGCACTAGCAAGTGGAGTGACACAGCAGGAGCTAGTCCAGAGACTAAAAGAGCTGGTGTGGAGAACCAGTCATCCAGCTGCCTGTGATTTTCTGGGTTTTGCATTGGCTCTCTTCCTAGTCACCAGGACTAAAGACCCACTTGCAGTTCGAACTCATTGTGCACACCCTGGGGAGAAGTTTTGGTTTGCTCTGCCTCTGCACTCCTGGAATGCTCCACGACACACAGTAAAGTGCCGTATGTGGGGAGAATCGTGGAGCATCACTTCAAAAGCACAAGCCTGATCCAGATTAAAATACTAATGCTACTCCTTATGGGAGTGCCAAGATTGCAACGAGATCCTGTTTTACTGACTATGAAATCTTCTCACTACTATCCTCCATCAAATCATCCTTTAGCTCAAGATTAGCTTTGAATTCATTGTTAAAAGGTGTTATTTTTACTGAAGTAACTTCAAGTAGTCACAAAAAAAACCACTCCTTATAATTTCTGACTGCCAAGCAGAAAAGATAATCACTGCTTTGAACTGTTAAAATTTATCATTATTGTGGGTTACAACTTTTCTTGTTGAGTTTGATTTATGCTTTCCTTATATAAAAGTCATAAATGTTTTTCTCATTTAGTTTTGTTTAGTTTGAGAAAGGGACTTTCTTATGCATTTATCACTTCTTAAAAACACGTTTTTGGTTTTCAGCATCTGTTTCAAAAAGGTGATTTCTTCTGTTTCTTAAAGGGATATTTATTTATCTCATTAAAGAAAATTAAATCCATTTGAAAAATAAAAAAGGTAAAAAATATAATTTCCTTTCTTTTTGACCTGTTTCTCAAGAATGGTAACAAGCCAAAACCTGAAGGAGACTGTCAAAATCTTGAAGTTTATCTTTACTAGCTTTTGAACTGAGATTTCACAAAATTAAGAACATTTATTTGGGAATTCCAGTTAAGATGCTTTATTTATGAAGCAAACAAAGAAGGTATATCAAGTTAGGCACAGGCCAAAGGAAATACTTATTTTATTTTCAAACAGTTTCATAATTTTTGAAAAAAACCTGCTATGGCAAGAGTTGTCCTCTGAATTCTAGTACTCTGATATTTAGGCTTCACTTAATCCCATTCATTCTTACCAGTGAAGGTCACATTTGTTTTCAGAGACACCTTAAGATTCAACCTTAAATTTTATTTAAATGCATCTCTCCTTTTTTTTTTTTTTTTAATCTGACTTCCATTCTATCTTCCTAACATGATTCTAGTCGAGATTCAGCTCCTTAATAGATCTGCATTCCTCTTTTTTTTGGGTAGAACTATACCTTCAGGGTCTCTTACAGCTGTGTTAAATAACAGTCACTGTTAAATCCCAGAGGTTTGGCAGCTTAACGTGACTCATTGCAATAATTCTGTTTTAATGCAGTTTCATCCGTATGTGTGTAGGTAAGTGTGTGTGTGTGTGTGTGTGTGCGTGTGTGTGTGTGTGTGTGTTAATGTGCATGTAGGTACATGTTTGCATGAGCTAATTAAAAGGCAAGCTAATGATAAGGCTGAGCTTTAGAAACAATGTTAACATTTGTTTATTACATTATTTAAATTATTACCTTCTCTCAGAATTACATTTCAAGGGAAAAGACACAGAAGTTTGTCTCTCCTTACCTCTCCTATTATTACGTACTATATTTCCTAACATAAGCTAATTTCCAAATGAGTGATTTTTCACTGTGGCTATATGAAATTTATTACTCTTCTCATAGAATTTATTTTTATATTATTGTATTTAACTATTGCTTGTGGTGTTTTCACCCCATGTCCTGGATTTTTTGACTCCTTTTTCTTTCCCCAAAGTACATGAAACCCTCTGTGCTCCTGCATGTGAACACCCAGTTTGAGACTCTGCATTTGGCTACCAGCATTTTATTATAGCATGGTGATAAACCAGGTGTCATGCTCTCATTTTGTGTTCCTGGGGCTGAGCCACCTGCTTGGATTGCTGTCTGACAAGGACCTTCACAGTATAATCACCTTTGTTTGTATTGTTTGTGACTTTGCCAACAATTCATGCCTGAGGCTTTTAGTGTAGCAAAATGTCTCCTGAATATCTAGGTATGGAAAGGTAGATGTGTAAGCAGCTAAAATATAGCTTAGTGATAGAGACAGATAAACTTTTGATGTGTGCTATGTAGGGGAACTGTTCCTCTCTCATGCTAAGTTAAACTTTACACTTTCTGATCATTTTTCTTTCAGTAATTTCAAAAAATTAATTTTTAATAACCTGTGTTTCAGCAATTATAGTTCCAAGTAGAACAAACAAAAGCAAATATTAATTACTTAGAAAATGTTGAAAGGAAGTAGTCTTAAAATTTCAGAACCTTAAAAAACATTCCTTACCAACAGTTACATTCCTCAAAGTCAGTCATTCCTTGCAAAAGTCTCTGTTTTGGTTCATTTGTTTTTGTCAGCTTACACAATTCAGTAAAACAGTCCTGACCAGCTCAGAAGTGGACTTGCGTTTCTTTATTTTTAATGTTACATTTCCCACCAAATTTTATAAGTTTTTGCAGTTTTATGGCTTGTCTTAGTCTCTTTAGGTTGTTTTTCTTTCACTTTGCAAGCAGTTCAATATACTGAAAAGTGAAGATATTATATGCATTGTAGTGTTTCTAAAGTATGTGGTATTTACTATCCAAACCCTCTAGAAATATTTGTGCAAAGAGTAAAGTCAATGATCCAAAAGCTCATTGAAATCAATGGGAGACTTTCCATTAAATTCAATGGGCTTCCATCCAAGCTGTTTGTAATTATAGGCTGACATTTTGAAAGCTGCCTAAGGGATCTGGAAGCCTAATACTCATTAAAATTAACTGGGCATCTAGCTTTACTAGGGTGCTTTGGAAGTCACTACCACAGTTTATATAAATGAGTGACCTGCTTATGATAGTCAGTTACATTATAACTCCATGAATCTATAAACATGTGTCTTATCTTCCGTATCAAAGAAATGTTCTTTAGATTGTATTGCTTTGTAAGGGCCATTTTCCTGCAGAAAAGTATTTTGTGATTCAAAAAGAGAGATGAATATACAACAAAAAAAGATCATAGAATTGAGAAAAACTGATTTATGCAATAGCTTTTTTGCCCACCTAACAATTTTAGTTTGTTTTTTTTAAGAAATCTTCTTAAATACCTGGAATTTATTTGTAATGTGAACTAGATCACTATACTGAACAAACAATTGAATCCATAAATTACCTGATAAGTTATCATTTTACTTTCTGCAGCAAGGAGTCTGTGGTATCCTTGTTTATATCTGTATCTGCATCTTTATCTACATCTATCTATATACTGTTTAAATATCACAAAAGTATTCAGTCAGTAGCCCTTAATTTGAAATAGATGCTTGAACTGTAACTGACAAATCATGGAAATATTCTAGCATTTCCTATGGATGCTGCACCATACTAAAACAATATATATGTCAGGTGAGTTACTTGAGCTATGGTTGCTTATACACAGTATTTAACATCTAATCAAATTTGTGAACTATTTTGATTTGTTCTAAATGTCGTTTGTCAGACTAGCACATGGTTCCATGGTAATACTTTCAAGATAACCTTTGATTTTATTCAGACCAGTAGTTTCATTCATAAGTTTATAGATTTTATTTAAATTAGTCATGAATCATAACATTATTTCCCTAGATGACTTGTTATGAATTAGGACATTTTTGTTATAAATTAGGACATTTTAATGACAGTATTGTTGCTTTGAAATCATCACATAGTCAACAGAAGTGTATAAAGAATATTATTGCTAGCAACAAGAAAACATACAAAGTGGCCAGATACAAGCAGACCAATTAAACTCAACTCAAGTAAAATTAAACAGAAACCATTTAAAAATTATACTTGGGCTAAAATTAAAGAGTGTGTATAAATAGCTGGTCAGTTGAAACTAGTCAGCTGGCTCCTGGAACTGTGAAGTTTCTTCAGGTGCAATTATGTTACAATTTCAAACAAGCAGCAGCCTCCTGCTTCACTCCTAGCGGGAGACTTTGCATACTGACAAATTAATAGGGATAAAATCAGATTCCAAGAGTATGATTAGCTATTGCAATTTTATTGGCATCATGTCATGTTTCTTATAAGTCATTCGTTGTTTTCTGCTTTTGAGTTAGCTACTGGCCTGCCTTCTTGCTTTAAGAAATGGTGTCAATTCAAATACAAAATAAAAAAATTAAAGGGAGAGGGAAGCTATTCCTTACAGTGCAAAAAGCCCAAAACAAGGCAGAAAATGTCATATAGTAAAAACAGTACAAAAAGCAGAAAGCACCTAATTGAACTGAATTGGGCTGAAATGCAATTGCTAATGCATCTACTGAGCTATTTTATGACATTTTCTGCAATCAAAATTACACTTCTGATACTAGGTACTTACCTTCTATAGGTGCAATCTTTTCACTGTTAATGGAGGTCACTGATGTAAAATGTACATATTCATGGAGGTACAACGCCAAAACCCCTGTAGGTTTCAGCACAGATAGTTATGTAGATCTCTCAATGTCTTTCTGAAATTCCTCTGGAAATACAACATGCTATTTCTAACTTTCCTGTACCTGAGATAATTTCTTCTTTAGGACTCATGAAATTTCTCAGATTCATAACATTAGAGAATTTCATCAGCATTTATTTCACTTTTTAACCAAGGTCACAGCTGAAAATACTAATATCAGTCTCAGGACTGATCAAACTTTTCACTATTGTTCCTCTGTGCTACACTGTTGTCAGTGATCTGTCAGCTTCCTATTTATCCACTTCTCAGTTCCTATCCTAATAATCATCTTCTCTAGTTTAACTAATAATTTCCTATTAAGCATCAAATGTTTTCCCAGCTTCCACATAGATTAGATCTAGATTAGAACTATTTCCCTTGTCTAGAAAAGCAATTATGTCCCCAATGAAGGCTATCAGATTAGTCTGGCACAATCTGTCTTTGTCAAACTGAGGCTGCGTTTTATCACATTTTCCCTGTACCTCTGTGCCTTCATTCTTTCTTGTAAAACACAGCACAGACAGAGCCACAGCTGTAAGGATAACCCTGTTTGAGTGTCTTAAATATGCGTAACATTTAATATTTTTCTCTTTTCTGGCATTTACTGTAACTTAATGGATTTTGCTCTGCTAGAGAAGCTGCAATACCATGCCAGTATTGTGATTCTGGGACAACAACAACCCCTCTCAGTTTTTATACATGAAGCACTAAGTTTTTTCCATATCAAATGGTCATTTGTGTTCCATATCATCCCTGCAACCTCACTGAAAACTGAATTCCAGCATGGACCTTTCTTAATCTTTTTCACCTCTTCCGTACACACTGTTTTCACTTCATCTGAGTTCTCCTTTTTTTTAAGAAGTATAATTATATTCAATTTAAGAAAAACAAAACCAAAAATGAGCTCACTTTGACTTTAGAAAATTATTCGTTATCCTAAAAGTACTAAGCTTTAAATGATAATTTTCTTATCAGACCAATTTTCAATGCCTTTAGACTTTCCATTATGCCCAGTCATTTCTTAGTTATTTATACATTCATTACTCTTTATTTTACTTTGTTCCCTATAGTTTCCACAACTTTGTCATTTGGGTTTTTTTGTTTGTTTGTTTATTGGCATTTTTTAAGTATTCTGGTTCTTTCTGTAGTGAAGTGTGAATGAGAAACACAGTTTCACATTCTACTTAGCTTGACTTAAGAGAAGATTATTTTATTTAAGTCTTCACTTTGAATCAGAAGCTTAAGACTAGTTTGTGGTTTTCCTTCTATTTAATTTAAAGTGAATTATCTCATCATTGTTCTTCCCAAGGTTATTTTCTACAGCTATGTTTTTATGCAATGTGCTTGTTAGTTACCAAAGTTTGCAAGGAAAAAATATGTTTCTTCCTGGTATATAAATTTGTTGGTTACTGAGTCCAAGACAATATAGACCTTAATTTCGTTTTAGCATTTGTTCTGCAGTATATATCTGGAAAGTTCAAATTACTCCTAGTGACAGAGTTTCTGGTGGTATTTCCAGATGTCTTTCCATATGCAAACATGAGATTGTGATTCTGTAGTGGATCCCCTTCATTTTTCTACCCTTTCCCCTCCAATACCTGTATTATTTTTCCATCTTTTTAAAAGATCAGTGTGACAATTCATATGTTATTCCTGCTTACATCTTTGAGGCTATCACATTCTAAAGTTATGGCATTGCTCTCACAGCCTTACTCTTCAATGTGACGATACTGCCTGCTCTAGAGACCTTATGTGAGACTTGTTTTTCTTTGCCTCTGCATTTCCATTACCCTTTTTCTATCCAGCTGGAGAGTCTACATCACTCATGTCTGCATTTCTTATCCTGAAATTTATACATTTCACTTGTTTGTGGAAATACCCATTAATTTATTTGTGAAAGATTAAAATTTAACTATTTGACAACTGCTTTCATTTCTAGTGATCCCAGTTAATTAACTCAATTACTTGACAAATATTTGGTCAGGTTCTCTTTTATTTAACTCATTTAAAACTCTGCTTTATCAAAACAAATGATGGATGTTATTATGATTTTCTCAAAAATTGTCAATTATTTTTAATCTTATGGCTCTGATATCACTTGTGTTGGCAATAACCAAAGAAAATTTATACCAACATGAAAACCAATCCAACAGTAGAATACTTTCCAAATGACAAAATTGACTAAACTTTCCTTCTAGTACCAGCTTCTATTTTTCTCAATTTTTTCATTTGGCATTTTTTTAAGTTCTGCACAACTTTACTCAAGATCACATAGCTGAGTATTTTCCCTGTTGTGGAATAATAATCTTCTACCTGTTCCTGTTGAACTGTATTATTGCCATTTGTATGGCCTCAAAGTCTGCAGCATTTGAGATTTTCAAATATATGTCAGCCTTGTAGTGTATCTCTTCAGGAGAGCAGATTGTTAAACTAAGTCTGATTTCTTAGCATCAAACTAAATCTCCTTCCCTTTGTGGTGCTAAATTTTAGATGTGAAAGACATATGGCTGTGTAAGATCTATGGCAATCTAGCCAGAGAAGAAAGAGGAGAAGAGAGATCAGGACTTGATGCACACCACCGTACACAGTGTACTGATAAAATAGGCCAGGAAATTCTAGGTGAAGATATGGACAAGATGCGAAATATTGCTGCTTCAAATTGAGGTCATTCTCTGTAGAAAAAACAGAAACTTTAAACTGGGGCAGACTTGTCCTAAGCTTTGTGTAAGACAGTGTACAACCTGAAGAATGCAAAATTACCTCTAGCTCCCCCCGTTCTGTTATTTACATTTTTCATCTATAAAGTAAATAACCATATACATTAACATTCAGCCACGTTTAAAATTTTAAAATCAAACACCTCAGACATTTCCTCTTCTAGGTAGATGACGGAAGAGAACCGGATATATCTTAGTCAGTTTGCTTGATGTTCTCTGGGTAATCATAGTATAGAATATCTACAGACTATAAAACTGGCTTCGGAATTCTTCACAGTTATAGATTAGATTATGCCAATAGCTTGTCTGGCCACAGCACAAACAGGAAAAGGACTGATGGACGGAGAGTTTTCTTTGAGGTTGAGGTTTCAGCTATGCTTTTTTAAGACAAATGAGGCTTATTTTCTACAAAAATTGTCATAAAATTACTTCTGTTATATTCAAATATCTTCCACTATTACCTTCAGCTGCCATTGGATGAGTTTGAATACTTTTGCAAAGCAGACCACAGTCTCAAGTCAGGCAAAGGGAAATGTGAACACAAAGTTTGTGGCCAACTATAAAAAATTCACAGGTTACTCTGCTATCCAAGGGGGGCTTGACTGAACTAATTAAACCATTCTTTCCATCTCCCCCCCACCCCTCCCCATCTTTGCTTCAACCACCCTTGCTTCAATTTCTGCTGTAGGTGGGGGAATCCAGGCCATAACAAGCATCTATAGTCTTGTTCAGGTCCCCCATGAGGTATGCTTCCTGCAAGAAAAACAGCGTGTTATTACATAATAATTTCTTTTTCTTAGTGTATGTTCATAGGGATTGCACAATTAAGATTGCTCAAGCAACTTTTACTCATGTATTACCAAATTTGGATTTCTACCATAACAAATTGCAGTATGTCACCAGAATAGTCCCACATATTTATTAAGAATACTGATATCTGTGAATGGAAATTCTGAATCATTTTACAGACTACCGATAACTTAAGCTAATATAGTAATCGAGCAGTTCAGGAATGTTGAGGTCCTTTCTAAGTTCAATGAGATAGTATATTTTTATTGTCACAGATTGTCCTGCCAATTCTTCAAAGACTTTACTTGTTGATCTTATAATCTTGCAAAGATTTAGATTCTCACCTAAGCCCTCTTTTCTACATCACATCAATTATAATCTCTATTCCTTAAATTCCTGACACATCCTCCAATACAAATCCTCCCTCTTATCCTCTTTTTACATGACAAAGTCCCAGTCTCCCAGTGCTCGATCCCTTTGACATTGTTTCTCACTGCAGCTATTGCCCACAGTCCCTCCTTCACCACTTCATGGCTGACGTAGGTGCTAATATTACTGAACTCAGCAAACCCTGTTCACTTTACCTTCTTGGGCTTCTGGCTTTAAAATATGACAGAGATGAATATATAGAAAAATATTACATAGCCATTAGTGGAATCCCTCTACTCCTTGCCTAACTAATATTCTTTGTTTAAGACATAAGAAATCTTTGCTGAGCCTGAATTTTTTTTTTTTCCAAGCCTTATAATTTACAGAGGCAACAAAAGCCAAATTTCAGTTTTCATCCCACATTGTTATCCCCAGCTGCCAAATATCAGTCTGCAGCTTCAAATTATATTGACTATTTAAATAACTCTTTCCTTATCATCTTCCTCCCTCCCCCTTCCTGTTTGATTTTCTGTCATGAGCGAAACAACATATCTTTTGCCTCATTCTCAGAAATTACTGGATTGTTTTGGCAAAAAAGGCATTCTAACACATATTTTAACTACCCCAGAGCAGACACTAAGGAACATTTGAGCCCAAATATCTACCAAATGGCAAATTGAAAAGTACTAAAATCAGCATTTTATAAAGGAAACTGTCAGGGAACATGAATGAGCATAGCTACCATCCCATTTTTGGCCTTCATTGGTTTATTCAGCACTAGCTAAAAAGCACAAAGTCCCTGGTAGAAGCAGCCAGCTTGTAGGCTTTAGCTCTCACAGGTGACATATTGCTGACCCAGCTAGATTTGCTGTGTTCCATGACCTTATTTGTGGGAACCCAGCAGAGGTTCATGCAGAATATTCTCACTTCAACCTGTGCTATCCTGGGGCAGCATCAAATCAAGCTCTAGCCAACAGGTCTACAGCCAGAACCTTTCAAAAAGTGTTTGTTTACACTTTTTTATTAGCCCTTTACCTTGTTCATAAAAAAGCAGTTTATTCTTGTCTTAGATATATACATAATATGACTCTAACTCTTACTCAGATGTCCTCTTTGCATTTAAAACTTCAGTCTCTCTCTGCACAAAATTTCCTTTGGAGGATGGAGAGAGGGTTGGTTTGTCCTAAGAAAATTTAATAAATTAGAAGATTACCACTAATTAACAAATTGTGTCACAACACTTTCACACAAGTTTTCTATGTTAAAAAGAGATTAACATAATTTTTTTGAAAATATTTTGGCAGATAACTTAGCAAGTTGATTACAACCCTCAGCAGTAGATATTTTCAATTGGACTGATCAAATAGATGAGCTGTGTGAAAAATTACTGTTGAGACTAAGTCAACTGGTATTGTAAAACCAGGGAGTCATAGTATAAGAATAATTTAACTAAGCAGCAGGGCCATAAACAAAACCCAGCCTCTGCATCAGTAAGGGAATGATAAAAAAAGGAACTAATCACAAATACATAGACATGCTTACCCTCCCATTAGTGAGTGTAAGGTTTAAAATATGGTATATAAAATGTATTGCCAAAGTGTTTAAAAGTAAGATTAGGGAGTGCAAAGAAATTTTTTCCCTGTAGTCTGTGGATCCTAGAACACTTTTTATAGCAAATGGCTCAGTATGGATATGGGAGGCATAGGAATTGTCCCCTCTGAACATAAACTATTTTAATTCCCTGTAGTAGAGAATTACATATATCACATAATATACATAGACATATATATTATTTGCATTTGATCTGTTTGGAACACCTTCCATTTAATTTTTGGAGGAGTACAACAGAAATAATAGCCCTCAAGTATCTTTGAGGTGAGAATCTAGATGGAAAAAAGAATTAACACTTTATCCCAATATGTGATATTATATTTCATCCAAAATTGTTACAGCTGAAAGAAATAAAGATATTGTGTTTTTATACTCATTTTTAGAACTTATATGATATATAACACATGTAGCTAAAACTTTATTAACCACAGTTTTTATAAAGGTGATTATCTGTTAATTAAAATTGCGTATTAGAGACCATAACTTTAAATTTGCATTCACATAGTGCAAAATAGTGTAGAATAAAAAGGAGTCATGAGAAGTTATATTATCCATTGAATATTGCACTAATTTCACCACATATTACAAAGTAATTGGACCAGATACAGACGTGATGTCCTTCCTCACTGGGACAAATTGGTGGTGGGCTGAGACACGGGAAATGCAAGTGTCCAAACACTTCTTTTGGAGTAAGTTATATCTTAACTATTGGGAGGAGGCTCACTGTAAATATGGAAACTGTGAATCACTGGCTGCTTTGCCTTGCAAGGAACAACAAAAGCTTTCCCACATTCGTGTGTTTACCCTGAGCATGTAAATTCATGTCTTAACTTGCATCACTTGCTCATGCGATATTCCTATCAGTCAGTGGGAATTTTGAACATGTAGGGAATAGCTTACATCTTTAATTGCATCAAGTTTTCTGATTAAATGTTCCAGACTTCCCTTTCCACTATTCCCAGATAGGAAAACCAAAATTTCCTTAGTTCGCTTAATTTTCTTGTGATGAGGAATTGTTACCCTTTATATCACCTGTGTGGTCTGTGTTCCTCATGCCTGACTCTATCTACCAGCTGAATGTTTTAACTAATGCAGCACGGACAGGATAGTTCAGGGCTGTCAGTTCTCAGGCTTTTCCTGTTGCAGTATGCCACTTTTACCATTTCATTTGGTAAAAATAATGAGCTTTTCATCTCTTCTCCTTAAAGTATGAAATATTTTCAAATAGACAGCATTTTCTTCACATCCTCATTCAGCAGAAAAATAAAATATAGTAAACGAGTTATTCCTTCCTCATTTCCTGAAATAAATTACTGCTGCAAGAAAGTGTTTCGTGTTATCTTTTGTTAGACCAGAATAGGATAAAAATGTTTTCTTTTCTTTCTTTAGACAGTGACCCAAAGAGCTTTCCAGAAACTAGTGGTGACAGTGGTGATAGGATCTGTCCTTAACAGCAGCTCTCAGGGAACTGTAGTCAATTTCTGAAAGAAAATTTTGAACTAAAATTAGGTCACCTTAATCAAGAACAAATACTAAGAAGTGAAACAACTGCTGCATTATCCACATCCCTTTTGACAATCGCAGTCATGGGACTCAACACCCCTCAGGAAATATTTGGTCTGAAGGCTGAGCATGACTCCTCTTCTTTGTAGGTTTTATAGATAATATAGCTGGTAGAATAATATAATAATAATAGTTTTGATGAACAGGAATTTAAAGGTATTCTACCTAATATATTATGGAATAACAATGAATCTCAGCAAGTGGCAGACTGAAGCAGGTAGACTAAAGTTCCAGAAGCACCTCCTCTACCAACTCTACATCACTTCAGACCTTTGAATGTCTCTTGCAACATTTCATCCTTCATACCTCCACCTACAAAAAACTTTTCTGCATGAAGAATCCTTGCTCCCCAGCAGAGCAGCCTCTGTTATCTTCTCTGTGTATCAGCAAGGAGCAGGGTACCTCTGCCAAACATTGTCTCAATACCTACCTTGTTGTGTGGCAATTGCTCCATTCATCCTGGGCAAAACCTTCTTCCCAGACGGTGGAAGGGCAAGATTATGTAAAGGGAAGGAAGGAGAGGAAAGAGGGAGTTTCTCCATGGCTGGGCAAGATGGTCATTCTATTACAAGTAAATGGAATCATTTTATGTGAAGTGGGGTTGCTTGGTTTTGGATTGATAGCTCACAGACCACTTAGATGTTCTTGTAAATATGTGCACTTACAGTTCACAAGAGTTGAAACTGAAATGAGCTGCTAGTTTTGGCACAATGACAGAATATATGTATACTCAGAGCAATCTCATCATCAACAACTCCTTAAAAAGCAACTTTCTTTTATGATATTAAAGAACCTTATAAGGTGTTTTTCCTCTGTTTTTTAACTGGGGTGTGAAATGAAGAACATGCTCTGAAAACATTTTTTTTTCAATCAAACCACATTTTGTATTTGACCCATCCTAAAAAGTATGAGAAGTGGGGTATTAATGGCAAGTAGCTCATGAAGACCAGTTCTACATCTCTCTACTCGAACAAGAGTGCTCATCAAACTAAAAACTTACATGGAAAGAGTTTAATGATGTTTTGCACTGAGAAGATCTGCTTATATCTTTCTCTCTCTTCTAGATGCACATATTTTATATTGGTTGTACTGCAAATGTGTATGCATGATTGAACTCAAACATTATACAGCCTTAGCTATTATTTCAATACTTTGAGTGAATTCTGCTGGTAGAGAGTCTGTTCAGGCTCATCTACGTTGCATCCATTTGATTTGTTCTGGGCACCAGCAGACATGTTTTGAAATAATTTATAAATGCTTCTAAGTATTAGTAGTTTATAAGTCCATGGTAAGTGGATCTTCCTTCCGTTAGCACATCCTTGCTTTTTCTGCTTCCTGAGAAGATAGTTGATTAGATCCCATGGGTGAATGCAAACTGGTTAGTTTGTTGTAAATCCGTCAGGTGCCAGATACTGAAAATAATTGGCAGCTTTGCTTGTTAATCGTGCACTTACAAAGAAAAACCCCAAAGAGTTTCAGAATGATGAACAGAAATCTCCTATCTCTGTATTCCATTCCATGTTTTTTAGTGACCTTACAAATGTGTGAATGATACATTACCTATCAGTCTGTTGATGTGGAGAGTCTTAATTTCCAGATTAGGCAATCTTAGTGTTTTACCATTCCAGGTATTGCACTGTAGAAGGCTGAAGCATGAAGGATCTTTGAACCGTATCAAGCAATCTGCTGGTGTGCAAGGAAAGAATATCCATCCTGGAGCTCTTCTTTATGGTTGGAGATGCACTGCAATGAGAAGAGCTGGGGTAAGGAGGTACCTCATTGCTGCACAACAGAAATGGAAATGCTCTACACAAGAGAAAAGTCAGGCAGGAGCTCATGAAGGAAAGACCAAAAGTGACTTATATTAGTTCTCAACCAGAGTCAGTCAAATTTTTCACTTGAGACCTTTTTAATGGTCTGTTTCAACTACAGTCAGTGTTAGCGTTTTGAATAGATGTTTTCAGTAAGTGTGCAACCAGATACTAGAAACAAAACAAAATCTAGATTCTATAATTTCTAAATCTCTAAGCATATCACAAAGCTTGGATTCATGCAGAATACCACGGGAATAACTGATGATATTTTATTTTTAATTTGTCAATTTGTTCTAGGCTAGGAAAAGGTACGTCTTATTAAAAGACTGATGATTACTTAAAATCTTAAGGGAAGAGTAAATGTCATGTAGAACATTAATAAAGTTTAGAGACAAATGAGACAAAAAATAATTTTAAAAAATCATGTTTAATTGATTGTTCATTCGTTATGCATGAAGTGTATTCAGTGAGAGTAATGAAATTTTTACTATCTCAGATAGCACTAGCAGAAGAATTAATGAAATTGCACAAAACTTCAGCAGAGCACTAATAGTTATAGCTTGTTTTTTAGTTGTCTAGTGACCAAATTGATTTTTAAAATAAGAAATAAGAAAACAAGCCCTGTATTAAGTGTTACGCTCTAGTGAAATGTGTACATAAAGTATTACCTTAGCTGCCTGGTATGTGCAGTTCAGCCAAATTCTTCATTAATTACCCTTGTAGTGAACAAGAAACCAACATCATTATTGTAGCAACTAGAGAGATTGTAGGATTTTTTCCACTAGCTCTTACAGTGATGAATACTGTCTGCAGTGTTAGACGGACTTCGTGATTCCAATGTGAGAATAGCACATTAAACAGTTAAAAATGCAATCATTTCAAAATTAAAAAAATTAATTACAGCTAGTGTATTGTGAAATTTTTGTGTATTTATGTTAGTCTTTATATAAGCACTTTTATAATCACTGTGACAAAATTTTTAAATGTTAGCATAATCTGAATGAGGTTTTGGAGAATTTCTTAGAAACTACTCTTAGATATACACATATTGAAGAAAAATTTTAATGTTTACTAGAATAAATGAATTAAAATTCTGAAATAAAGATACATAAAGTGAGTTTACCACTGAGACTCTAATCATCTCTCTTATCAAGATTGTGCAAAGCTTAATAATGTAATCAGAATCTGATTATGTTTGCTGAGACTTGTGATCTTTCAGACTTTGCCAGGCTTTCCTTCAGTATGATCAAGGATGGAAATTAAAGGAGCTTTTTAACATTACTCCCCTGCCTCCCTATTTTTGCTTTCCTCCGATGCCCTTTCTTTGTCCCCCAGTCCCCTTATCACAAAAAGATGGAAAAAAATTAACAGATCAGTCCAACAGTTGTGTTTTTGCATGGGGAGTTTGGACAGGTCTTGAAGACCATTCCACCAGGCATTTTTTAGTTCTCATTAAGGGCCTTGCAGCTGACATTCCTTCCATGCCTTGCAGGGCTCAAGCTGTGCTTAGGATGAAACAAGTCTCAGCCTTGCCCTCAGCATTTGAGTTGCAGTCCAATGCAGCTCACAGATATCTACATTCTGTCCTCAGATTCCATCATTTTGCTTATTTGGGAAGATTTTAATCTGAACTATTCCTTCATTCTGTGCAAAGAAAGGATCTGTTAGGTGACTTCAAGCCCATGGAACAGAGACATGCAAGCCAGAAAAAGATCAGTTGTTTTACTGTAAGTTGTGTTTGGGCACAGTAATTATGTGAGCATAACTTAACCTTCAAATTCATTT
Organism: Pardalotus punctatus; assembly: GCA_013400915.1. Lineage (NCBI taxonomy): Eukaryota > Metazoa > Chordata > Aves > Passeriformes > Pardalotidae > Pardalotus > Pardalotus punctatus. The sequence goes on along the minus strand of VZTX01007396.1, from coordinate 424,747 downwards.
TTTATAGTTCTGAATTTAGAAAAGTGAATTATTGTTAAAGTTCTCCTTCAGTGCAGTGCATAACACTGTAGCAACTTGTAGGAACAGTTAAATCAATATTTAAATGATTTATTGGTTTTAAAAATGGATGACAGATGTGGAAGTGAGTGATATGTTTATCATGATGAATTCTTGTGCTGGAACCAAGGTAGCTTTCATCAGCTACTTTGTACCATTTTATTACACCATTGATCTGAAATCTGATTTTTGTACCTTGACATGAAATGAGGCTCAAAATGTGTTTTCAATATTACCTATCTATAAATTCCATCACACTGGCCTTATTTTGACTGCGGTAAGACCATCTTGGAGTTGCAATTAATATAAAATCATGCTGTTTTCTCATTTTATTTCTATTTCCTCCAGCAATCTGGGGCAATGATAGATGGTCACTTCAGGATGTTCTTTGTGTTCTGTACTGTAAACAATGTTTTCCAGTGATTCAGAGATTGAAGTTTCTTTTACAGTATTTTATTTGCAACACTAGATTCTCTTTTTATTATTTCTTTTTCTCTGAAAAAACTAAAACAACAAAGAATTTGGTCTGTTTCATGCTCCTATTGAATAGGCAAAATCATCCATTAGGTTCAAGACCATTCACTTTACTTTTCATGGTGATCTAAGACAAAAGAGAAACTAGTTTCCAGAACACATAGCATTTGTACTCAGAATACTAAAAAAATATCTTAGGCAAATAAGAAAATCCAAGAAAGCTTACCTAAAGAACTTCAGAGAAATTTATCACAATAAGGCTGACACCAGTTGGCTTTCAGACTGTCAGCTCCTATTCACTCTACCTTAGCTCAGCTATTTGAACACAACCATGTGCAGACATCTTGCTTGCAAACTAGTCCAGAGATTTGGATTTGGAACTCTGAACTTGATAGACCATTTCACGGTAGACAAATTGATAGACTGTAACATGAATCCTCTGGCTGTGATCCAACTTTTGTGATCCAAACTCTTCCCTGTAAGCTCGACTTCTCTGATAATGACAAAGAAGAGAGCCCATCTTCCCTGTCTAACAAATTCCAGTTTCACTCATGGGGCACCCCTACTCATGCTGAGTTAACTGCGTACATTTTGCTGCCAAATGCAGTGTGTCACTCAATATTTTCTAACTACACTGGGCCTCAAGCTTCCCCAGTAACCAAATTTGAATTCCATTATCCTAGAAGTAAAAAAAAATTATGTATCCATGGATTGGCAAGAATTACTATTTTGAAAGTGAGTGATCTGAGGTGGAGAATGGAGCTAAGATGGGAGAGTGCCTCTATGCAGACTCAGAAAAGTCAGATAGTTTGGGGATACTAGGAGAGGGAATGGGAAAAGTCAATGAGACCTTGAAGCTTGATGACAGAGGAAAGAAATGTTGGGGGTTTGAAAACTGAGACAGTGGGAGGTCTCTATTTTAAGGGAATGAAGGCACACCTTACATCCCCCTTGCTGAGATGATCTCTAAGTACAGCCCCCTTTCCTGAAGGCTGTCCTAACACTGTGCAGGTGGATATCATGTGGGTAATCAGACTGTGATTGGGAAAGATGAGAGGAATAGCTGGAATTTCTACTGCAAAAATAAAACAAGGCCCTAAATAAGCTGCACATCCCTTCTACCTCCTCACTACCTAAGTCTTTCTGTTTTCAAATTACCTACTCTATGCAGCTTCTTGCATCATAAAAATAAGGGAGTGGGAGTACAGGATACCTCCTGCATGGGATGTTGTTCTAAGCAAACGCTTATTTTTGCTAAGTCTAAGGGCAGAACCATTGCCAGGTGCTGAAGTTGCAGTCCTGTTCCTGACTATTTAGAAACATTGAAAAGCTTGCGCAAGAAATTACTAATGCAGTCAAGGGCTCAAACAATAACACTCTTCAAAATGTTTCTCCTAGCTCAGTGAACAAGTTGAGATTTTTTAAGGGAAAAGGTCAGTCTGGTGGTTCCCTGTTTCCATAGTTTAAATCAGCTGGTTTTCTCTGAGTAATTCAAAACAAAGACTAAAGTCTGCAGGAAAAAAATCTCAGGAGCAAGAGCAAAAATCATAGAAAACTTTTTTCTGATTATAGTTTAATCATAACCTACTTCCTTCTAATAGTATGAAAATGCAGATAAAGATAACTCGCTTAAAATTGAAATGCTGCACAAACACAGTTATCTGCAATTTTGACCTTCTGTGCCTCAGGTGTGCCCCACCTTCAAGAATTTAAAACTAGTTCCAGGAAAACCAAAATTGGAGAAATAACTTTGGACCTGTCTCATTTCCTAGCAGTTGATTAAAGTCACAGAAGTACTTTCTGTGCAACGTTTGATTCATGTCAGTAATTTCCACCAGGTTTAGTTTCTCCATTGTTGGTATTTTGTTTTCTTAGTCACTGTTAAATTGCCAATTAATTTTTTTCTTCTGTGACTTGCATGTTCAAGCTTGTTTTTCTTGATATCAGGGCAGGTAAATATACTCTAGACCAGAATGATCCCTTGTTCTTTGGGACTCTACTTTTTGTTTGCATAAGACACCATGGTTGGGTGGAACTGTTGCCCCACTATCGGTATGAGCAAGTCACGGTAAAAATCTGCATGGAGCCAGAAGTTTTTCCTTGGCCTTATTGTAGAAGGATAATATCCTATCCTATACAAACATCGTAATACCAAGAAAATAGTTCATTTTTCCTTTAATGTAGCAAGTAGGAGATTTGTCTCACCATTGCAAATACTGTAGTACATTTTCCCTCAGCACTTTATTCCTACAAGTTGATAATTAATTTCCCTGATGGCTAGTTCATCTCTGAGGTAACTGGTGAATAGCTGGGGATTTTTATGTTTCTGGAAAGAACAACAGCATACAAAGTTTTCTTTCCTGCTATCCTTCATTGTTTGCATAACATGTACTTCCCCGGGTGGATAACCTGTCTAGTGACCTCAAGGTCTCTGGAAAGCAACAAGGGAATTATTCATGGAGGAAAGGATTCACTGAATTTGAACTCATCTTGTGAGTTCATAAAACGTTTTCTAAAATCTGTGACATTTGGAAAACATTGAACATTAAAGAACTTTTGTTTCCAGACCTTTCTGAAACTTTTATGCTTAGCTGACGTCCCCCCTCCCCAGCTGTTAAAAAAGAAGGCCTGTTTTAAGTATTTACACAGAGCAGACTATCAAAATAACAATACCTTGCATAAAAAATCCTGTGTTAATATACATTGATACAGTCTCAAAAATTCCACTCTATGATTTTCCTTAAAGTTAGACATTGATTTGTGATTCGAATTCTTAAATTAGCACACTTAAATTATTTTATACACCTGTAACTAAAATACAAATCTACTTTATGTTCTATTTCATTAAGCATTTTTTATTTTGAGGCGGCTTGGATTTTGCTTTTATCTTTGAGACAGTTTAAGTTACTCTCAAGTCCCCATGGTGCTATCTTGTTTTAAGAGTAACCTTACTGAAATCTGTGACTGATTTGCAAATGAAGGCCATATGTATATATATGAGACTGTATATCTCTCTTTCTTTTTTCTTCCTTTCAGTATTGTAGAATCCTGTGGTGAGTAGCATCAATCCTATATTGTCAGTTGGAAGAGAAAGTCAGGCTGATACAAATTTCTGAATCTGTATAGTCATTAACCACGGCTGATGAGCCGTATCTGCTACCCATTGCCCTCAGATGCTATTTTATGATTCTTTTCCTCATTCAAAGAAGCTGGCACACTATTATCTCATTGAGAACAAGACGCATGCAAACCCACAGGAGATTTCCATTATATGCATGCCAGTTCCTTAATGAAAGGGAGCTACTTGTTCTGTCCCTTAAGTATTCATATTTTCTCTTGATTATCAATGTTGTTTTGTGCCTTAGGGATAAAAGTCACAGCTTGTGTACCATAAAACCAAACTGTGTTCTTCAGAGAGAGAAAGTGTGGAAGAGAAGTTCAGTTCTGCCCTGAAACACTTTTCTTGTGATAGGGAAACAAATGTTTTGAAGCAAAAGTTGTGTTCTCACGGTCCTCTCTACTCACTGCTTGTTTAGTTGATATGGATGTTTTCCTGACTATATTCACCATGGAAATATATATGCCCCAGCTGGCATACTTGTATTCATAATTTCTTTATATTTCTCAGAGGCTTCATTGAAGGTCATAAATCTGTTTTCTGGAGAAAAAAATCCAGTCTATACTATTCCTTCTGCTTGCTTCAGCATATATTGACAAATTATTAGCAGTTTTATAACAGTATTTAAAGAGCATGATATTCTAACTCAGCTTTAAAACACTGCAAGCTTTAACTTATTCTATCCAGACATATATAGAGATAAGACTAGTAAGATATGGACAGAATGTGATGGAAGTGAGAAAAAGATTGGTTTTTTTACCTATGAATGCTTCTGGGTTTTAACCAATCTGCTGTTTATGTCAAAAGATACAGATCAGTCTTTATTCAACTCAAAATATAGTATGAAGTCCCCTGCTTGAATGAAAAATAAAGTGTCAAAGAACTAACTAAATTACAATTAATTCCTTTTCCTCAAATAAATTATTTAAATCTAGGAAAAAAACTATTACAAATGCTACCAGTCCCTGTCCTTAAAAAGAGTCCCTGTCTCTCTATAAAACTCTTTTGGTAAAAGTCTTCCAACTTTTTATTATTTTAACTGGCATTAAGAGGCACAAAGTTCTCATATCTACTAAATCCACCTAGTAAGTAAGTTGTATAGAGAAAACCTTTGCCGAGAAAAGTAATTTTGTTTATGAGGTGGCAAAAGATTATTAGAAGTAGTGTAAAAGTAATTTCACAGCTATGAAAATCAAACTGAAAGTACCTTTAATAGTGACTAGCCATTTAAAAATAGTATTTTCAAGTAGAATGGTGATAGACATTTTGGAAGTGCTAATAGTGGCAAAAAGGTAAATAAATTCCTTGCTACACACATGGACATTCAGGATAAGTCAGATTGATAATTTGATTTCATTACAGAAAACGGTTTGTTGGATAAAAGGGAAAATTATGCCATTGTGTTAAAAAAAGTTTTAATATCTGAATGAAAATAAAGTTTTAATAGCTGCAGCTGCTGATCCGTGGCTGAAACAACATACAACCTGCATGTGGGAGAAATTCAGATACGTGAAATATAAATGATGATTCTAAGATGACTATACCTTTTCAAACAATACTTAATTTGTGGTTGTGCTGTCAAAACCTTTCTGTTTCCCACATAATTGCCTGCTTCTAAATTAAAGTAAATATGCTCTATTTAAAATGCATGAAACCTGAGGATAACAGTCTACAAATTTACTCCAGATGCCTACTAACGGCTAGAATAAACATTTCAGAATATGGTTTTACATAATACTCTTATCTGTTTCATTTGGCTGTCCTCATAAACTCACTGCTCTCCAAGCATAAACAAGTTGTTAAGTACATTTAAGGATTTTAGAATGAACACCAGAGCTGTCATAATCATTAAAATGAAGTGCTGATATTGGAGTCAGGCTACACGGAAGTGTTTACCCAGCACTGAACTAGAATTTCAATTTTTTCCTTCTCTTAGGCATTGTAGCATGAATGGTTCTGGTACATCAGCTTGAAACCCATCATTTGAATATTGAGCACTAGATGCACATAAAACAACCTAAACATGCAACCATCCATTTCTATATAAGGAGGCATTACACAGTTGAACTGGTTACTATGAATTCTCTGGGTCTGGGCTTTATTTTGCTTCTAGCTAGGCGCTGAATGCTAGCTCTAGTGCAGGATAATGTGGATCCTCACATATTGCCAATAATATTCTGTTTACTGCATGCAAAATATCCTGTATTTTCTTTGAATGTTCCAGATCACAAGACTCAGATAACCTCTGAACCTTTTGATGGTACAAAGGAGTCATGAGGCAATGCAGAGAAAAAGGAATAGGAAGGAGTGAGTTGATTGTTAGTGTTGATCATATTTTACTTTCAAAAAGGAAGCTTCTGCTTAATTTCAAAAATAATATACAAAGCTGTCATGTTGACTCTTGAATATTCTACCTAATGAAGCTTAGTCAAATATTTTCTACAAATGATGTTTGAATGAAGAAACACAGAGAGTGACATAAGACATTATGTAAAGATTATTTACTAGTCTAAAAATATCACATGTAAACATATGTGTCTCAATTTATGATTGATGGTACTTCATCCTGTCTACTCCACTTTATGTACAGAGTTCTTTGTAAATCAGAGATGTAAATCAGGTTGGATGATCCATATTTTAAAGTATCTGATTAGTGTAAATACTATATATTTATATAGATCAACATTATAATTGGAAATAGAATAAAATATGCAAAAAATATAATTCTTAATGAGGATCATCAAGAAAAGAAAAAAACATCAATAACACCAACAGTGCAATGAGTTGCATTTGCTATCTCAAGGCTCGAGACTCACCTACATAATATTCTTCAGGGTGAGAATAAAGTCCTGACTGTTTTTCAATATTTCATCGTCACTATATCTTTTATTTCCTACTGCTACTGGGATAGCTCCACCAGAGTTGTTCTTTGATGGATGTTTTCCATTCTTCTACTTTTTCAAGGGTCTACCACTTTTGGGTTTGTTTTTTTAAGAATAGACTATAAAATAATATGAAGCATGTGGTAGCAGTGCAGATATGAAACTGCAGCTATTCAAAAGGAAAAAAAAGGTGAAAGAAGAAAGAAAGAAAGAAAGAAAGAAAGAAAGAAAGAAAGAAAGANAGAAAAGAAAGAAAAGAAAGAAAAGAAAGAAAGAAAGAAAGAAAGAAAGAAAGAAAGAAAGAAAGAAAGAAAGAAAGAAAGAAAGAAAGAAAGAAAGAAAGAAAGAAAGAGGAGAAAAAAAAGTAAATAATTTGAAACAAAGAAATCCCACAAATAATTAACACAAAGCAACTGAAAAATTCTGCAGAAGTGAGTAGGGGTGATATTAGGAGAGAGCTGCAGGACGCAGCCAGATGTTTTCCTTTGCCAGTATATGGTGTAATGTGAAGTTGAATGTGTGAACAGAAGAGAAGAATAAGGAAAAATGGAAAGGAAAGCGAGACTGGAAGAGGGAAGGAAAATAACGGAATGGGTTAAAGTTGCAAGGGATCACTGGAGGTCATCTAGTTCCATCTCACTGCTCAAGCAGGGTCTCCTAGTGTACATTATTTATGTTTGTGTCCAGACAGCTTTTCAATATCTCCAGAGGAGACTCCACAACCTCTCTGGGTAACCTGTTCCAGTGCTCAATCATCCTCTCAGTAAAGAAGCTCTTCCTCATGTTCAAGTGTTCCCATTTATGTCTGTTGCCTTTTGTCCTGTTGTTTGTCACCACCACCGAGAGCCTGGCTCCATTGTCTTGGCACCCTCCCTTCAAATACTTATAGGAATTGATAAGGACTCAGCCTTCTCGAGGCTAAGCAGGCTTTCCTATTTTTTCTTGTTTTCTCAAGGTTAAGAGATTCCCTAATCCTTTCCTTGTGAGAAAGATGCCCCAATCTTTTAATCATCTGCACAGTACTCCTCTGGACCTGCTTCAGTAGCTCCACATCTCTCTTGTCCTGAGGAGCCCAGAACTGCACACAGAACTCCAGATGTGCCTCACCAGGGCTGGGTAGAGGGGCAGGGTCATCTCCCTTGACCAGCTGACCATGCTCTTCCTAAGGCACTCCAGGACACCATTGGCCTTCTTGACCACAAGCGCTGGCTCATGGACAGCTTGTTGTCTGCCAGGACCCCCAGATCCTTCTCTACAGAGCTGCTTCCCAGCAGGGCACCCCCAGCCTGTGCTGGTTCCTGGGGTTATTCCTCCCCAGGTGCAGGACCCTGCACTTGCCTTTGTTGAATTTCAGACTGCTCCTCTCTGCCCAACTCTCCAATTTGTTGAGATCCTTCTGAAGGGCAGCACAGCCCTCTGGGGTATTGGCTGCTCCTCCCAGCTTTGAGTCATCAGTGAACTTGCTGAGGAGGCATCTGCCCCTTCATCCAAATCATTGAAACAGCATTAGGCCCAGTATCAACCACTAAAATGTGAAAAAATGAATAGATTTTAGTTTTTCATTCTGAAGTGGCATGTAGCCTGTGCTACCTACTTGTATCATTTTTATATATCTCAGGATGATACATAATTCAGATACCAATGTTGCTTTAGTAAACTGTGAAATGACAACTACATGAGCTGTCTTATGTGATAGAAATATGATATATTTCATTAGTGTCTGTGAATATTTGTTAGATTTGGGACACGACTTTTTTTTAAAGTATTATCTTTATAGGTGTAATTGATAGCCTATGTTTGTGAAGTCATTATCCCCAGGAAATATTCTTTTATATAAAATCCTTTCATTTGGAGACCAATTGGGCATATGAACATAGTTCAATGCTTTGCACTTTTGCTGACGTTATAAGCTTTCACATTATGACACGTCTTAGTAAAATGTATACAAATAGAAATCTTTAAATAATATTTTAAATTTAATTCAATTTAAACAATTTTTTTTTTGGAAGTTGCTTGTACTACTTTTGACTTCCTGACCTTCAGGTACTTCTCATCTCTCACAAAGAAACTAAATGAAAATGAAACAGTCAACAAATAATAAAATTGGATTTATTTTCCTACTTTCTGTAACACACCAGATGTGATAGCAAAACATGAGAGAACTGCAATTTAAAGGTTAATTTCCTTAAGAGGGCTTCTGTACTTATCAGAACATCCAGACATCTATTTCAATTACTGAAAAAAAAGACTTTAAAGTGGATGAATGCACACGGTGTACTTTTGTTAAAATATGAGTGAAAAAATTCTTACTATTATCCTTTTCAAGAAAGTACACTCCTTACTGCCTGATGAAATGTTTCTTGTTTGTATGCTACAAACTTTCTACCTACTTCCTCTAAAAGGCGCAGAGTAAATAAAAAGATTTACCCAGGCATATGGCAGAGAATTAGAAGAACTTCCTTGCAAACCTTAACTGACCTATAAATCTTAGAAAGTGATCAGTTTTGTCATCTTAAGAGAGCAACAAAAAAAAGGAAAGAGAAGACTGGGAGGAGGAGAAGTAGAAATACTGGCACTAACATAGAAAATTATATGTAATATTTTCACACCTTGTATATTTGGAAAATTCCTGAAAAAAGTAAAAAATGTGTTATGATTGTATTGGTCTTCTATTCTGTTCCTTAATGTAACCAAATTACGCTTAAATTTCTATAGAATCAAGAGATATTTCCAGTAATTCCTGGCAAAAGTTAGTATGAAAATATTTCCCTTTTTATTGAAATGCATCTTCTCAGATCTTCTTAAAACTGGAAAACTTTAAAACCCTTATTAACGCAAACTTTGCAATGTGTTACTTTTAAAGCTGAAGAATCTATTCTCCCATTCACAACAGTAATCCTTATTAATTGATAACGGTTTAAATTGGAAAAGGTAGAGTCAGTGAATTTTTCAGAATGATGCATCCTTATCTGAAGCAAATGGCGTAAATAATTGTAATGGCTGGTAAATGGTAAATGATGGCAAATATTTTAATTTTCATGGTATAAATAATTTCATGCAAATTGAAATTTAGATTGCAGAAATTCTGGATAATGGCCACCTCTATCTTTGTGTCTTGGTCAAGACTACAAAGACAGAGGGGAACAAATATAGTTTCATAATCTTCTATAGTTTGAATTATTATTAAATGTAAAATGGATACTGGCTCTTTTTAAGGTAATTTCCCAAGAGCAGAAAAGGATGTCAAAATAATATCAATAATATTCAGCAATTGCTAATAACATCCCAGTGAAATGGATGTACAAATTCCTTTTGGACAAGTATACATAATTTTCTGACCTTTTAGTTCTTTACTAATATCACCAATGATAATGTAAAATTCTCTCAATGTCAGATGCTATGTTTTTCTGGGAATTGGAAACCAGTTCCAAGGAGCTCAGCTGAGACTAATGACGTATTAGCATAGGTCACTGAACAATTGTCAAGTACTCCAAAATTCCAGTGAATATTGACTGCAGAAGATTCAGAGCAGTGAGTTAGAGGTGAGAGACTTCATAAACCATTTCCATTCCACTAAGCCATCCAGTCTCATCCTCTGCTCTTTTTCATTATATTTGACATTTTTTAGATTTGATCTTGGTTCCAGACTAGTAGCTTGTGGCTGTGGGGCTGAGTGGCTGAGACTTTTCATAGCTGCAGAACATATTAAAAGGGAAAAATATGAAAGGTATGTGGAAAATGCAGGCCATGCAGAGTTTAATAGAGTTAGTTGCTAAGCACAGGCATTTTCAGGAAAGAGTTCAGTTTCTAATGTTACTCCCAATAGGCAAACCAACTTAGTGACAGGGAACTGCTGCTTCAACTGTGATTCCTCTGTGGAACAGTGTATGACCTTGGCACCAGGAATTGTCACTGAGTTGTAGTCAAAATTGCTGAATTTGCTCCTGTGTGGGGAAGAAGTGATTATAGTTCTCATTATTTGCAGAATGGGCCTTATTTCCTCAGCTGAACTCATTCTCTTGGGAGTTCTGCATGTTTGCAAGTTCTCGACCATAAACTTGGATAAAAAAGTGGAAGGATACAAAGGAAAGTATAAACAAATATCAGGATATGTCTCCAAGAAGCAAAACAACAGTTAACAAAGAAAAACCTACAACTTTTTATTATTTTTATTTAATATTTTAAAACAATATATGTGCACTTTCATAAATTGTTTTAAAATGTGAACTTTGGCTGCAGAATAATTTGACTGTTTAATGGAATTTCCCAAGCACTTTGGACTGCTTCACTTGCATTTCTCTAGAACTGACAGGCTGGGATTACAATCTAGGTTTTAGGGTGAAGTGTAAATAAGAATGGTCTTAACCTCTCACTTACCAGGTCATTCGGAATCTCTGAAAACAATTTTCTTAAAATTATAAAGATCATCTTACTGTTAGACAATGTTTATGTGCATGTGGTTTTACAGATTGATAAATTTTGTCTGAATGTATATACAGGCTCATTAACATATATGTACAAAATAAAAGTATGGATTAGAGAACTATATAAATAGGTAGCTGGTATGTGTTGCATTTGTGTGTATCTTTACTGCCAGTATACCCATAGTTAGACAAAATCTACACTATGTAACTGGGTTTTTTTATAGGAAAGCATATTCAAATGAAGGCATCATAGGTATGTGTGTGCATATTTAGCCTTTAGAAAGACTTCAAGAATACAAATATTACAATATGAGTTTATACTACTTGAGTATTCTTGAATAATTCAAATTAGCCCATACTGCAGAATAGGCTCTAAAATACAACTATCCAGGTATTGTTATTTAGATACTGAATTTTAGGTAGTGGCATTGAATTCATCTGGTGTAAATGAAAACCACATTTGATCTACTACTCTGTTCCTGTAATGGAAAAAGAATGGATTTGAAATACACATACTGTTCAATATGCACTTTCTTTCTGTCACAAGAAATAAGAACCTAGCAAAATACAACAATTAATACTATTTTCAGCCTTGGCTGGCATCTACATGATGGTTCAACGTGCTATATAGACAGAAAATTTCTACATTTGTACAGACATTCATACACTTTTGAACATTTATAGTTTTCTGCAGTGCTGAATTTTACAGATGTCTTATGTAGAGAGGAGAATGATATTTTAAAAACCTTTCTTGGTTAAAATTTTCACTTAGTGACATCAGTATTGTATTTCCATATCAGAGGATAGGCATATAGCCATATAGGCAAGGGCAGTCCATAGCATAAGCTCTGCTTTACCTTTTTTTTTTTTTGGCAGAGAGATGTCCCTAACCAAAAGTAGAAAAAATTTCCCTCTTTGGTCTGTCTTAATAAAGGCCCCATATCTGATGATTGTAAGTGGCAAGAGATCTCAACCCATTCCTCTCTTTGGCGTGTGGGACAAAGGGACAAAATGCACCTGGCCTGGGCCCAATCTCCCTGTGCTCATGCCCTTGGAACTGGCAGAGAAACATGCAGATGATGGAATTGCCACTGCCTGGTAAAAATCCTTAGCCTGACCAAGCCCTGTAGCGGCCAATGGCTCAGAGGCCCTTTAAATCTCTGCTTTGTAGCAAATGCTCAAAGTAATAAAAAAAAAAGTTTTTGGTGTTTGTTTTGAAGATGTGGTATTATTGCAAAGTTTTATCCAGCTGACATTTCACTGTAGCTCTGATGGAGAATGTGAATGTTAAAGTATGTATATTTTCCATGGATCACCAGGCTGATTTAAAAACAAGGTCAATAAACTTGCCTGCAACAGAAATATTTCTTGTTAAATTTTTTCCTTGTATTCCTCTGGCACTTGCTGTGAAAGGCAGAATATGCATCCAGTACTGTGACCTAGCTCAAAACCAATGCAATCTCAGGTTTCCTCTAGGAAAAATTCTTTCAAAATGTGATTTTATATTAAAAGACTGTTTCCCCACCATGAGCATGATATTACAGAAGAAAACATTTTAAACTTATTTCTAATCTGCAATTATATTTCTAAACACTTCCAAGGTTCACTTCTGCCTGTTTCACCTAAATTTCATCTTTGACCCAGGACAAAAAAAAACACAGAAGAAAAAACAGAAATTAATGTTGTCCTAAGAAAGGAAAACTGTCACTTGGAGAAAAAGAGTAAAAGCATCCCAATAATTCATCAAACAGCCACTACCTAAGTTGATTAATAAATTATCTGCAACACCAGTTTATAAACTGAGAAAGTTGCTGAACTATTCCAGCACTTGCAGATCTTGCTTTCTGTTTAAAATAACTCCAAAATTAATCAAAATCAAATGTATTCCAGGATAATGAAAATAGCACCGTGTGAAATTCACAGTATTTTTTTCCTTACATTATAAAATTTCATTTGACATCCATCTAATCTCTAACCTTTGAAATTCACTGGTTAACTTAATCATGTGTATATGAAGACAAACCGAAGACTGATTTAGGAGCTATTGTTAATAATATAATAACAATATAATATTTTATGATAATATTTGACCAGGTTATCTGTCATGTAATGTTTTTCTTACAGAAATCTAAAATTGAATTGGTTCTGCAAGTATACCTCATACATTGATGGATGAAAAATCCTTGTCTTTTGAAAGAAAAAAAGGGGATTAAAAACATATTTTTGTGTTTAAACTATGACAATACATGCATTTTAAAACGTATCTTATATGATAGTCATCTTCATTTCACAAATGAATACATTTTTCCTCCAAAATGTATCTTCTTCTGAGGCTTAGAGTGATTTAAATTGACTTCAAAATTACTTAATAATAAATTATTTTTTAATCTTCAATATAATGTGCCTGTGCCAATAAAACCAGGTTATGTCCTTCTGGTGAATAAAACATAACAGCAACTGTCCTCCTTCAACTGTTCTCTACTTGGCTGGCTTCATGTAAAGCCAAGATGGGAAAATAACTGTTCCATTCTTTCAACTTAGTGGCATATTATTGCTAGTACTGACAAACAAAACCTCAGGCATGCTTGAGAACACGTGGCTCTTACAGCCCAGCTGAATACAAATACCTTTCAATGAGACACGGGAAAGAGCATGACAGACATACCAAAAAAGCAAATGAAAGAAATCCCCTTTAAAAATGTAGAAGAACATCTTGTTTTGCTCAGCATGCACTGCCCAGTATTTACAATGAAAACAGCGTTGTGCCGGTTTGTGGGGTGCAACCACTTCACGACGGAATTGCAATTAAAAGGGGACATGTTCTCTAACAGGGAATGCACAGCCGCTCCCTATTGATGGCTGTCACTGGAAGCCACAAGCAGCACTCTGGACTCTGGCCCTCTCAGAAGAGTCCGGCCCTGGACATCTCCGTTTGCACCCCTGCCATGCTGGGCACCCACTGCCCCTGCAGACAGTACTGCACACGTGTCCGTGCTGAACCTCTTCTTGCCAAAAAATCAAGACTGAGTTTGCCTCCTTACAGCTGGTTTAGCTCATGGTCCACATGGCCCAAAGGTCTGCAGGTTCAGTCTGTTCCTTTTTAAGGATGTAAACTCACCAAAAACAGAGTAAATGTTTCTAGAAAAGTAATTGATACAGTGATTAAAATTCATTCCCTCCAACACTAGTGGCAAAACTCCCACTGACATCAGCATAGCAAAAGTTCAGCAAATTTTACTGAGCTAGGGTACAGCAGTAGGAAGCAGAGGTGTTTTATGTTTTCCTCTGGATATTTGATGGGTTGTAAACTTTACTAGTTGTACAATTCCCATTAGTGTCAGTAAGAGAAATGTGGCTAAAATTGAGTAACTTCTTTCTGAGAATGTTAAATGACAACGAACTTAAATGTATATACAGCAAAAAAAGCTGCATTTCTGTGAAAAACATGCCTGTGCTACTTTGTTCCCCCAAGGTCTAACCTAAAATTTAGGTGGAAGTTTACTGGTTACCTTGGGAAAACATATTTTGTGAAAATGGAGCTTGTCACATGAGGTCCAATTTTACTAGAAAGCAGCACTAAGCATCACTGGTCATAACTCAGAACATATTTTTAAAAAAATCAGACCAAAAATATTTAAGACTATAGCTTTTTGACATGAGTTATATTATAGTCCTTACAGACAGAAGAGTATAGATTGAGTACAAAATTAGAATATTATAAAGAATACTTCAGAAACTAAATGTCTGAAATAACATTTAATCTTTAGGGTAAGAACTCTGGCAGATCCTAGAAACTGAGAGTAGAAAACCAGCTTCTAAACAACATCATAAAGTCTTCTCATAGCAAAATAAATGAATTATTTACTTGAAAATTTTAGTCTGAAATTGATTTCTGGATAAAAACTGAAAAAGTAAAGGCTTTAAAGGGAGCATAAAATATGTGTGCTAGTTTGTCAGGTTGTAATGGCTGGTGGTTGCAACATATAGAGATAATAGTGTTGCTGAGAAAGGATCAGTTGTTCTCTGAGATTTTTGTTTTTCTACAAGTGTTTTTATTAGTTCATAATTGCATGAGACATCAGATCAATTAATTCTTTAGATAAATCCTAAATCAAGTGACAAAAATATAATCCATATGTATATTTATATTGATCACAGAATCTGTGCAATTTGCTCTGAATATCTTACTTTTTAAGTCTTGTTCATGGGGCTCTTGTTTATGCAAATAGTTTATAACTGGCAGTCTTAACCAAAAGCTCACATTTATCCCATTAATCTCAGTGGTATCTAAGCTTGAAATCCCAATGACAAAATTTCAGTATCAAAACTGATTACTAAAATTTGGATCATCTTAACAGACAGCATGAAGGGGAGTGCAGAAAGAGAGACAAGCAGGAAATGAAAGCAGCAACTGTATAAGCATGCAGAACACAGAATATATAAAGAATTGAGGGGGGGAAAATAATCTAAAAAAACCCATTCAGGTTTGGCAGAGGTGTGTGGATTTAATAGCATTTGATCTTAGTGCAAAGAAGTTTTTCGGGATTACTGCCAATGTTCTTTTAAGGAAGTTGATTACTTTGCATCTGGATAAATGCAAATAAAAAAAAATTTCTGCGTCTTCTATTGTTTCATGCCATTTATGCCACACACAAAATTAAAAATATAGTTCCATTAAACTGATCTCTAACAATTTCTATTTGTTTTACAAACTAAATCCAGGACTGTATAGAAGGTCAGCATATTTTTTTGAAATATTGCTAAAGTGACAATGACTTAATATATAAAACAGTCATTATATACATGTTAAATAAATATAGCTATACATAATACTATAAAAAATACAGTAAGAAAACTTAAAATACTTTGTTTTAATTTCTTCTCAGGACAGGTGATAAGTCTCACTTTGCTCTTTCAGAAATTTTTCTTGCATTCACACTGAAGTGGAATGCTTGAATTTCCATGATGCTGTGAAAGTGCTTAGATGAACTGAAGTATATTTCATAAGGCACCATTTGTTGTATGATGCTGATGATTTATGATGATGTTCGGTTGAGAGCCAGTCCTTTGGATCAAGTACATCAGGGATTTGATGCTGCAGTTGAACTGTATCATTCTCCACTTCAGTACCTGTCCAATTTTTTCATAAAGTAAGATTTTGCACTGCAGATACCTCTACAGCTACTCAGTATAATTTTCTTACTTTTACAACACAGAATTTTGAATAAAAAATCATATATAAGAAGAAGGCAATAAGAAAATAATGATTTTAATTGACCATGAGATCAATAAATTATTCCTTTTAAAAGACAAAAAGCTGAAAAAATTATCTTGTGCAAGATATAAAGTTTAGAAGCCTGGGAAGTCTCCATTATACATTAGAGATCAGCAGAAGCTCCATTGTTAGACTTCAGTGTTAAGATGAAATATCCTGCTTGGAGTTAGGAAGGCGTGACATGTTTGTTTGAAAGGAAAGAAGGGTGCCATTTTGTGAAACTGCAGGAAGCTTCAGAGTAGCAAGTTTCTTTTTTGTTGTTTCTTTTTTTTTTTCTTTCCCTCATTGCCTCCAGCTGGCTTCATACACATTTTAAAGAGGCCATTGAGATTAATTAAATTCAACAAACACTTGCAAACTCCATATTTTCATTTAGGCCTCAAAGGAAAGAAAACCTGACAATGGTAAGCACATGTACCCTGTTGGTTGACACAGGTATGTTTTGCTATTTGAACTCCATTTGTTCCTCC
The DNA here is from genome assembly GCA_013400915.1 of Pardalotus punctatus. Lineage (NCBI taxonomy): Eukaryota > Metazoa > Chordata > Aves > Passeriformes > Pardalotidae > Pardalotus > Pardalotus punctatus. Next base: position 408,047 of record VZTX01007396.1, on the reverse strand, counting down.
TTTTATGTTCTAAATAAAACTTCACCTTGGAATTGGAGCATAGTGTCCAACTGAAATAGTAACATAAAACAACAGTAGAAAATTAGATTTCAAAATGCCATTAGATTTATGTACTTGCTATTTTGACTAGAAAATGTCTTATTTGGTTTTCTTCAACAGAATATAATACACTTAAATCTAAACATCCAATTTGGCTTCATTAAATATTTTATTAAATATTACCAAGTATATATCACAAAAGTAATATACAACCTCGTGTACACATTTAAACTAGTTACTTAGAACTGCAAATTTAGAAGAACTTGCTTCAGTTTTACTTAACACCAGGAGATTTTGTCTTCCCTTGAATTGCAGGAACAGTTAATTGCTTGTATCTTCTCCCTTGCCTCAAGGCAGCTAAAGTGATTTTGCAACAGGACTTGAGTGGTAAGACAGGCAAATTACATTTGTTCCGATTTCTTATTTCTACTTTGATAATTCAATCCATTTCCCACTCAAGGCCAGAACTGTGAAAAACAATCACTCTTCTTTATTCTTATTTAAGAATATTCTTTAGCCCTCAGATTAACAGTTTGAAAGAAACTTGGACACTCAGTATTTATTTTGATCCTTTCATCAGGAAGGAGGTAGATAACACTGACAAAATGACAAATATTTTTTTCTGCAGAAGCTAGATAAATTCTTGATGGCCCATATTGCATTATTAAATAATTAATGCATTAACCAACAGCTATTTATAGGAAAATTATTATAGAATTATTTGCATGTTTCTTTAATATAATCTTCATCAGAATAATTATATGTATTTTATATAATTCTATGTATTTTTAATTGAACTGGCTTAATTTTAAGATTGCCATGGCTGGATTTGTTAAGACACAAAGATTGAAAGAATTAATTTTTTTTAGTGCCTCAGTCTTAAAAATTGTCATCATTTCAAAATTGATACAGAACAGCTGCAGTCATTATCAGGCTTGAATAAATGGATAGATGGAAACTTTATTTTAAATAACTTTCATGATGTCCATGAAGACTGGTTTTCCAGTTATTTCGACTGTGGGTTCTATTTTGAAGATAGAACTGGAACAATATTAATGTATTAGAGTGGTACTGGAGTGCATGAACTGGATTCTTTTTTTATTAATTTGAGCTAGAAGACATGTTTGTACTGTCAGGCTGACGCAATCTGTTTGCAAAAGGGCTTTTGGTCCATGGAACACAGCTAGGATTCATGCAGTGGAGGCAGGGGAGAAAGAAGGATGAGGTGAAGAAACGGGTACTCTGTAAGTCAGAGCGCCACCATCAGCGAAACTGTTCACTAAATCAGATGTAGACAAGTATCTCAGTAACATAGGCTTTCTTCTTTTTTTTCTTTCTTTTCTTTTATGGCCAAGTAGCAGCTAAATTATTCCCACTGTCAGTCACTTCATGTGAGAGCCTGAAAGCCCACTGTTAAACTGGAATAATGATGTTCATAAGTCACAAGCTAAATTAAATGTTCAGCCTTGAACAGAGTATCACTTCATTTCTCCATCGGGAGTGTTATAAGAATATATCATGGAACTATTTGATGAAGTTTTTTAATGGCTGAACCAAACTACTGACTAAGTTTTTCGTATGCATGTTGGTTTTCCACTGAATTTAGGCACAGGAAAGTTGTTCCCTTTTACAGAAACTTAAGTTCAATTAATGAGTTGGACAAAATTCAACCTTCTTCTCTTACTGTTGTTTCTAGTTTCCAGTTTTATACTTAGCTACTTAGGAAATAAGGCTGAAGAAAAAAGAATGAGATAGTTAAGTTTTGGTAGAGCATTCTACCCTCACATCAGAGAAAGCAATCACTGTTTCAAGATGGGACTACTGTTAAACTCTTTTAACAGGTATAAAAGTTTCCTTTGAAGCAATTCTAGAATTCTGTTCATAAATTAAGCCATCATATTTTTACCTTTATTTTTATATATATATATATATATATATGTGTGTGTATATATATGTATGTATATATATAAAAATATAAATATATATATATATATGTGTGTGTGTGTGTTTCAGAACATGGCCTGCATATTTAGAAACAATGACAGGAAATTCAACTATTCATTCTGCTTTTCTGCTTGAAAATGGTAGGTATCTGGATCTTCAGAGTTAGATACTGAGACTTTGTTAATGATTAGATATAAAAAAAACTACCTAAGGACTAAGGTTCTTTAAAATCACAGATCAGCCCCATAAGCCAAGCTCTTATTATGTTTCATAACTCATAATGAATACTTATCAAAGCACTATTTTTTTCCTTGGATTTGGTTTCTCTTACATCTGTTTTTTGTTTGATAGTGTCCGTCATCTACTCTTTCACAATTCAAGCTCTGGATTGCAATTTCAACTCTGCACTTCAAAAATGGTTTTTTTTAGTGACGTTTTCTGTTCTTCTTAAAAACATTATCATGAGGACTGACTAATTTTCTGTGTTTCTTTGTCTTTATTACAATTCTTGTGCTACAAATAAATTAAACTTTTCATATACAATATATTATTCACCTGATGTACTGCATTAACCTTTCAGATCTTCTGTATTTTAGTAGGCTGGCAATTTTATTCCTTTTTAAATTTTATCAGGGTGGTGGAAACAAAAGGTAGCAGAGACAACCAGTCAAAATTTAAAAAAATGGACAAGGTCAAAACTCTTTCTACCCTGCGCAATGTAGGAAAATTTTAGCCTAAATTTTAATGAAAATATTGTCAGGAGGACAGGAGAATTGATATTAGAGTAAAATGGCTTGATATAAGGTACTTTTTCATTCCTTCTTAAAAATATAGTTTAGCACTATGTGGTGGTTTCCTAGATTTAACTGGTGTCTTCAGTGTGCATTAGTGGCAAAAACATCTTTTTATCAGTTTATTTTTTATAAGCCCTTTGTTTAGTGCTATTATTTGTGAAAGATATTTGGTGAAAGAACTGGAATGAATGCATTTATATTGCCCTTTTTAGTGGCATAAAGGTAATTTTGTCACTTGTGGGACTTTGAATGACAAATTTAACTTGCTTTTGATCCTCAAAAAGGTCATTAAAAGAGTTTGCTTTGTGCCTAAAAGCATCTAGCAAATTTGAAACTAAAGTCCAGTTAAACTCTAATTTCCAGGAGTACCATTCTCAGGAATATCTTGTTGAAACTGCACAAAATAACATGAACCTGAAAAAAAAAGGATGTTGAAGAGAAGGTCTGATCAGGAATGTTCCTTGACCATAACTTAAATATGTAAAAGGTAGGTAAATTTCTTAGTTCCAGGTCCCATTAAAAAGTTGCAAATAATGTTCCTTTTGTTTCTTCCTCACATTTTAACATCAGGCTTGAATAGGAGAGAAACCCTTGGCAGGAACATTTGCAAGCACTTATATGATTTATAACTACATTTCATTCTCATTTTTGTGTTAGTTAAATTTTAGTTATTTAATCTCATTACATTCATAGGAAACATTAAGTACTGTCTGATGTACACAGTGAAGATGAAGTGAATTGTTAAGAAAAATCTGAATTACTTTTTAGACTATCACCTGCTCCCTGGATGGGTTTATTAACAAGCAAATGCTAAGATGCGAAATTTTGACACCAATTTGTGGCATTTGACTTGATATTTTTTACTGAATTTCTAAAATGCATGTGCATAGCAGAGTATATATTTGTTGTGGTTTGACCTTGGCCAAATGCCAGGGACCTATGACATCTGCTCTCTATGCTCTCTCCTGCTGCATTTATGCAGAGGAGAGGAATCAAACTAACACAAACACACTGGACTCATGAGTTGACATGAGGCAGTGGTGGGGAGCAGACGCACAAAAAACATCAGCAAACAGGTAAGAGACTTAAGTTGCAAAGTGATTTATTAACCTAAGAGTCGGAGGATAAATGAGAGGTAAAAATAAGCTTTAAAGACACCATTTCGTCTCTCACCCCCTTTCCCTCTTAAGACACTGTTCCTCAGCTCACCCCCTCCCTCCTTCACACAACCAACAGCTCCGGGTGGGGGGCAGGGTATGGGGTTTTTCCTTAGTCAGTCCATCACCACAATTCTTCTGCTACAAACACTGTTTCTCTACTCACCCCTCTCCCTCTTAAGACACCATTTCTCAGCTCACCCCCCTCCCTCTTTCACACAACCAACAGCTCCGGGGTGGGGCAGGGTATGGGGGTTTCCCTTTGGTCAGGGTCAGTCCACCAGGGAGAAGAGTCCTCTACTCAGCCATGGGGTCCCTCCCACGAGAGACAGTCCTCTGAGAACTTCTTTGGCGTGGGTCCAATCTCACGAGCAGCAGCCCGGCCGAAATCTGCTGCAAACACGAGTGCTTGTCCATGGGGTGCAGGCTCCCAAGCCGAGGCCAGGTTTTTTCCATCCCGGGGCCAAGGCCTTTCTCTCTCGTCCACAGCCTTTGCAACTCTCAGTCTCTGCTGGGACTCCCACTGGATCACAGCTTCCTCCAGGCATCCACCTGCTCCTCTGGCGTGGGCACCTCCCCACGGGCTGTGGGTGGATCTCTGCACCCCCCTGGACTCCATGGGCTGCAGGGGGACCACCTGCTCCCCCATGGTCTTCACCACGGCCGGCAGAGGGTTTTCAGCTCCGGCGCCTGGAGCACCTCCTCCCCCAACTTCTCCACTGACCTTGGTGTCTCCATGTTGTTTTCCCTCACATATTTTTACCTCCTCCTCCTCCTCTGGCTACAAAGAAGTGCATGCACCCGTTGTTTTGATTTCTTCTTAAATATGTTTTCACAGAGGGGTAACCAACATCTCTACTTGGCCCAGGTTTGGCCAGCAGCATGTCCATCATCTTCAGAGCCAACAGAGAGTGGCTCTGCTGGACAGGGTGAAAAACTTCCAGAACCTTCACCCAGGACACACTGGAGCCATCTTTGTGCCCCTCCCTACCCACTAGCAAAAACTGGGCCGAGTAAAACCACCACAATATTATTGTTAGAAAATCTAGTAGTAACTAATCCTTTGATCTTAAGCAAGTCGGAAAAAAAACACAATAAAGCAACCTCACACATTAAACCTAACGATATTATATAATAAGAAAAAAAGGCTTAAAAAAGCTTCCAAGCTCCATTATTTGAATATTTTCCATCTTTAAACCAAAGGCCATAATATAAAGCAGAAAAAGTAGCTAGACTATTTTTGCAAAATGTTTTTAGTTACACAGAATATTTAAATTCAAGAAAATAAATTATTAAATTTATTTTTTAATAATAAATTCTGGTTAGAACTTACAAATATTATTCTGGTATATTTCCTCATATTTCCTCAAATTAAAAAAACCTATGTACCAGATACAGTAACAAAGTCACTAGAAATACCAGTCTATTTTCCAAGATAGTCTCAGGACTAGATTAATGATAAAGGAAAGCAGAATGGATGAACTGACTGCCAAATCTGGCTGTCAATGGCTTCCAAGCTATGTTGTCTAGCTGTGATACTGATATTTTAGAAATGGGCAGGAAGTCTAGCAACTAATAGCCAAAGTAATTAAATGGAAAAGCAGTTATTTTTAGTTTTGGGATCTGTGTAAATACCAGTCATGAGGTTTATATTTTTACAGGTTTTTGCAATTTTATCCTAAGATGAGTGTTAATCAGATTTCTGCTTTAACAGCATAAAGCAATATCTTACAAGAAGAGTTCTGTAATTTGTTTTAAATTATGCCTGTCACAGAAGGAGGATATGTGATGTGTATTTAAATACTAGCTTGGAACTAAAGTGGGACTGCTAGTCATCTTTTGAAAAACAGACAGAATTTTTCTTTATTAATAACATCAATTGTAAGTCATATGATTACTTTTGAGAGAGGAACTTGAATTTGCTGCTGTATTCCTGCCTTCCTCAAACTCAAGTCCTTTTAATGATTCTGTCTTTCTCAAAGAATTAATATTTAGAGAGCTGAAAGTTTTAGCTTTCCTGGGGCAAATAGCAAGTTGTAAAATCACTGGGATCATACAGTCTGGTTGCCGCTTGAAAGAAAATTTGATTTACAAATGTCTTCTTGAACTAGGTGTGCATATATATGCACTAATATTCTGCCCAGTTTCAGTCACTTTGGATCTTTTAGCATCACATTTTAATTATTCTATACACCACTGCCTTTAATAAGATATTTGGTGAAGGGTGAAAATATCCTGGAGCAGGTTAAGAAGTTACATTAAAAGTAAAAAAAATATCAAGCAGGCTTTATTTTTATGGTGAACCTAACTAGAGAGCATACAATTATGGTTTCTATTAATATTTAGGAATCCCAATATATAATGGCAATGTAATATCCAATACGGTTTTAAAGCATCTTTCAATTAAACCATTTCACTCTAAATGTTTTTTGTAAAGGATATCATAAATCACCAGACTATCTATTGAAACTCTGTCTTATGGCCTTATAATGAAGAAGCCAACAAACTACAAACTATACTGTGAACTGGAGAAAGGTACGGGAGGCTATTTAACAATAACAGAATGAGCCCTCTGCTCAAAGAGAACAAAAGAAATCTAGTTTTGTGGGTACTATATTTAAGGCAAATCACCCAGTGTCAATCCTGTGCAACTATATCACAGAATTTGACACATGTTACCAAGATGTCCATCTTAGCACAATACATTTAGAAAAATCCCTATTACTTATGATCACTGAATAATGGTACTGTTTTAGTTAACTCACTAGCTATAAAAATAAGGTGGGGAAAAATCCTGTTGCCTCCATGTCTGACTGATCCTGGCAATGTGATTTTCTATATTTCTTTCTGTTAGTGGGAACTGTCTCACTTATTTTACATTTTTGGCTTTCACAATTATAGTCCAATTTTACAAGGGAAAATTAGCTTCCCTAAGGTAAGTATTCTCTTGTTACACAAGAGGTGAGATCCAGACACTGTGAATTCCTGGCAGAGTCCTATACTTTCCTGTGTTTTTTTCATTTGGTGAAAGCTGGTTGAATACTATTTTATATTTTGGACCAGAAATTACATTAAAAAGTTTTAGAAGAGGAAATGTATTTCCTTCCAATCAGAACTGTATTGTTCCACCAAACCTAATATCCAGCCACATAGTTATATGTACCCAGAGTTTTATAATACAATTCATAAATGTTTCAAGAGTAATTTGAAACTAACTATAGTTTAGACAAAGTCTTGTGTCTTAAAATGAGTAAAGCTAGCTTAATTTCTCTTTTCTCTAGACTTAACAACTTCAGTCTGTACCTTTTTCTGTAAATTACTTAAAGATGCTATATTTACTTACTTTCTGGTTTTTGAGTTTGCATGTAAAGAATGGACATTAATTTCAAAACAATTCTGCCCATTTAGATTTAAGTGTCTTGAGCTGCTTGGATAAATATGATTGCAATATGCTTTACTTATAATAGTTCTTAATTTCTTGTTCATGTTTGTGATTATTTTATCCATGTTCTGTCTTTTGCTCCAGTTACCTCAATAGCTTCATCTCTACAGTTACTTAAATGCACACTCTTTCTTCTGCATATAAAGACATAGGTAATTGTTTATCTAGAGAGTGTGATTTCATCTTGAATTACTTAAATGAAATATGCATCTGAATCCTGTATTGGTTTAAATTGGGATTATATGGATTAAGTTTAGTAAAATCACAGCTATAAGGCCTATCCACATAACTAATGGATATACTACAGACTCAAATAATCTCTCTCCATTACGGACAATAATAGATTGAATTATCCTTTTTCTTCCTTTATAAAAAGGTAAAAGTCCTACTCCCATTTTTGCATTTTTTTATCCTTTGCATTTTCTATTCTTTCATTCAATTTTTCTTTCCCTTGGTAGGTATTTTTTTGTTAGATTTCCTCACTTTCTGTGTTTTTTTCCTACTTACATTATTTTTTACCTTGTGTTTTCCCAAGCTTTTCTTATACTTATTAAGCCATATCTACCTTAGTGTAACCTTTTCCTTTCTATTATTCATTTACTTCTGTCCATATTTCTGCCTTCTGTCCCTTGATTCCCTCCACCTCTACTCCCTAGTTGTTTTTGAACTGGCTGGCCATCATTCAAACTTCGGTGAAACATCTGTTCGGACAGAACATGGGGCAGAAAGAGCACACTTTGAAAAACAACCTGGCCCAAAACACTGCAGGGTGGAGTCTATAGGTCAATTAGTTCTCTTTGGATATCTTCTCAGGTTTGGAAAATGCAAACTTGGATCTGAATGACAGCAAGGATCAGTAAAAGAAGACCATAAAAGTTCTGTCTTCTATATTGTATTGGTTTAGATTTTTATCAATTAACAGTATACAGTACCTGTAGGTTATAAAGCAATACTGCTTTAAATACAGAAGTGGAAATGCAATGGCTTTAATGGAGAATAAGTTTTTTTAAGTTAGAAGTCTTTAGAACAATCACCATACCAACTCAAAGGGAGTTCATTCTGCATTATTACGGTAATTTTAAAAACCATCCTAAAGCCTAATAAAAATAGGTGCATGAGGCTTTTAAAAAAATTCTAGAATCTCTTCAGTGTTAGTGAGGCTATTGCACAAGAAAAATGACGGTTTCCCACCCAGAGAAAATGTCCCCCCAAACTTTAAATAAGACTAAGGATCCTAAACATAAGGCTTAGAATAACATATTTGGATTAATATTGCTAGGTACCTACTATATCTGTTTAGATTTTTCTGGAGCATGAACATAGAAAAACGTAGTGTTATGTCTGGAATTTTGGGAAATAAGCAGCACTTCTGGTGCTACCTGTTGCTTAAAGTTTTCTAACATGTTTTCTTAATTCTCACATACATCTAGGACAAAACGGAAAACATCAGTGGCAAGCCTAATTAAAGATAAATTTAAAAAATAAATAATTTCATATTTTTAAACTATGCTTTCTGCTTTGCTGATGAAATATGGTATATGTGAGCTTCCACAATAATTAAACTGTTAAATATAGCAATTTGGCTTCCTTTACAAGACTCTCCATTAAGCCTTAGTTCCCTTTCTCATTTCTTTTCACTCCACAGTGGACTGTAGTTTTCTTTCTCCCACCAACTGCTGCCCACCACTGTACCATGAATTCTGCGTTAATGAAGAGAGCCCAATTACCAAATCAGAACAACTGTTTGCTTACTCTGGTATGAGAGTGGAAGAAACGGTAACAAAAAGGACAACTTTGTGTTACTGTCAGAATGTATATTTGCTAACATTTGCGACCTTGTATTTGCTTTTCTTTCTGTGCTTATTTTATCTTTGTTCCTCTAACCATCTGTGATCCTTTAATAGAATATAAATCACGCACAGAATATTTGTGCAGCAAAGAATACAAGGATACTAAAAAGGCAGCAGCCGTTAGACACTACTTCAGTTCAAACAATAACAATAGCAGTAAATTGTGTTTATATGAGTCTTTTGATGCTTTACAGTTTTTACTGCAAAGCAGACTTTACTGCATTACCCTAAATACCTGTGTTGAACCCAGCAGATGACAAGACATGAGAAAAAAATAAGATAATAAAATTGTGCACGATGTCATGTTAACATCCACTAATTCTAGAAAATTACTCTATTCTGGTAAGGCTAAAGAGGTTTTTCTATTCCAGAGTCTTTGGAAAAGAAAAGTTGAATAGCTGCAATTAGAATTTGAAACATATGGACTCAGACACGGATTTTTGGTCCAAAGCCTTCACTCCTATTCATCTTTCCCTTCTCCCTTCTATCTTCCCTTCTCACTTGAGGTATTTTCACACAGCTGTCTTAAGAAAAGACAGAGTGACACAGACCATGTGTTTACATCCTAAAGGAGGCAGAAGCTTCTGAAATAATGGAAAGACAAATATATCTAATTCAGTCTATATGTTAAAAGCAAATGCTGTCACTTCTGAAAAATATATCTCTTTGAACTGCTTCCCCTTCAGCAGCTGAAGTGGACAAAAGAAAGACCACGATGAGCAGAAAGGGGAATTCTGGACTCCAGAAGCAAAAGGAATTAGTGTTAAGGAGCTATGAAGGCTGACTGAAGAAACACTTCTTTCTTCTCCAGGGTCGGGAAAGCTGCCCAACATAGTGAGCATTTATGTTGCCTGGAAGTTACATTAGAACATTTGGGAGAAGTTTCCTTGAAATATGGATAGTTTCAGGGCCAGATATTTGGAACTACACATGCATGGTATATTTGAATATTGTGCAAATATTTACACATGCATAATATATCAATAATTTTTGTCGGTTATGCTGAAGTGTTTGCTGCAGAGACATTTTGTTGCTCTGGAAATCTGGCACTTAAACAGTGATAAACTAGTTTTGCAAACCAGAATAGAGAACTTTGACTTAACTTGCAATTCGAGGGAGAACAATACTGAAAGTAAAGACCATGTGGTGCAGATGGACAGATTTAGCTTCATGTTACTTTGAGTTTTCAAGAATTTAGATGAGAACATATGAATGTGTGCTTGTGCAAAAGTGTTCTTTGGGGCCTTTGGCTGAAGCACCCATTTCACTCTTTTCTAGACATCTCAGGGAAGATTAGAGTGGGGTCACAATTACATTACTTTTCTTGGACATGAGTCCAGCTTTGTGAATGAGCAGGTTGACCTCTTCTTCACAGACCCCCCCAAGCCAGGCAAGAGACAATAACACTTTTAAGAAAAACAGTGTGAAATGATCAAAGGTTGTAATTTGTAGTCCTCAGAGATTAAACATTTTCAAGTGTTTAAAATGTCAAAATTTTCTGTTATAATAGTCATAAAAATTTATTACGCTATGAAATGCTGTGTCTGTTTTTCCTAAAGTACAGAGCTTTTTTTCCTAAAGGCAGATGAGCCATCAGAGGCAGTGATTCAAAAAGGTCAGTTCACTGCCTGCAAAACGCTTTCTGATTCAGCACAGAAAATACTGTGTCTAACAATATTTTCACTTTTTGTGTCTAAACTTGTTCACTATTTATTCCTGGCTTCACATTTTCAGAAACTATGTCTCAACTTCAACACTTTGAATTGTAGCAAATTGCTTCTGGGGCCTGGGATAGAGATTTTATATTGTAAAGCAGACAGATAGAAAGGCCTAGAAAAGTGGAAATCAAAAAATATGTGATGGGAACATACATAATCTTCTTGGTGACTGCTGCTTTATTTCCCTGTAGATTATTTTTTTGCATTGACCAGATAGAAACCTGGACAACTTCACTTCCACATGAATTCAATGGCAAAGGAGACCTCATCCTCTGTTTCACCAAGGCCTATTTATTCTTGCACTATTTTTATGCTGACACTAGTATGTGCACAGCTGTATCAGGAATTGTGACTTTAGCAGCCCTTGCCAAAAGAAATACGCAGCTCACGGGTTTGTGTGGATCACAAGAAGACATGTTATAAAAAGAAAAATCTTCCAAATCTACTCTATTTGTCCCTTATACACTGCATGAAGTTCAGCAGTTTATTTTAGCAGCAAATACAGTTTAACAGTGTCTAATTTCTGTGAGGGTTAGTACCATTTTTAGCAGTTAAAAATGAGGTTCAGTTAATGTTTGATTTTTCCTAAATATATTAGAGAAAGAAGAGTCTATTTTCAAAATGCTTTATCCTACATCATGAGTCAAAAGCATTGCTAGTGCCAAATCATGTCATTTCAGCTAAATATACTGCTAAAGAACAATCTAATGTCAAAAACAGCCTTTGTTTTGGAAAAAAAATCCCTTTGGCTATATTTATAAAATCAACATGATAACTATAGGCTGTTCTGCCTACTTGAAACAAAAACATATATTATAGGCAAGTGGTTTAGAGTGAACTGATGAATTTATTCATAACTTCATAAACACCATGATCTGATGATAAAGTAGTAGCTAATTTCAAATTTGCATATAATTTTTAGTCCATTGTTAAAGTGGCTTGTGGGTTTTTTTAAGTGAAGGGTTTTTTTCTTAACACTTTCACTCAAAGAATGAAAGCCTAACTGGCATGTAGAAATCCCCTTATATACACAACAAGATGAGTGTGTTTTTCTGAGCTATCTTCCCCAACTTTATGTTTTCCAACCTGATGTGGAAGAGGAAAAAACCCTTTACAGGCAGGGCAAGTTCCTACTTCTTTCAGAATGTACCTCACTGCACAGTGACGGTATCAAATAATGATACCCTCTATGAATTAGGAAGAGAGCTTGAGGTTACCTAGAAAGACATTAATTAAAAGAAAAATATACCCAGATGATTTGTTATTATGTGCTAACAATTCAGAGAGATATTCCAGCTGATCAGTACCTGATGCAGGGCAGCTTTTCCAGAGATGAGCTTTGCTGATGACCTTCCTTGCCTGCCGCCAGTGCTGTGGGGTCACAAGTCACTGGCATACATTCTAGCATGATTGAATACTCTGAACATCCAAAGTACCTTGCACAATAATATTCCAGTAGCCCAGTAAAACAGGTTTCATACTCTGGTTTTCCCAAGAGTATGAAAACTGTGTGCCAAGTGAGGTGCAAAGTACTGAGGGACTCTCGGTCACTGGGATCAGCACTCCTTGTGTGCCAGGTGTGAAGTGTTAAACGTGTGACTGACATTTTGGTCATGAAGCTGTTCTGGCTAAGATGTTGGTGATGTTTGCTGCTCAAGGCAAATAAAGATGTCCTTAGAAAACTGGAGGAGCCCTGACATCTGAGCAGTTGAATAATGTTATGCTGGTGAGGTGCAGCAGGAAACCAATCATCCAATACCAGCCTTTTAAAGAATACAATGAATTTTTACATGCTGCCTAAGACCTATGAAGTACTACAGCTACAGAATTTAGAATATTTTATGTCTTGAAATCCAGAAAAAAGCTGGGAAGTCTGAAATATTAAAAAGTATTTCAAAAGAAGAACTACATATTTTATTCATACAGAATGACATTATCTTAGCAGATTAGGTACAATTCTTGCTAAAAAAAGTATATAATTAAATATTTATATAATCCGTTAATCAGAGAAGGAAAAGAGTATCTCCCTTAGCAATGAATATTTGTGAATGGCTAATTACCAGAACATATTAACTTTTAACAAGTTAATTTGGCATGTACCCTTGCATCCATGGAAATTTCTGGATGCCTGCAATATTTAGAAAGGGAATTAATTAAGACAATTGGTCATTTTCAAAGTAGTAATTTGCAGGAACAATTTTATATACCTCACAATTCTGACAGAGAAGGTAAGCACAAAGACATCTGGTTTTTGCCAATTTACTGAACAATTTTGAACCCATCATATCCATAGTCCAGGTAAAAGAACTTTGCCTGTCAAACTGCTTGATTTTGAAAGTGATTGCTTATCCATTATTGCTTTTCTTGGAAAAATTCAAAGGATTAAAACTTGATCTCAGCACAGACTTTTGAGCTGTGGTAGAGTTTTCCATTACAAACACTTTGGAAATTAAGACTTGGTGACTTTTCTAAAATAAATTTCTTACCCAAATCCAAATACAAATACACTTAAAAGCAATTTTTGTGCAACATTGTTCAACAGATTCATTCATTGAGCACAGTGGTGAATTTTGGCTCTGCAATTAACCTAAGTCAATCCCAAATTCGATTTTCGCTTCCCAGGTGGCCCTACTCAATATATCTGCATTTTACAGCCAAGCTGACATTATGGAAAGGATTTAACTTGCCTGCAGTGGCCTTGCCTGTAGCACTGGTGATGTCTGTCCTTCTGACCTTTGCTCTGAGCAATTTGTGATGTGGTTCTTTGCAATTCCTTGTTTCCAGCGTTCTGGACCTCTCGACTTCATGGAAATCCTCTCAGAGGGACATGTAAGGGCAGACAGGGAAGCTAAATGGCAAAGAGGCATGCTTGACTGTTCTTGAGCAAACCATGATAAGTCAAGTGGACATGATCCAGTATTAAATCTAGAAGCCCATTTTTTACAGTCTCTTCACCTCAGTGCTTAATTTACATAATTTACAGTGCTTAATGCATCCCCAGTTCCCTGTTTGTGCCCAAAGAGTGTTAGATGAAAGGATCCAAGGAGTCCTTCAGCTTTCCTGGAGAGGTTATTGACTATCTGCTTTAGATGTTTTAAATGGAAAGTATTTTTAAATACTTGCACTTACCTACCCTGGTCCTGCTGCTAAACTACCCCATAGACTCCTGTGTCTTTATTTCCAAAGCAAGAGCTCAGTTTTGTTTAAAGGTGGTCCTGTCTGCCTATGCTTAGATACCAAAGTCAGATGGCTTAAGCTTTGAGATAGAGGTGGAAAATGGCTCTTTGCAAGAGTCATTCCAATCACCTCTTTAAGACGTCCTGATTCAAAGACCTTTAGGAGGCAGGGGAAAGACCAAGATGTGCTCAACAGTTTCTGTGAGCTGCCAGGACTCCTAAAGCCACTGGAATGCACATCGTGCATGTGTTGATTTCATCCTTTACAAGGCTTCATTGGTTTGTTAAAAGAATGTACACAAAATTGTGCACCAATATGCTGTTACAAAAGGTTTAACTCACCTTCTCTTTTGCTGTTTTTCTCTTTTTTTTTTTTTGTTCATTTTAAGAAGCATGTAGTGCTCGCCTTAATGGATGTTATGCTATTCCATGAGCATATTTTTCATATAAAGCAATTAATCTGAGTACTCAAATCATGTTACTTGTGCAACTATAGATTATTCTTGTAGAAAAATATTTTTGTATCTTGCAAAAGGCTCAGTTTGCTGTAAGGTCTCTCTTAGGATTTCAAATAGTGGAGATTAGAAAAAAAATATCTGGGCCAATAACAAACATGTAAGTATTACTAAACAGCAGAATTTTGTGAGATATGGGATGGTTAAAAAATAAGTTTTAGGAAAAAAGATGAGCGAACCAGTGTCTTAATTGTTCTTAATAATAAACTTCACACTTTCACAAATGTGCAATTTAGACAATACAGCACTCAGCTAACATGCAAAAAAATGTAACAAACTCACTATAAACATTGTTTATAAGAGGAGAGCAATCTGTCTTTCTCTTTGCAAGCTGTAAAGGTCAGAAAGAATCAAGCAGCATGAAAAATAAAGATTTCTTTTTGTCTTAGTAGTTAAATTTAATAAGAAAGTTACCGATAACAAAGCCACACACATTTTATGCATGTAAATGTGATTGTCAAAAAAAAAACCAGCTACTCTTCCCTATTTTTGTCAGTTGCTCTTTGGCATCAGGATTTATCAACAAAGCACCACAAGATGGGAAAATCTGTCTTATGGTTACCTTTCCATGTAAAAAAGTGCTAAATTGTTTAAAGCTGTTTTGCTTGCACTCTTACCATTAATTCTCAAAAGTCTGCCCAGGACATTTTTGAATTTTCTACCAATTAAAGCACATTTATGACAGGAAAAATACTACAAAATTTCAAGGCTTGAAATGAGTTTTTGTATTTCAAAAGTTTTTCTCCAAGTTCAGTCATAAGAGATATTTTAAGTTATTTTCCCACTTTACAACATGCATCCAAAAATTTGGACTTTACTAAAAACTGTAAATACTCACTCAGATGTGCTGAAATATAGCCACATCAAAACTAAATAAGGGTGAAAGTCTGAACTTAGCTGCTGAAAATACAGTGTCCTAAACAAACAAACAAAGAAACCAAAACCAACAAAAAAAACTCCACCATCAAAATTAATACTACCTAAAGAAAATAAAAAATCTCTCATAATCAAAAGCATTTTGATAACATAATATATGGCTTTTGCTTAAATATTCTGAAATCTCAACCACTTTGTTAGGTAGAATTTGGGTTTTGTAAGCTCTGCACTGGTCTGGGCCATTACATTAAAGCCATTGTTTGAAAAACTTCAGAGGAAAAGGGCAAAGCAGATCCTCCTGCAGATGCAACAGCAAGTAACACAGACCTTAATGCAAATTTCTTAGAGTGGAAGAAAGGAGGAAGAGATACTTCGCCACATTCATGGATGTTACACATTTGGAGGGAACCACAATTCAGGTCTCCTTATAATGCTTATGCTTATGGCTTTATCCATATTTTCATTTCTTCAGTACAGATGGCTGCAGTCTTTCATGTTACCCATCAAACTATCTTTATTTCTCAGTTCCAGTAATTTCTCATCTACTCAAAGTGCTGCTTTATTCTGAAAAATTCTGAATAATTTCAGGTTTTGCTGTGTAAAATACTCCTCCTATCAAAATGGAATCCATGCTTTTCTGATGCCATATTAATAAGGTGGTAAGCACCTCAGAGGTTTTTCCACACCACATGAAGCTGGCACTATTCATGCAGTGCTTTACAGAGCATGGCTTTCCAGGCCACGGCCCTTTTGCATCCAGACTCCATGCTAGTTCTTTTACCAATTCATTCCAGCGCATCTGGAGGAACCACTGTCCATCTCTCATGTTTTTTTCCAGGATTGCAGTCCATAGAGCTGATACAACACTTCTTCACATAGCCTGGATTCCATTCCTGAAATCATATCCTTTTCCATGGTTTGAAAATTTGCACCCTTGTCACCCAGTGGTAACAGGCTCCCTCAGCCTTCACGTTGTCTGCTCTGCTGCATTACAAATAAGGTAATTTTTAGTGTAAATTTAGCAGTTATTTGGCACCAATCTGTAGAGATTAATGGAATTCATACAAAAATAGGAAGGCATGCAAACCTTCTAGCCAGATACGTGATGCTGTTGGACCAGACTTGCACCATTTTTCATTTTCCACAGAAACGGAGGGAAAAACACCGTGACTGTTGAACGTCTTAAGACATGAACAGTACACATACACATACATATGAAAGACCAGCTTTGCCTTGCAAAGCAATCAGTCTCTTGCAGGATAGAACTCGCTTTCAAAATTCCAGCCACGGAGTTAAGGAAACTCAGTGTAAACGTAAGACCTTACCAGCTATTTTTGGATATGCACACATAGCACATTTATGCCTGCTAGTACTGGCAGATACTAAACACAGCAGTGTAACAGCTAGGTGATCTGAACTTTGTATAGTGGCAATGGGCCAAAGTTGTTTTTTTTTTCAGGACACTGGTCAGAGAAAGATAATTGGTTGCTGATCCCAAGAGAAAACTTGCAAGCATCTGGGGATTTATGCTGAACTTACCTGTAAATGCAACAGGAATTTGGAAACTCATAAAAAGAGGGAACACACTTCCATTCTTGCTTACCAAGCTCCAACCCCAGCCATCACATTAACCTTACCCACCGCAGAGGAGAAGTCAAGACTCTTGTTTGTGCTGTAAGCATAATATTTGTGACTTGCTACAGACATCTATGGCCATGGTTAATATTTTGATTGCTGTTCAGCAACATTCAGCTTGCAAACTCATGGTGAGTTTTGCCTACTTTATGAATCAAAAGACAAAGTTCAGCAATCTCCTGATCATTCTTGGAGAATTAGAATTTGTCTTCTAACAACACAGCATTTCTCCCTCATGCATCCAGTGTAGTACTCAATCAAAACAACATTAGAAAATAGCTAGTAACAATGCTGTTAGCAGTCTGGTATGTACATGTTAGATTATTTTATTCTCTGTATTAAAACTGAGATTGGCATGCAGAGGTATGTAAATCTAAACAAAACTCATCTTTACTTGAAAATAATTATACCACTGTGAATATTTGTAAACAATCCAGTTTTTATCAGTAAAAGTTCTCTAACACATAGTTGTAGAATTATACTCAGTGAAAGTATCTAAATGTTGGTTTTATCCTTATCATTATCTATGCTTAATATTTTCTCAGTGTCAAAATGGAAAAATACATTAAGGTGTCAAGCTTATCTGACTGAGCATCATAGCTAACACCCACAACATCCACCTCTGGATATCAGCTTAGTTTGTCCCACTGATAAAGGCTGATCTTTCTCCACCAATATATTAATTGCTTTATTTACTTGATATCTTTAATCCCTCTGCTGTGTTAGCCCCAAAATTTTAAAAGGAAGGCAGCTCATACTTGGCATAATAGAAAATTGTTCCAGTTTCTGTAGGATCACTTTGTGATGACCAAGGTCTTGATCCTGAGCTCAGCATTATTGTCAATAGTTTATCTTTGCTATCTTGTTTGGCCTGTGAATAAAAAATTTTTCACTAATATCTAATACAAACCTACTCTCTTTCAGCTTGAAGGCATTCCCCTTTGTCCTGTCACTACATGCTCTTGTAAATAGTCTCTCTCCGTAGTTGGTTGTAATCACAGTACCAATTCAATACACCAACATATTTACTGCTCAGTAACAGCCTTGAGCAGAAATTATCCCTCATTCACCTTCACATCTGTGTATGCTATACAACATTTTACAGTTAATGGCATAACAATTAAAATAATAGTGTTGCAGATGTACTACTTTAATTGCATCCTACATTGCTGTTATTGCACAAATTATAACACCTCCTGAGTCTGGCAGTGGCAGCACTATAGGTGGTGTTACTGGTCTAAGCGAGTGATCTGTTTTGTTTTATCTAACAATTTTTGGCTCAGCTTTATAATGTGACAACAAATGTATACTACCCCCATGTCATGGCACAGCTCCCCAGAGCACAGAGGTGTGTGGGATACGCTCCTTTTTGCCCCAGTGCTTGTCAGTGGCAGAGTACAGCCAGGCAGTCTTGAAGATGAGGCTTTATACAGAATTAAATGTGGGATAAGGAACGAAAAGGTAGAAAACATAGATTTGAAGGAAATGGAACAGCTTCAATCTTAGTGAATTCACATTTAAAATACTTGAATAAATAGAGGATTAAATAAATATAGTTATAAAAAAACCCCAAAACAAAACAAATATTGAGCTTTAACCTCAACAACTTAGCTGAAATCAGCGTAGGAACTCATCACGCAATCTGTAGAGCAGTTTTAGGATTGGATAATTTAACATCATAGGAATCATTCTGATTTTCCAACACATCACATTTCCTACCTTTTACATCCTTATCCTGAAACTAAACTGCCTTCCATCAGAGCTACAAAGATGCAAGGCAGCAACACTGAGTCAATATATTGAAAATTGATTTGCAATCCCACTTTTGTCAGTGGTACAGTTTAAACATTGTCTTCTTTCATCAAGACTTTTACTTCAGACCTACACCAAATGTTTGTTTGGCCTCTATATATATATACACATACATACATACATATATGTATGTATGTGTATATATATGTATGTGTGTATAGATATATTTTTCAATCTCTCTACCATGAGTCATCATAAGAAACAACTTGTAACTTTATTGGACATTACTGATAGCTGTATTGTTGTGCTTATGCACTTCTTTTCTCAGAATGCCTTTTGTCATCTTAGAAATATGATAGTGTGTACTGGTGGGTGGGGAAGGACTAGTCTTTTTAATTTTTACATACATTGCTTTAAGTCCAAGGGAATCACAAAAAGGTTAGAAATTTAAACTGAATTGTTCATTTAAATTGAAAAAGAAAATTTTCAAATGGCTGGTATATTATGATACTAGCAGATGTTTGACAGGACAGTAGAAAAGGTTCACTGTTTGGAGATATGATTCTGAACAGTTTGTTATGTGTTTTGAATATCATTAGTTATTAGTAAATTATTCGTGTTCAAAAATAAAGAAATTAAATATCCAATTGTTAAAGCTGATTCCTTTTTTTATTGCCAGTGATGAAAGGAGCTAACTTCTGGAGATTACTGTCACACAGGACAGCCTTTAATTTATACTTGCTATTCTTTGAATTTATATTAATTCTTAAAGGTGATAAGAAAACTTGAAATATATCTTTTACAAACCCCTTACTTTCTATATGTGAATATCTATATTGAAAATCAAATTTATGGTGATGTTTTGCAGGTTTCTATTTTTACTTAATTTTGAACTATATTTTCAAAAGAAACATTCTTCTCTTAGTAGTCATAATTTGTATAAGAAAAATTATGTTTTTAATTGTAATGAATATTAAAGAAAATTAGCACCTATATATGAACCACAGAGAATAATCACCATAAACAATGACATTAAGAAAGCAACCAGGAAGTTAAAAAGAAAAGTAATATTGGTTGGAGTCCTGGAAGTGTTTTGTAACCTGCAAATGGAAGCATAATTTTCACAACAAATTATCATTCTGAAATTTTGACAGTTATTATTTTCTTGATGTCACCTAAAGATGTTGCAATCACCATCATTTAAATTTGTCTTTAAACAGCAATAATGGGACACAGTTTGCCTACTGGTCTTTAAAGGCTGCTTATTAGATTACCACTTAAGAAATAATACAGTCCTGCAGCTCTTAAATATAAAATATCTGTTGTTTGATTTAGAAGAAGGGCACTTTTTGCAGAAGCTGATCTGTGTAGAAAATGAATTCAAGTAGCAGCCTGGGAAAAGCCGAAATGAAATGCGAACCTTTAAAGAGAGTTTGGGGAAGATGTAGGAATACTGTACTTAATCTGAGCAGCATGGCCCTTGATAAGCTATTCTTTTTTAACATTAATTTTATGCTTTAATGAACATATAAAGTAATAACTTTTTAAAGCTCTATATGCACTACTATCTCCTATTTCCCATGGAGCAAAAATCAACTGTACTTTTCAGGAGATAAATAAATAAATAAATAAAAAGATAGCAGATATTTATTCTTCTGAAGGAAAAAATAAAGCTGAAACCTCTCAGCCCCTACATCTGAACATTCCCATTGTATTTTCCACAGCTTTTGGATATGTAATTAAGATAGATTTTACTCCATAGCACAAATAATACTAAAACTTTCATCAGGACTGCTACATATCACAGTGTACTATTTAACTGCCAAATCATCATCCTGAATATTAAACTGCATCTTGAGAAAAGAGTCATTTAACTGTCATTGAAAATATAATACATTGAAACAAGCAGGCAAAGTTGAGCAGATAAAACTGAAATTAGCTGAAATATGATGTCAGATGAGAAATAGATGGAGGAATTATGGGCAGACAAGTAAGCAAATCACTGGCTTCAACTGCAGCAATAGCAAATGCTAATTACACCAATCACATACTTTTTTTAGATGTAGAATTACATAGATGTATGTATATACACAGTCAAACGTACATGTTTTATTAATAATGACTTTATGCGTATTTTCATAAATTACATATTAATAAACAGTGCAAATAATGTGGTTAGAGTATATTTTAAATAATAAAATATTACCAGTATTTAATTTATTAAACTGTGTACAGGTCTCAGAGCAAATTCTTGCATTCTAGCATATCATACTTTGCCTTCAATTTCTTGAAGATGAATAATGTCATCAGTTGGACCTCACACTGATAGATTCCAAAGAAGAAACTGACAGTCATCTAAATAGAGAACATCTGGTGGGTTCTGATTTTCAACATTTGGGTTTGTAGACTTTCTATAGAAGTAACTCCACAAAGATTCCTGGGAAATATGTTTTCACAAATGTCTTAAAATATCTCATTTCCCTTTTTCCCTTTTAAGGCACAGGAGTCACACATCACATACTTCATGTTGTCTGATAAAATTATTTGAGGATATAGATGGCTGACCTTCTGGAGCTAACTTTTCTGACTGAATATTGCACAGGTGTCTCTTAAATGCAGCGAGTATCACCAAAATAATCAGGAAAGATTTCATGCACCTAAACGTGTCTTCTTTTTAAAGATTCAGTAAACTAAGATTCCAATTACTCTGTGATAACAAAAACACAAGATGGGTTGAAAATCATTGTGAGGGAGAATAAGTAGGAAAAGAGGGTTTTTTTCTAGATTCATGCTTGTATTTCATTTTAGTAGGTAATTTTTAAGATATAAGTGTCAGTTTAAAAAAAAAAAAAGCCTTACTCTTTTTCCCTAAAAGTCCTAGTAAATATTCACAGCTACCAATGAGATTGAAAAAAAGTAAAAAACCCAAACAAACAAACCCCAAAGCCCAACAAAAAATACCACCATCACCACCAACAACAGAAAACCCCAGAAGACTTTGTTATCATTTAGCCTGCTCTTCAAAGCTGTGCAGGCAGCTGTATTTTGTAGCTGCAGTTCTGTGATGGTGAATCCCCTTGCAGTGGGGAGTCAGTTCTTCCCTTCCCAGAAGCACCCAGCGTCTCCTCCCGGGTGTGCTCCATCCAGCCCGGATGCTGTTCCCTGGTCCCTCAGGGCACTGGGATCTCCTCCCCGGGATGCTGCTGCCCCTCCCAGCTGGTACCTGACCCTGGCACTCACTGCTGTGTCATCACAGTAGCTCAGCAGGTATCACTGCATCCCCAAGTGCCTTTAATTCACCATCTCAGTAAATTTCAGTAAACACGTCAGAGAAAACATCTTCTTTCCCCATATGTCCATTCCCTTTGAACACTCAAACTTGATGTCCAAGCGGACAACTGCTGAGAGACTGAAAGAAATACATAATTTTTAAATTAAGGCAAAGTATTTTCCTTCTAATCATGTAGAAGTAATAATGTGTAGCTGGTGATTTCAAACAGATATTAAGACTGACCAGGCTATTGACTGTGAACTTATGAAGCTGAAAACAGGTTTACTGAGGGAATAAACCCAATTTCTTACGGTTTGCCTGTGTTTGTTTCATTTAGAACCCAGTATAACAAATTGAAATATTTCCCCTACAAAACTATTTCCTAACCTTCATATGCAATCTTCTTGTTAAAGTATGAAATTTAATTATTCCTGCTTTTTTAGATGTGCATGTGTCTAGATAGCATGACAGAAACAGTCCTTCACAGTATTTAACTCAGCATTTGACCTTCCAAAGAAACTGTGCTCAGATGTTCTATCTAATCGGTAGGACAATCCCATTCTTTTGTTTGAAACTTGCTACTTAATTTTAACATGCTTCTATCTTTCATAAGAAAATGTCATGTGGTTATTTGTGAGAAGAGCCAAAGAAAAGAAAAGGCTCCTTAATTATCATTAAATATCAACCTAGAAGAAATACTTCATGTCTGAGAAAGGAGTTATTCAGTGAGGTGATTTTGTAGCTGGTTTATTTGGGGTTTCTTTCAGTTTGTGCTCATAGGAAAATGCGGTAGGTTTCAGTGAAGCAGAAGAAACTAGACTTACTGCCACTGTCAAAAAGATCAGAAAGTATGTTTTGGAAAGAGGAATGAAACTGAGTCCCCAACTCTGGATTAGGTTGAGACACAAATTATCTCACAGTTTGATTTTCAGGGATTCAAAATTTTGATTGATGGCTGTGTCTACATGTATTTCCGTGAATATCTTGCTCAGATTGGACGATTGCACTGTTTTATTCTTGAGCTAACACTGCTGCATCGGTAGAAAACACAGTCTGTCTGAGCAGCTCTGACTGCATGAAAGCCTGCTTTCTCCAGCAGGTTTTCACAGAATGAATTAATTTTTCAAAGCAGACAAAAAGAGAAAGGATGTTATGATCTTTATGCAGAAAAGCAGACAAGCAGACTACAGGGCTGCTTTCGATTGGAAAATCTGATAGATTACAGCAGTATTTGCTGCTTTGACTTCTTTCCAAAAAAGAGTAAGTAAAATATATTATTTTTACAGTTCTAAAGGACACTCTTCAACATTATACCTTATTTATATCTACCTACCCTAACACACCAAAGAACACCTTATTTTGTGTACTCCCTGAATTGGCATGAGCTACAAGGAAACCAAGGGAGTGTGACTTCAGGAAGTGTGACACCACCAGGACCCTCCGTGGGGATGCTGTGAGGCTGCTACTCCTCCTCTATATCATTATAGTAAAGGCATAGCTAGTGATTTCACTGACACCATCAAGCTCATCCATTTATTCTATCATTGTCCATCACTTTGAAATTTCTATGCATTTTGGTGCTTCACTCCCTGCTCTCTACCAAGAATTTTGTGCTTTCTGACAAGTTGTGGGTTTGGGATTTTTTTGCCATGAAAATGTGCATGCTTTCTCAGCCAGTTGGTTCTCTCCCTGGAGTTGCAGAGATAATCTTTTGTGATTGCAACAACACGAAGATATCCACTATGGAAATGCCACTCAGCAAAACTTACAGGTACCAAATTATATTTAATTAGCCAGCATTTTACATACAGATTTCATTATTCTGTGTGCCAAAAGGCCTCAGTTACAGACAATTATTTTAATGTAGTAACAATGGATTCATATAGGCGCTATTGAGGAAACTATTGGAAAAATGTCAGCTATTATGAAGTGAACAAAAATATTACAGTCACTCTGAGCTGCTCTTCACCACCTAAAGTTATTATATTTGTCAGCATTTATAACGTTACATTAGTGTTACAGTAACTCTTTCTTGCCCACTGGAATTATGTCTGTACAGCATATGAGCTAATCAAGGCAGGCTGCAGCACTCCTTTTTCACAGTGTAAGTCATGGAAATGAATGGACACTTTACAGTCAGCTTAAATATGGCAAAAATTTTATGAGATGCCTTTTGCAAGGTCACACAAGAAATGCATCTTTGTGCTAAAAACAGAATCCAGATGTCTGCTGAATATAATCAGCAGAAACATTTCTGTAGACACTGCTCCTATCAGCATAGCACTAAGTAGGGGTTTAGTATCCCTC
The DNA here is from genome assembly GCA_013400915.1 of Pardalotus punctatus. Taxonomy (NCBI): domain Eukaryota; kingdom Metazoa; phylum Chordata; class Aves; order Passeriformes; family Pardalotidae; genus Pardalotus; species Pardalotus punctatus. Next base: position 383,571 of record VZTX01007396.1, on the reverse strand, counting down.
ACTCATATTTTGAGTCCGGTCTTTCCCTTGCCCTCCATGACCCCATGACTTCTTTATGGCACAAACCAAGTGATCTGCACTTCCAAAACCTGTCAAAGTCTGTCCCTTGAGTGTCGTCAGATAGAGGAGGCACTGAACAGCACCATACATGATTCAACTTGGCCAGGTCTGGGAGCAGGGCTGGCATTCACCACAGAGCTCTGATGAAACAGAGCATGCTCTCTGTTTGTAGAGTGTGTTCACTGTCTCTATATCAATGTCAGACCCCAAACCACACTAATCTGAAAATAAACAGAGCAAATGGATATTAAATGTGAGTAGCAGTCAGAAGAAATCACTAAAGAGTATTTATAAAAAAATGCAAGGGATTTACCATTCCCATTAGAGTTAATATCAGTTCTGTGGCTAAAAATCCAGGCACTAATGCTCCTAAAACTAAACTGCTCTCCCATTTTAGTACCATTCTAATAAAATCCAAATGAAGGGATTTAAATGGAAGCCAGCCACAGCGTCAATGACACACTGCTGTTGGTTATCCCAGGATGTTCTGTTTCAATGACTGGGCAGCAGTGCTGAGTGCATGGACAAAATCCAAAAACCTTTTTTCAGCACTTAGCCATGGAAGGATTCCAGCCTTGTACAACACATAGCTTGTTCTGTGGAAGCCCTATGCTACCAGAAGATAAAAACCTTCAACCATTCATATTAGGTCCTATAGGCCCTGTGACATTTTATATGTAAATACACTTGGGTTTTCATGTGTATTAAGTCAAATCAATGAATTTATCACCTCAGAATTAGCTGGAATGATAAAACATTCTCTTTATTTTGACAAGGATTTGCAATTTAGTACTTCCTAAGAAAGCTAATTGAAATGCGCTTATGCTGCTGAAAAGCAGTGATAAATTTATGAAATGCAGTGATAAATTCATTAAATGCACACAATTAGTTTTAGGTGTCAAAATACTTAAAATAATAAACTGTGGAGAGATAATTAACTAGCTAGTATGATTGAAGACACATGATTTAATTTGAAAGATGGGTCCAAAAAAATGACTACTTAAAATACAAAAACAGCTGAGGCTGCAGAAATAAAGATATAACAATTAAAATTTCAGACTTTGAGCAAAGTCTGAAGGCATGTACCTAATTCTAACTATATAGCTATCCCTGCAACTTCATCATGCTGTCAACATGCAAAAGATCTTTAGCAAGGTTTAGCAAGGTTTCACAAGGTGCTGGAAGAGTTACTTAGATAAAACTCACTGAATGGGTTAGCGAAGTTTCAGTCACAGCTCTGTGAACATATGTTTGCTCTTTCAATGAATACATTGTACTGCAAGTAAGAAGTGAAACAGAAAGGCAGGGGAAACAAACAGAGAAAAGTTTAATATGCATTGAATTTTATCCCTGATACAAAATCCATATAAAATCATAGTGCATAGTCCAAAAGAGTTTATTTGTCGTAGAAAAAGTACAGGATTTTTTCTTACAAAACATATTTACTTCTATCTCTGTGATACTTTATAACAGCAAATCATTTTGATCAAAGGAAATGTACTGAAGTGTGACAAGTAATTTCAGTTGCCTAGATTAGCAAAAGCTTGCCAGTGTTATACAATGAAGTTATGCCAGTGTTATACAATGAAGTTATACCAGTGTTATACACCAAAGTTACATAACTGGGAAAAAAAAGAAGTATTAATGGTACTTTGCTCATAGCTCTGTATAAAGGGAAAGGTAAAAGACAAAAGCAGAGTTCACTTCATTGCACCACTGGCTGTATTTTTTTACTCTCTGACAACAGAAAACTAAATGGGAAAGTAGTGTGTGATAAGGTTTTCCACTGAAATGTCTGATGTGCTAGGAAGTATCAAAGAAATAGCTGAAGCAGAGAGAAGGAAGCTTTTGGGGAGCTTTGGGAAAGCCTGAAGCAAATATTTGAAAGTGTTTATAAAATTAGGTGGAGACTTCCTCTTCCTACATATAATTTACATAACATGCACAAATTTACTGCAGTATATGTAAATTAAAGAAACCAGTATTATGAATTTTCATATTTCTGTGTTTATTTCTTCAATCTGTGTTATTTGAAATCCATGCCCATATAAAGTGTACTTGGGTGGTTTTTTACTGAATGACATGAAGTCACTACAGACAACTTTAATCATCAAGATGATTATATATTCACTATATATATAAATGCCAAATACATAGGTCAATGTCTGAGAACTGAGACTGATGAGATGGAACTCAGTATCTTTGATTATTTGTTTCACATTTGTTTTGTAGAAGTGTATGAGACTACTTATCTGAAAAACTCTAAGGAAAAGGTTTCAGAAAAAATGCTTCAGCAGAGAAGATTGATTATAAAGAATAGTATATAATAAGAGGAAGGAACAAATATTAAAAACTGATAAAAGGGGAAAAATTCTCTACTTGTGATTCAAAATCATTTTCCATACTAAGAGGAGCTGTTGCTCTCTAAACTCAAAAGGTTACTTACTCCCTACTGTCCTATTTAGTATTTCAGTTTTTGGTACATTAACATGAATACTTTTCTACTTTTCAGGTTTAGTACAACTATTCGCTTTAGATTTGCCTTATCATATAGGAAATATTCATTTTCTGTCTCTTGGTAAGAAGATTTGTCCCAAGCTACAGTGGAAATAGACCCTCATTTAAGTTTTCCTGAATATCAGCTGAAATGTAAATTTTCAATATTTTCAGGAGTATGTTTCTTTCTGTTCTGTTTTTAATTTCAGAGATATTCACCACTAAGTTTATAACAAACATGGCACTGAAATTCAGAAGTACCTAGAACATAGCTTAATACAGCTAAAATTCTTACAATTCTTAACATTCAACTATTTGTCCACGCATTAAAAATGCCAGAGTCTCCATGTGACTTATTTTGTAATCCAACATGATGAAAAGTGTATGAGGATAAAAATTACTCAAGGACAGCAGCAGAGACATAGTTAACATTCTTCATTTACACATTTCCTTCAAAGAAGTGAAATGTCAAGAGAAGAAAGATGAAGAGAACATTAACTTTTGTTTTTCCTTCAGTTTACTGAAAACAGTCAGCATGTTTAAAGTAAGTGATGGATATTCCTTTCAAGACCTTCAGGGATACTTTGCTGCCCAGTGATTATATGAAGGAAAATTTGTACCTATATCAAATCCAACTTCCAGTTTCCATTGAAGAACATTTCTAAGACTTGGGAGCATTAAGGGAAACCTGTAAATACAAGTATTGAAAATCCAAGTGAAAGATCATACAAATGAGCCTTTACACAATATTCTTTTCATTTGATTTTGTTTAATCTATTTATTTATTAACTGCATTAACATCAATGGAATTCTTGCCAATATTCACAGTAAAATTTCTTAGAAAGCAATGAAGTTATTAATACCTGTACACTGACTTGTTGCCATCTGACGCAGCTCATATTAAAAAAAAATACACTAACTTGTTATAAAGGGAAATGTCTACAATTTATTAAGTTTAAATGGTTAGCATATTGTGTACATTTAATAATGCATTGTCCAGTAGAATAATCTGCAGAATACCTTCAATGATTCTCCTTTAGAATATAAAAATATTCAAAATATTCAGCAAATTGTAATAATTATTAATCCAAAATTACTAAAGTCATGCCCAAGGACATATATCTAGAGCATGTACCAGATGGTGGAGCAGTGATTCAGAAAGAGTTAGGAGGTCATCCTGAATGATCATCTCTACATGACCTTTGCATGCAGTGCTCCAGTAAAAAGGCCGGCTTGATGCATTTCTTGGTTAAATAAAATGGGGAACATCCATTTGAAATAGGAAAGCTATCCTGCCTCTACCGGTATTGTTGTGAGCATTCTTATGAAAATACTCCAGTCTTGAGGATCACATTTCACAAAAGATGTTTGTACAGTGGAAAGACCTCAAAGGTATCACACAAAGCAATTAAAGGAAGAAAAAAATAAGTACTTATACATTTCAAGTTATTCAGCTTATCAAATTGGTGTTGGAAAACTTTAAAATATTTGAAAACTTCTTACTGCATGGATATTTATAAAGCTACTCAATAAGGCAACTATTTTCAAATTTACAAAGAAAATATAAAATGCAGTATTTGGTTGTTATACTCAGTTTAGTGTGGTCTAGAAATAATGTATCAACAAGAGCAGTTAAAAATCATGGGCTGATGTGGTGTACACACCTTCTTACCATGACATTTCATAACATGCAGTGGCATACTTTACAGGATACTTTGCAAGTGTGCTGTTTCCCAGATTCGGGGAAAAAAAGATGACCAATATTACTGTTATTACTGAATGGGATAGAATTATATGTTCTGTAAATTCTAGGTCCCACTCAGAGGAAGCCCATCCACAATTTTCTTTTGGATGGCCAGGTAAAAGGGGGAATTGCTTAGATTGCTCTCAGTATGGAGAAAGTACTACACTGGCTTCCCTGGAATGCACTGTATTTGAACATTATCTTTCCTAAAGTTTGCAAGTTGTTTTTTTTAAATTGTTTTTACCTATGAAACAAAGGTGGTTGAATATTTTATTCTTATTTTCTATTCTCCTTTCTTTCCTCAAATTTTTGTATAGAGAATACTCTATTGAGCAGAACAAGCTTTGACTAAAAATATAAAATCCCTTAAATCTTTCTTACATACTTTTCTTATAGCAATATCAACATATTTCATGAAATATTCAGAGCATATTTTCCTTCATTACACTAGTAGGGAGTCTACGTAATTCTTTTTTCCCTTTGGAGTTCATGATGATTATCGCAAAATAAGACTACTTGACTTTATTTCAAAAATTAATTTCTGAGGACTCCTATGAGCCAAAATTACTGGCAGAATTTAGACTTTGTTCTTTTCCTTCTGTAGCCACGGAGTTTAACACCCTGAAGACTGAGATGGTTTTGTCTACCTACAGCCTTAAGTAGGACTTAATGCACTCTGATTTCACAATTCAGAGGACTAGAAGAACTGACCTCACTTGGCCTTAAATACTTGGAAATAAATCACAGTTCCTCTTTTATATATGTATACATTAATGGGCAAGATTCAAAGGAGCAAAACCATGTCAGTTCCAACCTTGTTGTTCTTAAGAGGTCACTGAATTTCAAAGGCTCTAAAGAGAGGTTTAAAGATGCACAATTTCTTTGTATTCCTTAGAAGATAGGATTGCAATTGTCATGTGCTCTTCAACCACATTTCCCCTTTTCCTTTTCCTGTTCTTGATGTTTTGCTATGCCAGGAAAGAGGGGCACAAGAGCAAGGAAGCTGGCATGCCTATTCCTGCAGATTCCTTCTAATGAATTAAATTAACCTATGGAAATTGAAATTTGCTGAAAGGTTTGGCTTTTGACATCTTTTAAACAATACAAGAAGATGACAAAGTCCAGTTCTCACTGCTTGCAAATGTACAAAATGACTGTGATTAATTCTTATCCCAAAACAACGTGAGAGCTCATGGAAAGACTTGGAATGAATTCTCCATTTTTTAATTTCGAGTTCATTAATTCACTATAGTTATACAATACTTACAGTTTATCACACCAGAAATGCCTTAGGCAATTAATCTATAATCTTATAGCACGTGTAAATAATCCCAAAACAGATTTAAAATTTCCACCTATTTCTGAGTTGAAAGAAATTATATCAGATCTTTTCTGTTAGTCACAAGATATTGTATGTCAAAGAGTCTAAACTGTTGGCATCCTGATCCCACTAATCATCTTACCATTAAGGTGTAATTTTAATTGTTCTGTCTGACCTTCAGTTGTAAAGATATACATGATATTTTTAATGCTTAAATATAATGCCATGGTATTTTTTTAACTTCAGTTTAGTTAGTTTACTTCTAGTTTCAACAAACAATCCCTTTTGTATTTGCAAAGACTAATTTTAAAAAGTCTTACTTGTATTTTTTCTTATACATGTATGCACATATACATTCATATAAATAGGTATAGATGTATTTGAACATACAATAAATATTTTAAGAACTAAATATTATTTTAATAATTTTAGCTCATAAATAATTAAGTTCCAATGTCCTTCTAGCAACTTCAGAAAAGAATTTTTACACTATGCAGGATATTTCAGACTTCATTATTAGGAACTCAGTTGTTAGAGTTTTCTGAAGATATTTTTCTTTTTATGGACCATTTTCCATTTAACAAATTATCACAGATAAATCAGATCTCAAGCTCTATTTTTAAGCTAGTTAATTATTAATATTGACAAAAGGAATATTAAATATTTCTCACAGTCATTTAAGTAGAAATTATCTACATTTAATTTATTTCATTACTTAAAAGTTGAACTTGATAAGCTAAAATACATTTCCTGCAAGCTTAAATGTCATTATAGGTATAAAACTGAGGCCTTTATTTAGCTGCATAGTCCATATCTGTCCAATCATTTAATATTGTCTGTTAATACCAAAATTATTGCAATATCAAGTGTTATACTTCTTTACACCTGAAGCACAATTGCTTTTAGCCAAAAGTGTCTGCTCTCTTCTCTGCTGATTCTCTCATGCCCAAAAAAAGCAGAGGCTGAAGCTGAGAGCCCCTCTACTTCCAGCAGGTCCTGGGGGAGCCATCCTCACCAGGAGGAGCACTCTGCCAATGGGATGGATATTTGTATGGAGGGATGCTCTCCCACTGTTTCATTTACCAACACTTTCAAAAATTTTCCAGAAATATGATGCTGACACTGCTCTGTTTGTAACTTAAATTATCCAAAGATTACTTATCCTTACTGAACGTAGGGTTTTGTAGGATAATCAGTGCACAATAGAATAAAGTGAAGCTGAAAGTGGTAACAAGTCAGAGGTTGGTCATCTCAATGTTAGATGACTTATGTTGCTTTACTAGCACAAGATTTCTGCCAAACAATGGCAACATCATATGTGCCTGGGCTTAGAAAAAAGTGTCTTTCTTCTAAAACTACATTTTTGTGTTGCCCTACACTCCTGCAAGCATTAAAACTCATCATGGGTGAAAGGTGTTGTTGCTCGGAATAGGATTTTTGCTCATGTTCACAGGAAAAATCACTGGTCATCAGATGAACTGCATCAGTAAACTGTTCAGGGGAATCAATAATATCAATGCAGAGGCGGCAATCAGTTCTGTAGGGTTGAATTCACAAACCGAAGATTCTTTACTCTGGGATAAATCAACAAATGCTTTGGAGATGAAAATATCCACCCTCGGGGCATAGCAGCTAGATGCATCACTGTAATGTGAGTGGTACCTCCAGGAACATTGTGACTCCCTCGGCAAGGGAATCAGTGTCATCACTGAGGCAACAATGGCACCTGAACTAAATTTAGAAACTGCATCATTAATAATGAACCTTCAGTGTATATCTATTATTTCAAATATCAAGTTCAAAGTTGTCTAAATTCTTTTAAATAGGAAGAGATTATTGCAAGATCCAAAGAATAGATTTTACAAAATATTAAAAAGTTCATAGACTTGTGACTTAAGTTGGGTGACATTGATCATTGTGACCATTTGTGTTTTGTATGGCACAAGCAAGTTTTCAGTTAATCACGTAGCTTTGGACAACTAGTGAAATAAAGCGTTCAGTCACTAAACCAATACATTTCAGGGTTTTTTTGCACTTTTATGTATTGAAAAATGTGAAATTCTAGGGCATATGTTTTATTTAGGATTAATTCAATGGTATATATTTTACAACCATCACCTATAATTGCATAACACAACATATAGTAAAAGAGAAGTTTTCTTCTTGTGAAAACTGTTTTCTGTTTCCAGAACTGTTTTTCAAGTCTCCAGTAGCAAGTAACGGATTCATATAAATACATACTTCCAGTTATTAAGTGATCTAGCCTTTTGCTATTTGGGTTTTATTAATTTTGAAATAAGGCAAAAAAATTAAGTTACAGATAAAAAAACTTGCAGGATGGATCTGCATCAGGATTTTATTTTTGATAAGGAGTGTATTTTGAAATGGATCTTGTTTATTCTCATTTACCACAATATATTTGCATGGTGGAACTCTCTCATAGCCCAGGTTTCTAGCAGTGCAATAAACAAGAAAATGTGCTTCATATTCTCCAGTTAATATTCTCCAATTGTGAATAGTTTCTAACTCTATGGGATCAGTTACTGGGTCAAGATAAACCCCTCAGAATATTTGGGGACACTTGGCACAAACAGTCCTGCATCTCAGTCTTGTTCCTCCTGTGCCAGGATGTTTGCTGTTGAGAACAAATCTCAAAGCATCAATGAAACTGAACACGTGAGAAAGACTTAGTGGCTGGATAACTTACACACTTTCTTCAATGATCCTGGCATCTCCTGGCCAGAGCTTGGAAATAATTTTTTGTTTTTTTTAATATAAGGTTATTATTCTTCTGTCCCACTGGGGGTGTGTTCTGACAGAAGATTTTCCTCCCATGGAAACAGGCATTAATATTATCAGAACTGAGAAATGTCACTCCACTCCATATTATGAATATCTGTAATAATATCATCCCTAAATTTAAAAAAAAATATAGAACTAAAGGTAATACAACCCTACTGAGGCTTTCTCTGTATTGATGGACGAAATTCTGATATCATGTTGTTCCTTATGACTGAATTCTTGCCACTTCAGCTGAAATGATTTCCCAGGAGAGACCTGACATCCAAAAAGAGAAAAACCATGTTGTTCAATAGCCCTAGTGTCTACCCAGCATCAACAGCTTCCCTCTTTTTTTCAAGATGGTCTTTATGGTAAAAGGCATTTTCATTTCTTATTGTCTTTCATGAGTTAAAGTCAGTACAAAGCTTCCTCATTCCATGGGAATCACTGTAATGTTTGTTTTCAGAATCGTTTTGACATTTTTTATGACAGGTGGATTATATTATGAAAAGAAAGGTTAAGAAAGGAGACTGAATGTCATTGACTCAATTTCCAGAGCATTACAAGTTGGACAAATAATTCAAATTATAGTTTAAAATGCTTAAAATTGCATAGAGTACTGAGGAAGCCAAAGAATGAGTAGGGAAGAAAACATTCCCTAAAGCAAAATACCAGACACTCTGTAAATGACATCCAGGGAACCAATATATGAATTATTCAACAGTTCCCATGCAAAAAGTAAATACCACTTGAACTGAAAACTTGTGATTTTGTCATCCACATGTATGGTTTTGCCTAAATAGGAACCAGCAGTATCAGAAATTGTGCTTTTCACTCAGAAAGAAACTGCTTGCCTTTGAAGATCTGTACAGACAGCACCGTCCTGTGCAAAGACTGGAACATTGCTTATACCCTCCAAGGGGGAATTACATAAATTTGAGGCAGTAGATAGCTGTTCTGAGAATACTTATGGAAAAGGAAATCTGAAGCCACTTTTAGAATGAATATAACTGTTCATACACATTTTGATTTGTACCTGGAATGTTTATCTGATACGTTCCGTGAATGTGATGAAGTCCAAGGATGGAAAGTTCAAAATAAAATTTCTCACCTACTCCATTTGAACAGTGCTGTACATTATCCAGCATTCCATCTTAGCTCAGTTTTTTTCAATGTTTTGAGAAAAAAAAAATAGGTTACACACATTCATTCATGTACAACCTGCTATAAAAGATGTGAATTCAACTGATTGAATTGCATTTGACCTTTATGCTGAATCTGAGTATAGAATACTAATGCAATCATAAAGGCACTGCAACTACAGCCATTTGTTGGTTTTGCAGTTCTGTTTAGTGATGTTGGAAAGACAGAAATAGCAGAATTTTCTAAACCCTGCTCACTTCTATTTTTCTCTCACTGTACTTTTGTGTCTAACACTTATAGCTCTGATTTAAATTTTTACTTAATTCTAAAATCATACACTGTTTAATTTTATATTTCATTGAGCTAAAGTTAAAAACCAAGTTTCACACTTACGTCATGAATTGCCAAAGTGATACATAACTACCATTATCATTTGCATCCTGTGAATAAGTTCTTCTAATCTCGCAACTCTCTTGACTTTTACCCCATATGTTATAGAAAATCTATATTATTATACCATCCCTTTCAAAAAAATTGAAAACAATTCTGTCTTTCCAAAAGACCTACTGAGATATTAAACAATACCTCCTGTTTTTGCCAAAAGTCAAAATCTTTTGTGGATTTTCAAATTGCTAGACACCACTAAGACAGCCAGAAAGGGGACAGAAGGGAAGGGGCAAACAATCAGCAATGTAAATAAGTCAGTCTCAAGTTTTCTAGCATCTGCTTGGATATTCCAGTTTCTAACTTGGGTCTTAGAGATATTTCATATTGAAAAATGGTAGGTTTTGTTGTATGTCTGTGAGAGAATTTGATTAAAACCCAAGACCTTTTCTCATGCGATATATATAGTCCTAAATTTTAACATCTTTTATTATATTTTGTTCTCCGATTAAAAAAAAAAAAAAAAAAAGAGAGACTACTCATAATTATAACAGAGTTTTAAAAGTCCTAATTGTTTTTATGGAGAATAATTTGAAGTGCTGTCACAGACAAACTGTTGCATTCTTCAGTTTGTCTTTGATAACATCCTTGAGTGAACTGGTCCATTTACATATAATTTTGGTAAACAGAATGTCCGTTATTATTTCTTGTTGTTTACAATGTTATGACTAAGGAAAAATCAGAAATATTTTTATTCTTCTTCCTTACACTGACTGTCTTCCCTTCAGAGCACCAGATTTTTTCCACACTTTGATGATTCCCATTAATTTACATGTTAGCTCAAATGAAAAGGTGACAAGAGTGACATTAAGGAAACTCAGTGAAAAGCTATGCTTAAAATGCAGTGATGGTCAAAGCAAGCAGCATCATAGTGTGAATAAAGAAAGAATGGTTTCAGGATAATAACAAAAATATTACCATGCCATTTTATCAACAGATTCTAAACTTTAACCCACAGAGGTGTTTTAAGCCTGTGGGTTAAAGTTTTAAGTGAAAGCGTTTCAAGTGAAAGTGTTTTAAGTGAAAACATTGCAAACATATCTTCTGATTCCAGCGTGGGAAGGATTCCATTCAGTGTGGGCTCTGAAAAGGACTTTCAGCCAGAAGAGAGCTTTTCCTCCTTACTCCAACAGTGGTGCATCAATATCAGGCTAGAAAGCTTGTCAGATCTGAGGAAGGTGAATGAAAACATATAGGGAGGGGACTGGTATTTTTCTACAGTATTAGGCAACCCTTTCACAACCTTTATATTCAATAAAGTTATATTAAAAAAAATATATTTTGGTAGCATATGTTCAAAGAGAGTGGGTTTTCTCTGTTTGACCTACATGCATATCTTTCCTAAAACAGGGTTCCTTTATTTCAAATCTGCCCATTGTAACACAGGTTATAGTCCTGTATTTAAATTTTTGGAATAGGTTTATGATCCTCTAGAATCCATGTGGTCTGACTTTACATTTTGGCAGGGAAGCTGAGGAAATCAAAACAAAAGCAATGGCCTTTCTGCTTTCTATATTTCAGTGTGATGAATATTTTGAAGCATATGTTATGGAACAGATGCAAAAAAGTAGCTTAAATAAATTGTGCTGGCATTGGTGTAGTATAATCATCTGAAACTGTCACATTAATGGTTCCAGCTTATCCTGCAAAAGAAAAATGTGATAAAAATAACTAGAACAAGCAAATACTTACTGGGACAGTAATTCAGTGTATGGAAATGATGGTTTGAATGCTTCACTTACACAGCATATCAGTTAGTATTGGCACTAAAAAAGATAGTAAAACACTAAAGCTTGACTAAGACTGTTTCCATAATTCCTTCACAACAATGTCTGCTCCTTAGAGGTGACAATCTTCTCTGTAATCAGTACTAGCAAAGACTGACTGGTAGAATCAATCAACCACCAAAATCTCCAAACGTCCCATGTATATATATATACATATATGTGTATATATATATATATATATATATATATACACACACATGTATGTCATCACAAAATGTGTATAGAAATGAATAGAGCTACAATTGATTGCTGTGTCTCATATTTTATTTCTGAAGAATCTTTTTCATCTTATGCATTGTCCAATTTGGATTACATACTGTGAATTAAAGAAATTTGGGCTTACTCTTGATAAAGTTAAAGTGGATCAACATGATTGTAAAGAGGACAACCAAAAGATATAATATAATCTTTGTCTGTATTTCTCCCTTGTCTGAAGAATTATGAATCTAGCTTCTAAATACATTGAGGAACATTATGAAGATAATTTACTACTCATCATGACAATAAATGAAAAGAAAAATTTACTGCTCATCATATAGTTCCAATTTTAGAAAATTAAAATGAGGAGAGAAAAATCTTTTTGGCTGTGTTACCAATTATTTATATGTCTCATTAAAAGCTCAACATTTTACTCACTGCAGCTACATGATTCACTATCCTTATCTTCAAATACCACCTACTGCTTTGTCCTTCCTTACCTTTAGAGGCTGAAAAAGATGATTTTTTCAAAGGTAGTTGGATGTGCACATATTTGTATTTCAACTAGTTAATAAATAAATCCATTCATACCTGTAGTGCATATAATTATCGTCACTAATGCAGCAGATTTCTACTTCTTTTCTTCTTCTTCATGCAACAGAAAAAGCATGTGGTAAGATTCCTCACCCTTTTTTCCACAGCTGGGTAATAGCTGTGAGTTTTCAAAAGGAAAAACAATACCTGAACTGCTCATTTTTACCTTAATTGTGATATTTTTAATTTATAGAGGAAAATATATTCTTAGCTAAACAAAATGCAGTTAAACTAAAGAAAAATGCAAATACTAGGAATGCTGGTAGGATAATATGTGTCATGACATCAACTTGTCAGAAGCTTAAAGATAAAACATGCAATGAAAGAAAAAATTTAATCAGAAAATTGCACCCTTTTTCAAAAGAAATGTCATGGAGTAGGAGTTCATAAATCCACATTCAGCTGATGTGTTATAGTGAATTCAAACATGAATAGTTGCAAAGACTGCATTATCACATTACCCGCTTCTACCTGTTTAAACATTGTGAGGGAAAAGTAATACCTGCTGCTATTTACAAAGCAGCAAATGAAAGGGCAAAATGTTCCCATTTCTTGTGGAACTGACTGACCCTTGTTCTCCAAGAGAACAGTTTGCTGCTAATAGGAAAAATAAACAGCAGATGGCCTGAAGGGAACTTTTTTCCCTTTTAATGGGTTTTTACTTAACAGAAATCTGTAGCTTAAAGTAGGTCATTGTTAACTGGGAATAGAGAACTACAATAGTCCTTCCCAGTCTAGATTAAGCAGTAAGAAAGACCACCAGTCTGCTAGGATTGCTTGTGTGTCTGGGGAAAAATTAATTTTTTGAGGAAAATATTAGAGTTTAAATTCTTTGTTTTACCAGAAATTTCACCCATCCTATTCTGTGCGTTTTGGTGACTAATAAATAGAGCATGTTGTTTTATTGGTTTTTTGTTAGGTTTTGTTTCTCGGTTTGGGTTGGGTTTGGTTTTTTGTAGGTTATTTTGGGGGGGCATTTTTGAAGGCATTTTGGGTTTGGGGTTTCTTTGGTGGGGAGGTCTGAGTTCTAAGACAGAAACATAATAATCACCTTGTACCAAAATGCAGATAATCAGTGCAACCTACTATCATAAGTGTTTTTCATCACTTGTATGGATACTCAATATATTTGTATGGATACCTTAATAATATTGCCTACATCTTAGGATTTGCACTTTCGAAAGAAAATGGATTTTTTTTAAGGGATAAAACCAGACATTAAGATGTGGGGCAGGTAGGGAGGCATAAACAGGGAACTGGAGTGAAATATTGTGAATGTAACTTGTACAGCACAGCACCACATTCGTGATACCTTCAAATCCTTTTCTTAATGTGGATGGACCAGGAGCCAATAAAAAACTGTAGAATATTTTCCAGCACATAATTTCATATTTCAAACTAAATACAGAAGGTTTCTGATGCAGAAGACAGTATAGGAAGACATATCAAAAATCAGGACATAGTGGCAGTCGGTAGAGACTGCTATGCATCAAGGTGGTTTACATTTGATAAGATCTACAACTGATCAAAGAACAGGTAATAGGGAGCTTATTAGCTGAAGGAATCTTCTTCCATTTCTATTTCCTTTTCTTATCTCTTCAAAGTTTCCTTGGCATAAAAGTATAAGAATGTAGTAATTGGGAAAGAAAAAAATGGTGAAAAAATCAGAATAAATTAATAAGAATGGATCAAATAAATTCAAGACATCTATATATTTTTTTTAAGCAATAACCTTCTAGGTCAATATGTCCTGGAATTGTACACGCTAATGAAGTACATCTCAGTAGTATTTAAATTAACTGTGTACATATACCAAAGAGAAAATACAGGGAAGTTTTCTTGCTGTATTGATTTTATTGAAGACGAGACATTCCCATTTATAAAAATCCTAAATAATCACCACAATTTACAGAATTTTCCTAGTTTTAGAAGTAAGAATGAAAACAGTATAATTTAAAATTTTTGAAGAACTATTCTCCTATGATGAGTTATATGAAAAAATTATCACTATAATAAATAAAACTTGTTGACCAATGCTATATAATGAACTTATTAACATAAAACCAAGCCGAAATTTGCACAGTGAGAATAAAAGAGGTGTTTAGCTGAGAAAAGTGACATATGGTTTAGAGGCTTGTGGGCGGCGTGTATGTTTTAATTATCTACCCATACATGAAGTCTATGCCTTGACAGAATGAAAGGACTTTTTATTTTATAAACATATAGTGATTAGAGGGAAACAAGGACAAATAATATTTTACTTTACCAGCATAATTCAAAACAAGATTAAAAATTTAAAATTAAATTCAATATAAGAAAGAACAGTGACTATACACATACAGTATATGTTTCATGACAAAAAACAACCAACCAAATGTGAAATCTTCTGCTGCTAACCAGTGTCATGGAGATATGCCATGAAGTCATGTGAGCAGACCAAGCTGGAATGATGCAGCCATGTTATTCGTCTGTAATCTGAATGGCTGGAAAATGAAGACCTCAGGAGACTTTTGCCAATGGAAAGGCATTGCTGGTGCAGTCCATGTTTATCAGCTGATTTCATATCTCAAAAGTATTTATGATTACACTAGTGGCTGAATAACTTTAATTCCTAGTTTCTACCAGAACACATTCAGAGACGCTCCCTTTAAAATGTATAAAAAATTTTGAGAAATTTACAGAAATAGATGGACACTAACAGAGGTGAGCCAAGAGCACCCCACCACACCATTCTATTGAAATGGGAACTTGACATATAGCGCGTTATATAGTGCCCTTACAATAGGGCATGAAAAGGGGCAACTAGATATTAAATGCTTAACAGCAAGAATAAAGACTGAAATCTCATGTGACAAGAGTTACCTAGCAGTGCAGGTGTCCTAGTACTTATTTTAGACTCTAAAGCTCTTTAAGAAACAATTTTGGCTCTGGAGAAGTTGAGCTAAGTTCCTGCCTAACTTCCCTCAAAGTCAAAAAAATCACTAGAAGAGCTTTTTAACTCCATCCAGATCACTAATAGTAGCCATTCAGTAGAGGTTTTAAACTTTAAAAAAAATTGCGGTTTGTTGTTGTTGCCACTTATATAAAATTTGTCCCAAATCCTGGCCATTGCAAGAAGCACATTGCACTCAATCAGATTTCAAATAGGAATATTTTTAATAGGAACATTTATACAGGCTTCAGCTTAAAACTATTTTAAGAAATTTAATTGCATTCGGTTTTTCTCTAGTAAAACTAAATTAGATTGTTAACATTTATTGCTATTTTCCCCTCTTACTTAAAATGAGCTAAAATGAACATATAAAACATTAAATGGAGACTAGAGGCATTCTAACAAATTATCTTATTACCTATATTTTTCTCTAAGTCTCAAAATATTCTGGGTTACTGGGTTTTGCTTTTGTGTATTTTTGCATCTCTTTTGAGTCTATGCATTATAGAACAGCCAGATCTATGCATTATAGAACAGCCAGATACATCTTGTTACAACCTCTATAGGAAGGGTCTAAGATCTCCCAGCTCTGTTTTGGCTAGACATAAATAAATAGCTTTCTAAACTACCTGACCATGCTAAAACATTCACAAATTTAGATCTGTGGTCAAGAAATCCTGCTAGAATTCCTGTGTTGCTACCCATTCAAATTTTAAAGTGCTTACCCCAGCACTTTACAGGCACACTACATATTAGATACCATGCAAATCATTGTACGCAGATGAACAAAGGGGTAAATTGCCCTCTAACTGAAATCTATGGAAGTTTCCAATTACTTTCACTGAAGCCACTATACAGTCCTCAGCCTTATGTATTTACTACATAAGGGGGATGAAAGAAAACCTGGAGTTACTTCTGTAAGTGTACGAAGTTTGTTGTTAATTACAGCCTTTGATGAAAATTTAATAACAGTTTTGAGAACAAAGGAATTTGTATTTGCAGGAGAGATTGCTTATGGTTTTTGAATATGAGCCATTCTCTAGAAATTGTTCTAGAAAGGGGTCATCATCTGATCTGTGTCCTTATCAGAGATGACACAAGTACTTTCAGAAAGCTGTTGCCTCTATCTTCCAGCATTTCTCAATTTTACCTAAGGGTAATCTGACATTTCATTATGCTCTGGAAACAAGACATCAACAAATCAAGGTACTATTTTGCCATTTCTGTACCTCTATGTGTGACATATCTAGGAACCTTCCATGTACCTCTAGTGATTTTAAACCTTCTCTCCATAAAGACTGATTTTTGCATGCAGTGTTCTTAGTATGCCAGTACTCTTTAGACATTCATGACTCAAAAGAAAAGCTTTAATAAAGCTAAAGGGAAAAAAAAAAAAAGCACAATAGGAGGTATTTACAAAGCAAATCATGTCAAATTTATGTTGAGTTGGGTTGCTTGGCTATTTAAAAGATCTTTGGATGATTTCTGAGCTGATAAGTACCATTTTTGAACATGACATTTCATATATTTACATCTCCAATACATTTTGACATCATTTTGAAGGTACACATTCCTTTGTCCAGTCTTTCAGTATACATTATCCAGCCTTATGTTATACATATTCCTTCTGCAGAAGATAGTTATTTATAAGTTCATGTTTGACATAGTTACTGATCTACAGCTTGAATATTTGCAAATATTTCTCTATCTCCAGTTCATGGCAATTGCATTTAGCATTCTATTGCAGTTTTCCACACACTAGAGTAAGTAAAAGTTTAAAGTTGTATGAAATGTGAGCAAAACTGTGTCACAAAAGGTGGATAATTTTTTTTGTCTTTTTTTCTTTATTTTTCTTTCTTTCTTTCTTTCTTTTTCTTTCTTTTTGTTTTTTCCCCCATAGCGGACTGAAGTAACACTTGACGGTTTAGTTTAAGACACATCCTAGCCAGGACTTTCATGTCATTCTGAGACTAAAAATGTTTGCTTTCTCTTCAAAGACAGTTCTGTTTTGCTGTTACACTGTAGAAAAGAGTTGGAAACACGTCTATTCTTGAATCACTCTTCATATCTGATATATTAATATCTTCTCACCAGTGCACTATGGATAATTCAAAATATTTCACTTTCTTATCTATGTATCTATTAGATTAGGTACTAATCCCTTCTTATTCTCCCAGACAGAAGTACAGTCAGCTTTACAGTGATTTAATGGCAAAACAGGACACTACTCTCTTCTTATCAAGTTGTAACCATTGTTGAGATTCAGTGGAGGAAACACAGCAGTAAGCACACATTCCTAAGCTATTGCCACTGTTCTATTTTTTGTGGACGTTAAACATCTGCTTATGGACCTGTTCAAGCCAGTTCAATTACAGAAAGAAATATAAGGAAGTTTTCAGTGTCTCTGATTCTGTAGTCAAAACCCAAATTGTCCAAGGAGAACCTCTGAAAGACATATTCATTTGCACCACTTTGTCTACTGTTACTGGCCCTTGCTGGAGCTGTTGGGATCTCAGGAGACAAGAAAATTGGAGAAGCAACACACTGTGAATCACTGCTGTCTGAGCTTTACCTTATTATATTGAACTCCATTGCCAACAACATCCACAAAAACCTAGCTATTAATCACTTCAGTCTTCAACATCACTGAATATCTGGGAGGAAAGGGGAAGGGGTATGGGCAATAGCAGCAAGCTGAAATAACATATTTCAGGAGAAAATATGTTGGAAGGATAAGCAGAAACCCAGCCATCCTTACAGAATGGGTTGTAAACATTAAGAAATATTTCACTCCTGTAAAGTAGAAAGTTCTGCAGATTTGTTAGAAGATGGAATATGACCTTTCCCTTTCTCCTCCTCCAGCTTGCATGTGTTAAGCATTACATTTTATAGACATGAAAATAGAACCAAGTCTTTTAACCATGTTTCCTCTTGGAAATTTTTGTTAGGGAATATTAGAGGTTCCCATTATCCTGTCCACTTGGAAGGTTAAACTATATGATAGCTGCCTAAAAATTATGCAGCTGCTTCTTGACCCAGACTTATACCCACTTCCTCCTTTGTTTACTAGAGATTTCTGCGGGGATGCCCAGAGGCACAGAGGAATGCTGAGAGAGCAACCATCCCCAGGGATACTGCTGTGCCACCCTTTCTCCATACAGATACCAGGGTTCCTCCACTGTTGCCATACCACCAAAAGCTGTCCTCATTAGATTCTGACATGTTTCAGCTTTGTGCTTAAAAGTTCAAAGTCCTTTTCTATTTTGGTCCTAGAACGACAGCATGCTCCTTCACTCAGGTTAATTAGGATTTGTCCTTTATTTCTTAGGTCTAATCCCACAATAGAAAAAATGAATGAGTAACTTTTTGTCTAAGGGCCACTGCACAGTGAACTGCTTATATAGGACTTTATTGGTCTTCACTGTATTTTAATGAGTTGGTTTTATGCATTGTCTGAAGAGTAATGACAGCAAATAGAATGCATAGAAGTAGCAATAATAATAGTAATAGTAACGGTAGTAGGGAAAATAATTCTTTTTCAAAGATTTATGCTTCATATAGTATATGGATCATTATTTCAGGGAATCATATACTGGATATCTTGCACTCTTTTGAATTCAGAGCAGGGTTCAGAAATTGGGCTTTTGAAGTAAGAAAATAATATAACAGTTATTTTGCAATTCAGGAATGCTATAAGGAAACAAAATATTTAGGCAAAAAGTATAACTCAGCAGACAAATTTTTACATCTTGCTTGTCTGGTTTTTTTCCTCTGTTGTACAAAAGGTTGAAAAATGTATCATAAAATTTTCTTCCAAAAATTATATAATTCTCTCATACTTCTTCAAAATATTTGCAGAAATCAGAATTATTGATAAAGAAGGTAACAAAAAATGCATATTTTATTTATGAACTGTGTGTCAGGTTATGGAGCAAAACTAGAATAGAGTAACCTGTAATACAGCAAGTAAATTTTTCAGTAGGTAAACTAATAAAAGGAGGTCATTACAGAACAGTACTTCATGATCAAGATTACAAGTAGTAAATACTCGCATCTAGGCCTTATCACAAAGTTCGACTTTCCGGAGGTGTGTTGTTGACAAAAATATATGAAGATGCAGATGTTTTGCAGAGATAAAATTATTAGAGGGATGCTACACTTACCATGTGACTCTGAAAACTGTCCTCCTTCAAGCAACTTTTAAGGCATTCTCAGCACTGGACTTGTCTGATCTCAAAAAAGTTAGAAGGTTATTAGTGCCAGTGATTCTATAATACAATTTGAAGGACACATGGAAGAAGGGCCTGGATTTTTTTTCCAACTATTGTAGCAGCATTATAAAAGGTCTTATTGTTACCTAAAATAAAGAGCTCAAAATGAGGGTAATATTTTCATTTGATAAATCATCTATTTATAACTGTATATATTAACTGATTCACATTTTGCAATGTGACATTCAAAGCAGCTATATAAAATGTATATTAACAACTGTTAACCAATGTTGGTTAAAGTCAATGAAAGTATAAGTATTTACTACTTCAAAGAAATCCCAAAAAAAGCCACATCATAAGGTGTCATGATGATGCCAGACTAACAATTCAGAAAAGTCCATATCAAAATACTAAGTGAAAGTGAAGAATAAAACCTGACAGTCTTCAGTCTCTTTCTGCATCTCCTAAAATTTGTCCAAAAATTGAAGCTCTTTCTTTTTTTTCAAAGTTTGAACTTTTTACAAAATTGTGTATTTCCTATACTAAAACACATATCCAGTTTAATACATATTTAAATAGAATCTAACCATGTCTAGAAGAGTAAGGAACATTGAAGAAACTGAAAAAATAATCAATGGCCAATCAAGTGAGGTAAAGTTTAAAGTTATTACGTGAGAAAAATACAGTAAAACTCTTTGTACTGAAGTAGAATTGGTCACTAGAATTCTGATAATTTAAATTCATGGGATCTGTTTTGTATCTCGGCATGGAACACTGAGTAATTCTTATTTCTGAACACATCCTTTGGTTTGCATTAAATTTCTAAATTATTTCCTTTGTCATGCTAATAATACATGAGTTTTGGATCCAGCATGTTGGTCAGTTAGGTTAATTTTTCAGGATGTGTTACATTACTCAGGAAAGTAATTTAAACTTTATACTACCTTTAATGTACACATATACTCTCCAAAAAGAATAACCAGAAATATTTTGTCAGGTTTATCCAGACATAAAGACCAGGTTCTGAATGTTTCTACTGGGAATATAAGGTGTGTTATTGGTTTTGTTTTCTTTCCCCAAGGTCTAATTAAGGTATTGAATCATGGTGTGCAAAGGAATTCACAAATACTCTTGACTCTGCGCCATCTTCCTTGCTTGTTTTGTAAATAAAAAGGACTTTAATGATAGTACATAGAGCAGGGGAAAATTGTACTTGTTTCTGATGCATCTAATTTATACTACACACACACCCGCAGCATTTTCATTGACCCCCAGAAAAATACTAATGAATAACTATGAGCTACTTCCCATACAGACATGTGAGCAAATAGGTGGAAGACAGATAAATCAAGACAATGTCAACATGAGAGAACAAGACTCTACTAGAAGCAGTGACCATAGGTAATTACCCATTTTTCAGTCTTGTTTTTAAATGCTTTCAAAAGGCTTTTAATAAATTTTAAACACATGAATTGAATTATTGAAATACTTTGCTTGAAAGAAACATTAACCTTATTAAAGCAAGACAAGCTGAAACACCGACTATGGGAATATATTTGAATAAGTAAAGAGTTTTTAAGAAAGCAAAAGAATTCCTTTTATGTAGAGTGTCTTAATATAAATATACATATTCTCCAGGGCCTACCTACTGTCAGTCATGTAATTTGTTAAACTGTATTTTCAGCCTTCAAGCCCTTCATCTTCTTCATATCCCAAACTTTGTAGAAACACTGTGACAAATGCAGTTGCTGGGAGAGAGTCAAGGGAATAAATTAATGATGAATAGGCCATTACATTTTACTATGTATGATGCAAGTCTGGGCCATCTATGACTTTTAGAATGTATTTGATATTAAATTACTAATTTTAAACACAGCAGGCCAGTGTCTGTACATGTACATAAAAACATGCACCTATGCAGAAACATTAAACCAAACAAATTTTTTTACTTTGGTTGTGGAGTTCAAGATATTTTAGTTGTGTGATGTACAGGAAATCTGTCTGAGCCAACAACACTTGAAAGCGATTCCCTTTGCTTAGCAGCATAGATCTAGCCCCTTCTTCTTAAAATATATGCTCCTTCAGTGCATGTAAATATCTCCTGGAATTTTTGCATTCATGACATTATGTCATATTGTGGTACTGTTTCCAGATATCAATTTCCTTTTGCCAGATAATACAATGAGACTGAACTTCCTTGAAGAAAAAAGAAAAGCCACCCACTCAATAAACCATTCAGTTCCAGAACTGTGTGTGCCTTTTTGGCCAAAACCATTCTTTGTGCTGAAAAATTGAGGTGTGTGAAGAACTATGTTGTGCCTGGAGAGTGAGCTGAAGAACTGTTTTTGTAACTGAATCAGAAACCATATTTTCTTTTCAGTTTAAGTCCAAACTCTTTTGGTTAAGCTATTGTGTAAAAACAAGCAAACAAAAAGGTTTTTTTAACTACTAAAATTAATTGTGCTTTTTGTTTTTGCTTTTACAGTAGTCCACTGATATGCTCAGGAGATGTTTAGTGCACTTATTTAGATAGTGATACCAGGACCGTATACAGCTGCACCATTTTCAGGACTGCGCAACACGTAGGTTTTCTGCATCACATGGCACAGCATCGAGATCTGCCCAGGCAGAGTCGCTGGTGTACATCAGGTCAATCCAAGGAAACTTTGGCTCTATATACACCTCTAAGCTATTGCTTATGGTTTCTGCCTAATATTATGTCACAAGTGTAAATGACTGAATTACACAAATTTTTACACTTTTCTTTCACCTTTTCTGGCTTCATATAATTATTTTTATCCTTGTTCGAGCTGGAGGAGATTTCATCTGTTCTCACACAGAATGGCTATACCTGTTTGTTATATAATTGCCCAAATTGCCAGCAATGTAATGTGGTATTTTTATATGGCTTGTTCAGTTCTAAAGTGCATATGTGTAAGATCATTTCCAAGCATATCGTCTTACTGGCTCTCACCTCGGGCAATGGACAGGCTCAAAGGACAGCTTTTAAAACCTGAACATCAGAAGGCTCCAGGCATCAGTCTACAAAGATATGGTAAAGTGATGGAGGTTAGAAGGATTTCCATTCTTATCTTGAAAAAATACCTGAACTGTACTGCTGACAACTTGTGTGTAGTCATGGCAATAAACAGAAGTGTGCTATGGCAATGCCAAAGCTGGGCCTCATTGAGCCAGGCTTAGCTCTGAACAGCAGCCCAGGTACAGCAGCAGAGAAATTGCTTATCCTGTAAGTTACACGTATGACTTCAGCCCAGATAAATCCTTTCACTAAATCTACTTTCAATGCATGCCTTACTCATATCTTTGTTGTTCAGACAAGGTTAACCTCAGGAGTTTTATAATTAGTCGTAAGAAATGTTAATGACAAAAATAGCAACCGATTGCTCTAACTTTCTATGAATTTTCTTACTGCTGGCAAATTCCAGGTATTTAAGTCTTACTAAGGGTCTCATTTATAGAAGGAAACCAGCAATGTAGAATATTTTAATAGTTTTTTACTCAATCCCTGTTGGGTCTTTTTATTCCAATTTTAATTCTGCTAAAGAGTTGGAACTTTCTATTTTTCTTTCCATAATTACTTAGAAAAATATCCTGACAATATGACTGTGAAGTCTGACTGGAAGTGTTGCAGGAGCAGAGAACAGATACTATTTTAGTTAATGCTTATATCCACGGGTCTTGAAGAAATGCACATTTGCAAAAACACATTCTGAAACACATTTCCACACAGAATTAGCTGGATTGCATATGTAAATGAGATGCTATATATAATCAAACGCAGCAAGTTTCTATTCAAAAGTTAGCCCACCAAAATAGTGCTGCACAAAAAAAAAAATCTGCTTTGGCTTTTTACCAGATTTATTTAAAATTTTCCCTTCAAGACAGTTTGTGGCCAGTGTTTGAATTGTACTTAATGTTAAGTTTCTAGTTCATTTCTACTTGAGATACCACAGGCTAAAAAAAAGAAGATACAGCCCCATGAAACTGCCAAATGTCATTAAGCTCTTGTTATCGTCTATAGATTTGCTGAGGTTCACTCTGAACTGGGAATGGGCTGACTGGAAATTCTAATTCACAGGAGGAAGTTAGTTGAATTATACTCTCTGCCAGTAAAACAGATTGAACAAAACGGCTGTTGTGGTTTTGCATTATGGCCTTTCAGTTAGGGAAATTTACCCTGAAAAATAACAAAACCCTCTGGAATATAAGCAAAGCACTATTACTCTTTGATTCTGTAGTGAAAATATGAAACAAATATAAATATTGTGTCTGCTTCTTGCCTGCTTAAACTGTATTTTTCTTTCAAAGTCAATCATTCAATCAAAAAAATTATGTGAGACTGACACTCTCCCCACTTATCTTGAGTATAGATATATTGGGTTTAATACAAACTTTTTCAACTGAGTAACTAACCATCTGGGCATATATCTCTCAGAAAAAAAGCCATTGACAAATAAACGTAATCTAACATCCTCAAATTTGTGAGTAGGCACTTATTCTGCCTGGCATGCAATTTACTTTTCTGGTTCAAAAATTCTCTACACTTCCTTTGCCTCTATGTTCTGTTGTTCAGCACCACATGCTTCTTCTTCTCATTTACTCTTTCATCCATTTTCCTCAGGAAAGTTTTAAATTTGCCACAAATTATTCCCACCTTATTGCATTGAGTCATATTTTCTGGACCGGGTTAAATTTGGCCTAAAATGTCAACTGGCATATAAAGCAAATGGGATGTCATTTGTAGGTTTATCTAAAAGATTTGCAGGAAAATATTCAAATTGCTACTGGCAGCACAGTTTTCTAAATTCCTTTCTATTAAGGAACTTGCCTCAATTCTCACCATTTCTAAAGAAATAGTTAAGACTTCCAGATTATCAAAACATTAGTGGATATAAAGCATTTTCCCTTTAAAATTATTATAATGAAAATAGCAACAAGGATTTATGATATGTCCAAGTCTAAATAGCCTTAGCAGGTTCCTTTTTTTCCGCAACTCTGCACAGCGTTTTTAGTATGGGTTTAAACTTCATAGACCCATTTAAATCAATAGGAGGTATCTTACTAAATTTCCTTGATAGTAGTTTTCTCTTCTGATATGTCTAAGTACTATTGTTAATATTATATACTTTTTAAAAGATTGTCCAGAAGCCACAGTCACTAGTGAAGACCTGTTCTGATAGGAATTATACAAAAACACATGAAGACATGGCTCTCAAATCTTGTAACCAGGCAATTTAAAAAAAAAAGTTTTAGTCTATTCCATTTTATGCAATTTACTGCTGTCTCAAATCCCAGTAAATCAGTTTCATTAAGTTGCAGCTTTTCTAACCATGAAGTTAACAGTGATAGCACAGCATTTTTGTTGAAATCCAGGTACTGATTTTCCCAGGACAGAATTTAGTTGCTCTGCCTGGTTTACCCCAATTTCCCAATAGCCCTCGTTGTATGAGGCAGCTATTACTTTTCCTGGTCAACATAAATGCATGGTATGTAAGAACCACAAATTCTGAAACACTGACGAATTTAGTAACACTGATAATTTTTTTCCAATTGCTAGTGTTGGCATATCATATGTTAAATGGAGCTTCCATTTCCTTAAACATTTAATTTTTACAAAGAGCGAAACATATTTTTTTCAGTAAATTAGACTTATATTTCTATATCTTAATTTGTTAAGTAACTGATCTTATTTCATAAAAGCACTTAAAATACATCCATGGAAATACAGACCTTTCCAGCAAATTTGTTACATGTTTACTTAATGCAGGGTTTCTTATTTGCAAGTAAACATTTGCTACAGGCAAAATCTCACCTAGCATATTTTTGGTTTCTATGTAATTCTCTCTTTCAATGTTATCATAGCAGAAACACTCTCTTTTTTTTTTTAATCTTTGTTTTTGAGAGTGAAAATAAAGAACTTTAAGATTTAATTTAATTTTTGTAAAGATACCACTGGATAATTAGAAATACATCTGCATAAAATTACTGACATTTTTTCATATCCAGCAAAGAGGTCACAAGTTTCACATGAACTCTGGAATAGGCTAGGATAACTGCTGTCCTTTTGACTTATAATAGAAATCATAACTCTGTAGTATTACAAACAACAGAGTAATCAGTTCTGCTGCAGTACCACTGCACAGCTGATTGGGGTAGGGTGGCTGAAGTGAAAGGTTCGGTAAATTAGCACAGACTATCACAATAGTAGAGGGCTCTGTAGAGAAGGTTTGACACAGAGAAAGTGTGGTGCTTACACTTTTGAGAAAAGGCTTCCTCTTTTTGCATGTAGAAAGGCGTCATCAATGAGTCCTTCCATAAAGAGCAGATGACATGAAGAGTGTAAAAACATGAAGATACCCCTGAAACTAAGAAGGAAGATTAAGGATCTCAGTGGAATAGTGCAAAGGCTGATAAAGCTGAAAGAGAGCTAACCATCACTTCAGAGTAACAGTTAAAAACAGCTAAATTATCCCAATTTACATAATCTGGGGATTCCCAATAACTGCTTCTTCTTGAGTACCATCCATGTCTAATCCTTTCTTTGGATATTCTAGGTATCAGTTATGTTTTAGTAAATCATCAGCTTAAAGTGTACATTGTGATCCTCAGTGAAACACTCTGTGAAACTGGAACAACTGGGCTGGTTGTGCAAGAGTAAAACAAAAGAGCCAGGTATGTAGTGAATGTCTGGCTCATAAGGGTCAGACAGGCCTTACAAGATTTTGTTTCCCACTGAGAAAAATGGGATGTGATAAATTCTCAGTGATTGCACAGTATCTTTAAGATGCTGAATTTAGCTGTAAAAAGTCTCATTTTGTCTGGTTGTAGTTTAGCCATAAATTTCACTGCAAGCAAATTTACCTTCCAGAGATTATCCTGTGAAGTTGCTGATGATTTTTTTGAGAAGTAGTAAGGTTTAAACAAAAAGGTAGCAAATACATTTGTGACAGTCATTCTACATATCAGGATTCTCATGGAATTTGTTAATGAATTTTAAAAAAATAAAGACAAAACAACAAAACAAAACAAAAAACCCAAAAAACCAAACCAACCAAAAAAAAAAAAAAGCTGAGAAGAGAGATGGAGAAATGAAGAGATACCGTTATGCCAGTCTGTTTAATAATTTTAAATAATTCTTCACCTTCTTTTGTAACGTTTGATCAGCAACTTTTCTCTCTCTATTTGATCAACTGTTCATGTCTTTTATGTTAATGCCCTCTGAATAGTCAAATACATGATTAGCAACCATATCAAATCATCTCTAGAGAGGAAAGGAGAAGAGGAGACATGGAGAAAAGATGGAGAAAATGTGCATTTGAAGTTTTACAGAGCATGAAGTTGTACCACGGCATAGACAAGTCCCAGGAGTTTTACACCATTGTGGAAAGCTAGAGCCAGCCAGCAAAAATATTTGAACAGGGAAAAAAAGTTGTTAAATGACCAGGAGAGGAAAATATTGAGGGTAACGCAGTAAAGTCAAACATTAGATTATAGTAATGAGACCCATGTTTTACTGTAAAACGTGATTTTTATTTCTAATCTTATAACTTTTTCTACAAAAAACCAGCTCACTTGGGTGGTGTCCCTGGCTACCGTTCTATCCCTTTTGCTTCTTCCTCCCCATCAGTTTATCACCAGTGAGTCAACATCTGCCGCGTGCTTTCTGTGGTATGATTTTCTTTGCAGGGTGGAACATGTGCTTCTGCTACTGGCAACACCAGTACATAAAGAGGACAGAACATGTTAGAGGTTAAAATTCAGACTCATCTTCAGTTTGAGGTTGAACTAAGATTTTGATTTGGTACAGTGTTTTGATTTTATGGCTGGATGGAATGTTGCTCTGCTGGAGAAAAATACAGCAGCTTCTAATAGGAATCTCCCTTCCTAAGGACCCTTATTGCACTTTAGGAATGAAAGAAATGGGACAGTGATGGGACTATGTGAAAGCATCCACCTTCATTATTTCACAGCTCTCTGAGCTGATAGCACAACAGGGTGATCAACACTAAGATGTTCTGTAAAAAGAAAAAAAATCCACTGAAGTCAAATTTCAGTCATTGACTGCAATTTAGTAGACTGCACTTCACTAAATCTGGGCAGTGTTTTTTCATAGGATTTCATACAGAAAGGGTATTTGAAAGGCCAGTATTCACTCCAGGTTGTAAAAATCAGAGACAAAACAAAGATAAGGACACTTGAATTGAGAAGTCTCATTATGAGTTTGATTTGGCATTTTCAATGGTCATGGAATACCACTGACTGAATTGTAATTGGTGCTGCAGGGTTTTTTAAATATCTGAAACTATGTAATGATATAACTTCCAAGAAATACATGACAGCTGAAAATAACCACTCTCCAGCAAATCCTGTTGAAATGCAGGGTAGGAAAGAAAGGGCATAATTATGTTTCTGTCCTGAGATAACGCATTCCTCTCACACAGACAAGTACTTCCTCAGGTAATAAGACATTTCTGTATAACTGCACATTATTTTACAACATCACAACTGCATCATGTACTGATGTCACTTCTAGCATCTAAATGCACATATTAGAAGCTTCCCACTAGTATTTACAATCCCTGAATAGATGAGGACATTGTGAGTGAAAAGATGCTGAAAAGGGATATAAAAGGGTTGCTTTCACAAGGACAGAATTGCCATAGGCTTGTTCTGGGTTAAGGACATGTTTAAATGCTAATCTGTATAGTATTGCCTGAACTATTTCTCCCTTTACAATTCACTCAGTAGAGGTGCTTGATGTAAAGACCCACAGATTTGCATATTTAAGAAGTAAGAGCTAAGTATCTTTGAGTGAGAGATTGTGAATTTAACTTTTCTCTTCAGTGTGGAGGACAAGATTCCTCTGTTTAAAGTTTTTTATTTATGTAACTGTGCATTATTTAATTGTGGATTTAGTCTTATCCTAAATAACTTACATGATAATTGTAATGCAGTTGTTTTCACACATGCATTCTCCTTTTTTCCCTATAAACTTTGATATATGTGCAGTAACACAAACAGATTTTGGGACAGCTTTGCTTTTTTTCCTCCTGCAGAGTGTGTGTACTCACATGCCAAACAAAGATGGAGAAGTAAATTCCTGCTGGAATTTCTCAAACACCACCTGTTCCCCTCATAATTCCATTTCTAAGTAACTGCAGTTTGCCAACAGAAATCAAATAAAAGAAAAAGAAAAGGTAAAATCTCAAGCTTGTCAATAACCCTTGTTAATAGACCCCAGAACTTACCCCTAAGGCCTAAATATGCAGGAAACCAAACAGTACAGAGGAACTGAAAAGACTTGAAGTGCCCTTAATAAGTATATATTTATCCTCACTTGCATTGCATAACTCCCTGCGAAGTGTTCAACTTATTCCCTGAAGGATTTAGCAATCTCTTTCCTTCACATGCATTTCCTCTTCATTGTAAAGATTTGATGAATCGGTCAGGGAACAGAACACTGCAAGGAGAGAGGCAGCTGCTCATTCAGCTTGAGTTTTGACTATGCACTGGAAGTTCACACTAGTGGTAATTTGCATAAGAAATATGTGGATATGAAATTATTTCCATAACCCATTCCTCATATTCACTGGTTTGACCAGTCTAAAAACTGGACAGAAGATGATAACTAACAATGATTACCAGTGCTTTAGTGTCAACAGAGCCCCACTAACTGCTGCAATACCCAATACTGCAAACCTAACAGCCACACTACAAGAATTTTCACACCCACAAATAGCAGTGGTAGATGTAAAAGATATATTCTTTATGGTCCCCTTACAAGATGGAGATAAAAACAAATTTGCTTTGCCTTTTGAAGGTATACAATAGACTTTTACCAGACTCCCACAGTGGTATAAACACACACCTGTGACTGCTTATGCTGCACTTGCTGAATTTTTACGGACAATATCACTTCTTCAAGATGTGAAATTTTATAAATATGATAAATCTTGATAACTAGATGAAATAATTCAAGGAAATTCCCCTGAAAAGGTGGGGGAAGCAGTAACAGCAGTGCGACAAGCACCCCACGAAGCAGAAGATGAGATTCCCACCTGAGAAACATCAATGGCCAAGTAAAAACATAACGTTTTTGGATACTTGGTATATAGCAGACCACATGGTGATTCCTCCAGATACCTTAAGAAAAATTAAACATCTGTAGATGTTCCATATAAGAAAGAATTACAGCAACTAATGGGAACTTTGAGATATTGGGGAAAACTTGTGCTTAGATTTTCTACCATTGCTCACCTGCTGTAATCTTATGGAACAGAAAACTGTGGGAATGAAACCCAGAACATGAAGAGGCAGTAAGAAACCTAATACAGGAATTAAAAACATATCATTCTTTGGGACCAGTATACACAAACCTATAGTATAGCAGTATGGGGGTTTGTTGAACATGCTACTGCGCTGCTGAACATAAACATGGAACTGGCCCTGATGGACCAAAGACACCTTTATTATTCAGCTCGACTGCACTGAAAGAGGCAGAACAGAGATATTCTGAGTGGGAAAAGGGACTTGTGTTTTTGGTTCAAGCAGTTAAACAAGTTGAGCCACTAAGGAGTAATCTGACCAGAAAACCCTGCCAAGACTTGAACTATTTTGCCCTTCCAGGAATGATTCTGATACTGATACAAGCCCACCTCCACTGGAGATCAGGTTATTTACCTCATAAGTAAACAATCACTCAAAATGCCTTTAAAGCCTTTTGGCTCACAAAGATAGAAGGCAGATATTTCTCGAACTCCTGACACAAATTTGCTTGTACCACAGTCATACATAACAAATCTAACAAAATTTGTAATGTTAGATATACTAGGTTACAGTGGTATCATCCCTAATAAAACTGAGAAACTTTCTAAAGCAAGATTTCAGAACTACTCCAAAAGTTTTCTTATTTTTCCTAGCAGCATTAAAAAAATACAAAATCCAATAGGTTTGCACAAAATTTTGTCTGTTGTGAGCTGACCACTTCCAGTAATTTACTCCTACTTGCAGAACTTCCAGTAATATTTCTAGTCTGAATAATTATTTCATAGAGACATCAACCCTTGCCTTTCTAACTTGTGGTGGAAGAGAAGGTGACATCTGCTTTTGCAGGCCTTATCACATCTCAGGGAAACTAAAGGTAGTATGCATGATTTTTTAAATGTAATTAAAAATTGCAAAAAATTTGGAGAGTTATTTAATCTAATTATATGCAGGGAATTTCGCTGGATATAAGTCACAAAATGCCGCATCTATTATTCTTCAATGATTTACCTGCCATGAAAGAGATGAAAAGTTCATACAGAAAAGGTGAGAAGTAAAAGCTATAAAGTCTAAATGAAAACTTTGTGAGGCATAAAAAAGGATCCTTTTTCAATCATTGAGCCTGCCTCATGAAGGTTGACTTTTATATGATGGATGAATGTGGACCACTACCCTTTACTTTAGTATACCCATGTCAGACTACTTCATACAGAGCAGTTTTCTTGATTAGTCCATCTTATGGAGACAGATGTCTCCCCTTCTGGTTAGCAGCCTATATTTTGGTGCCAAACTGCAAGTTCTAATCCCAGTATCTGAAGTAAGGGGTTGCCTGGTGACTGAAGTGTGAAATAAAGTGCCATAAACATCTAATCTTAGTAAATATTTTTCTTTTATTCATTGTTTTCTTGTTTATTTACTGAATTTGGAGTTGGGTAAAAAAATTGTGATCAATCATTTTGAGTACTGAAAATTTTCTGAAAAAATCAATTAGCTGCAATACAATATCCATAAAAGAACATTTTCCTTTTTCATTATAGAAAACTGGAAATTATGAATTTGGATAAAAGTTTGGATTAGGAAAATGGAGATGGTCCTGTTAATCTCAATGCACTGGGTCTAATCCAATACCCAGTCTGTCGTCATCATCATGTGGAATGAATGTGTCACATCCTCTTTACGAGGATTTTGCTCTGTGACTCTGAAACACACTCACTTTATAAAAATTATTCAACAATTTTTGGTTGCTAAATTCCAAGAAATTAGGAGGACAGAGACAGGTATTTTGCTGAACTCAGAGGTGCTGTTGTTGTTACACTGAATACTTTTTTTAAAGTGTAGGGGCACCCTTCCCTCTCAGATAGGTCTGGATTATGGAAACTGCATATGACCAAATGAAATCTTACCTTGAAGTCTGCAGATGCTGTGTGTGGCCATAGACTTTACAGCTGGTATATTTCAGCAAAAAAACCTCAAGCCTGTTGGCATGAATCTGAGTTCCTATGGGTTTATCTCATCCCTATATCAAAGCTTTGACTTACTTCCAAACATAGAGTTGCAACAGTTTTTTCCCCTCAAAAATTATCTTTCTGAATATCTGCAGCCTTTAAACAAGTTAATGATGTAGAAATATTAAAAAGGAAAAAATAAAATCCTGTTTCAATTAATAATCTGTTTTCTGCTTTAATCTCTCTAAGAGTACTATTGGACTGTTGAGGTGGACTAGGTGACAACTTGGAAATTTCAGTTACATAATGAGTCAGTCCAGCACAACAATTTCTTGAGCATTACTGGAAAACTCTTTCTCATTTTTAGATATGGTTAGTTTAATCTCAAATACTCTTAGGGAGGAATATGCTAGAAACATCACTAGTTATTGAACAGTATTTTTATTTAATAACATTCCTGCAAAAGTGCAAAGAGAAGGTCAAAGACACAGAAACTATAGGTCGCTGCAATTTTTGTGATATCAGTGCACAGAAGGTACACCACTTAAGAAAAGAAAGGAAAAAAGAAGAAAATCTGGAGCTGAGAGGGAAACATATTTCTATCATACAGGCATTTTTGAAATTTCAAATGTTGTTTCCTGTCATGGATTGAAGCAGAAAGTCAATAGCTCGTTTTTTCTTTGATTTCTCGAATCAGATAAACTGGTGAGGGTCAAACACAATGTATGTAGTATAGATATATTTGTCTATGAGTGTGTACATACACATGTACTGCATTATTTCCCTCTGATTTCAACAAGACCATGTGACCTCTGCAACACAGAACCATGCAGCCAACACACGGGAGAATGGGCAATATGAAAAGGCAGAGCTACTGGCAGAGGAAACAGAACATTTTAAGGTTGGGAGAATGGTCTCAGATGCTGTCTATAGCCAGTGGAGATACCTATCCTGGTGAGAGATGCTTGGTGTAGGAACCTGACCCGATTTTGAATATATGACCCCGAAAAACACCCCCTCTGATCCACTCTTCTGTTTCAGAGGGTCATTTTGCTTTCAGTGCTATGTTAAACAGGAATTATTTGATGAGAGAAAACTTTTAATTCCTCCTCTCTCTTAATACTCTAGTAATAGTACAACTATACCCTGGCAAAAGCCAGTTAAGTGTATGTGGCAGAATTGGTGAAAACAGTTGGTTTGAGACAAAACCGCATTAAGAATATTTCAAGATAAAACATGTATTATTTCATATGAGCTTGCTATTGCTAATTTATCTACCATAAATTATTAGAGGCATTTTGATGATTATCAACTGATGAAAAATCCAGATATGCCAAACAAAGTAAGCAAGCTCTGTGTTCAAAATAAAAGAAGTGGTATAGTTGGGAAAAGCTGAGGCATGGAGTGAAATAGTAGAACAACAATAAGTCATCAAAATAACAACAACAAGTCATCGTGAAGATGTGTACCACATGAAGCCAAAGATTTCCCAGAAATCTGGTCTTAAAGGAGTTCTGAAGTATTGAATTTTTCAGAATTATCCAGTATGCAATGTTTATTGTTCTTGGAAGCATTAAGCAAGAAGCTCACTACTATGACACAAAGAACCAACAGAAGAAAATATTTTCAAGGAGCAAGACTGCTTGATAAAATATAAGTCTTTACTAAATAGAAAAGGAAAGTACAAACAGCCACAGTGAAATTAAAAAAGTTCAGTGTGTCTTGTGAAACAAAATGTTTTTGCTTCAGGCCTAAGGGAAGAAAAGATCTATCATCTTGATAACTATGCCTATGCCTTGTGGTGTTTCCAGGAAGTGATACAGCTTGAAGAGAAACTAGTTAAATACTTATCCATCATTTTCTTGAAAGACAAAATTTCCATCTATTTTTTTTCACCTTTCCCCTTCCAATTTTTTCCCTCTGTGTTTCCTCTTAATTTTGGTTCTTCACATTCTGTTATTTGTCATTGTTTCTCTTTTTTATTCTATTTGTTTCTCTTTAGAATATGTTGTACAAAGCACAGACATTATCAATTTAATAAACTCCACACACATTGAATTGTTTGGTACAGACTGGATGAGAATACTGCACATGTACTACAAAGTTTTATTATAAACTCTAGACAGGTTTTGTAGAGTTTCAGTTTTGTTTCATCTTTTTTAGGGAAGGGGGGAATTCACCTACTCATCATATATGCATGTATGTTAGCACGTTTATACATAGCCATTTAAACTTTAAAAATGTTTTATTGTATGGTTTGACAGGCTGCTGATTCCTCACATTGTGAGGCAAATCTAGTAATCCATCAGTTAGAAATAGAACCAATCAGACCTAACTTTATTTATAAAAACCAACCAAACAACAAAATGGCAAACTCTTTGTTTTCTAAATTGAAGTTCAAGCCATAAATTAATTTTGTGAGTGTCTAAATATGTCAGTTTTATACTATTCTGGTCATGGGTCTTTCTCTTTTGTTCTTTTGAGTAAAAGCCTTACTCATCAACAAAATAAGACAAGCTAAATACTGTTTAAACTCCCAGGAGATGAGATTTTTTCCAAGTCTCTTAATTATCCAGACATTCTTGCAGCCATGAATGTGGTTCTTAAGCCAAACAAAAGTCTAGAATCAAAATAGCATGAGAACTGTACTGTCTCTCTAAGTATTGGTAGATGGTCTTTTCAAGCTTATACTTTGTGAAGATTAGGAACGTACTGTCTGATTTACAGGCCTATTTTAATGGCCTGTTTTGCAGGTAGCAAGAGTTGTTGTTTAACTATTCAGTTTCTCACACCATTAAAGGAAACTGTGAACTTGTTACACAAAAAAATTTAAAATATTTGCCAGTCTCTGCCTGTCTAATTATAAAGTTATTCAATATGCATTAGCTGCCATTTAGGAATAAAAGAGTTACTGAGTGAAGACTGACAAGTAAGGTGGTAAGTTTCCTTCTTTGCAGCAATTTTAATATCTGATCAACATGAGAGAAGGCCTTAAAATTGCCTTCAGCAATATTTATTGATATTTGAATCAAATCACCAGAGCTTCAATGGTTACTTAAAATTTATTATGATGAATCTGTATATATGTGTTTTGATGTGGATAAAGAAGGTTGCAGGCAAAGGGAAGACATTCAATTAAATGTGATCTAAATATTCTCAGAATTGCTTTTTTATACTCAAAAATATTCAGCTAAAATTTAACAACAGCAATATAAGGTGTATTTACATCAATAGAGTCACTCCTTCAAACCCTGTAGTCTAAATTAGAGTGATTCACAAGATTCTCTCTTTTTTTTTTTAATATAGTATGTAGCTAACACAAATAACTAACTTTTAGATCAATATGTTTAGTATCGTCGAAGAGAAAATTCTCATGGAAATCAGTAAGGGTCTCTCAACAGAGAGGAATGTCGGTTTTGCTGTATATATATATATATATATATATATATATATATATATATAAGGAAAATTAAATATTCCTCCTTCTTTAACATTGTCAGGAGCTTAGATGAAAGGATTTGTCCCCTGAGAATCTGCTTGAATCTGTAGGTGCTCCACTGTGATCTGAGAGTATTGTACCACTTTGTATAACATGACATAAGCCTCTGATGGCATAAAATACTGAAAAAACATCCCTCACCTTCGACGGAAAAACACAACACATTTAAAATAAATTAAACACGGGTTGAGCACTCTGTCAAGAGACAACATCCCAAATTGGCAGCTGCTGTTACAGCATGGGTTGATTAGAGATGAGAGAGCAGTAATTCTCCACAGAAAGGAACTGTCTGATATTATTAAAAATTACCTGCTTGTCACAGATGTTCACTCTGCTTATTTTTAGCATGAGTTTGAGTTTAAAATACTGGAATCCAAATTTATCATTACCCAACCCACAAAGAATGTTTTTGGCAGTCATTTGTACACTATCAGCAAAAAATGAACTAAATTGCTTAACAAGTTGTAAAAATTCAGAGTAATATAAAAAGGTGTTTATAAGAGCAGCTTTTCTCCAAGCATTTTCTAGTGGAGATGTCCAAACCCCAGAAAAATTGAGTAAAAATCCTGAGGCAAGAATAAGAAGAGAAGGTATAAGGGGCAAAAGCAGGAACAGATATGATGAAAATAAAGGAAAATACTCTTTGACAGGAGAAGAAACCAACCTAACCATTGAAAGAACTTTGCAAAAACCATTTAGAACCAGATATGCATACACTTGAGTTGTGCATCAGATAAAGCCAATGTTACTTTTTAAGTAAGTTAATGTTCATCACTACTGTCAGCAAAGCCTGTATCTCTCTTCCTCCCATTCCCATGTGTTGCAGTTTACCCCCAGCTGCCAGCTCAATCCCATGCAGCAGCTCACTCACTCCCCCTCACTCCCTCTCACAGCAGCGTCTGGTGTCTCTTGGCCAGTTCCTCCCAGTTCTTACATTAAGCATGACATTCCATGGTGTGGAATATCCCTTTGGCCAGTTCAGGTCAGCTGTCCTGGCCATGCTCCCTCACAGCTTTTTGTGCACTTCCTGCCCTGGCAGAGCCTGGGACACTGAAAATTCCTAGATTTGGGCTAAGCACTGCTTAGCAACACCCAAACACCAGTGTGTTATCAACATCATTCTCATACTGAATCCTAAACTGGACCAGCTACTGAGAAACTCAGTGACATCCAAAACTAGCACAGTGTCCACCCCTTATTCAATACGATTTACATCATTCCAGATTCCACACTTCCTAATACCCCATGACCTTTTAAAGTTACAGAATCACAGAATGGGTCAGGTTGGAAGGCATCAGAGCAGGTCATCTGGTCCCACCTCTGCTCAAGCAGGGTCATTCTAGAGTACATTGCTCAGGATTGCATCCAGATGGTTCCTGAATACCTCCAGTGAGGGAAACTCCACAACCTCTCTAGACAGTCTGTTCCAGTGCTTGGGGCACCTGCTCAGTAAAGAAGTTCCTCTTCATATTCAGGCAGAACTTCTGTGCATCAGTTTCTGTGTGCTGTGTCTTGTCCTATTGCTTGGTAACACCTGAGGAGAGCCTGGCTCTATCCTCTTGGCGCCCTGCCTTCCAATACTTACAGACATTGATGAGGTCCCCTCTGAGTCAAGCCTTCACCATGAGGCATTCAGTGCAGTGGTAGGCCAGAGAAGTGATATCACCCAGTGCAACACTGTGCAATTTTATTAATTGACTATTACCACCAAAAATCAAATCTCTTTAAAGCACACACCAGATTTTCCCATCCTTCATCATTATCCACCAAATGCACCCAGGTATTTGAGTAACGACAAGAAGAAAATTAACTCTGTCCCAGATGAAACAGGATAGTATGTTTATTCTTTTATAAGTTGATAATGTTTTAACTTGATTTGGAAGGCAAGAATTCGTTGATAATGTTTTAACTTGATTTGGAAGGCAAGAATTCAACAATGTCACTGTTTTAAAAATAGTGCAAAGAAATCTTCCCTAATGGCCTTTGACCTTAAGTATGATCTTTGTTGGCTTTGGGTGTCTTTTACTTATCTTGAAGGCACTGCATAGTGTGCAAGGGTTGTCTTTCATTGAATGATATCAGAACCTAAGAAGACAAATAATGGCCTTTAGAAAGTTTAAGAATAAGCAAAAGGCAACAAAACGAACACTAAAAGATAACAAAGAATATCAAGAGTATTTTAAAGTCTGTGACACAGCTTTGCTGTATAAATAGGAGTAAAGAAGAAATACACTAAAATATTCTTGTGGAGCTTACATTGTTTAGGATCATCAGCTTCTGATGAGCTGCTAAAGTTCTAGAATACAGACATATTTCTGTTCCTCTTCCTCTGCCTGTTTTAAAAAAGGTTCAAGTACTTTGAATAGAGGCCTCTTTTAAAACTTTAGACTCCTGATGCTGACTAGTGTTGAAGTACCTTTTTGTTCTTTGTATACTGATTGCATCTGCCAGTCCATCTGCACTACTCATGGCTTGCAGAGAGGAGAAGGTTAGTGACAGTAAAGCCAAAGAATTTCTTTAACTGGCTTAGGTTGTTCTGTACCCACTAAAACCCAGAAATGCCTATGAGTTACAAGTTTCAGACAAGCATCTGGAAAGTCACTAAACCCCTCATCAAAACCAGAGGATGGTACTTAGCATCAGATTTATTTCTTAGAGGTGTCAGCTTCCATAACCCCTTCTAAAAAATATTTCGCTGTTTCAGAGTTATTTTGTTATAGTAGGTATAAAAGAGAACCCCCACAGACTACAAAATCATAACTCAGCAAGAGATGTTTAAGCACATAACACCATATGCATATTCTAATTACAGGAAATATTCTTCAAGTTACTTTTGACTTACATCAAGCCACTGAGAACAGAAATTGGATCATTGAAGCCGTTATCCTTCTCCTTTTGAAGGTGATAGTGAAATTTGTATTGATTTCTATAGACACAGTGTTTTTCTAAAATTTTTTAAATTTTAATTTTTAAATAGTAAGTGATAAATACAAATTGGTGACATTAACAAACAAATTCTGAAATACAATTTTTCTACATGTAAAATAAAAATCCCCACTGCTTATAGCTTTGGAAAACCCCATGAGAAAGATTTTATTCAGTTCAATATTGTTGCAGTCTATTACAGTAAAAACACAGTTAAGAATAGTGCTAGCACATATAATATTTCACCCATAATAATAATGTCTGTATATTTGACATGAGTGAAAAAAAAACATATAAAACAAGATGACAGCTCATGAGTCAAGGTTCAAATTTTTTAAGTATGTCAATATTATTCAGGCATTTTTCCTAACAGTAAAAAATTCACTGTTATAAAATGAGAAATTATATGGTAACATTTTTTTCCTATCATCTAACTTCATAATCAAGAATAAAGAACATAATTAAAGCCCTCAAAGGCTTGCATAACAATATTTCGTGAAGGACAGATAAGGAAGAGCTCCAAGAAAAAGAAACTTACAGGAATGAGTAAAGGATAAATCAGTAAACTGCTACTCTCCTTTTTGCATGCTCAGAGATTTCACTTGATACCCAAGTGAGAACTTATCAAAATTTGTGCATATTTAGAGACAGAGTTCCTGTATATTCTTTTTTCATTTAGTTGAGCATTTAAAATAGATATAGTTCGTTCTCTATTCAAAATCATTGATTTGTATTCCTACCTCACTGAAGGCACTTTGTGAAAAAAGCATATTACACCTATGTCGTCGTCAGTAAAGGAACACATTCAGAAGTCTTTATTATGTAACACTATAGTGGTGAAAACATATGATGAAAAGAACACTAAAAACAACTTGTCTGTTTTGCTGAGACTTAAACTTTATTGGTGCTTCCATGTTCTGTATTCAGCCAGAGAACAGCCATGGCCTGTTACACAAATCTGAAAGTTAGTGCTTTAACTTTCCTCTGGACATTTTCTTTTCTCCTACTTGAGCTCAAGGCACTAAAAAGAGTAGTAGAAAGCTGATGTAATCAGGTCAATATTTTTCAACAAAAACCAGATTTTCCATAGTGATATCCAATTCCAACACTGACATTCCAGTGGTTACAACCAAAT
This sequence comes from Pardalotus punctatus, assembly GCA_013400915.1. Lineage (NCBI taxonomy): Eukaryota > Metazoa > Chordata > Aves > Passeriformes > Pardalotidae > Pardalotus > Pardalotus punctatus. The sequence continues at coordinate 344,071 of VZTX01007396.1, read as the reverse complement.
TAAAAGGTGAATAAATACTTGCTAAAGACTTTATTCCAACTAAACTTTCTCCACTAATAAATGTTTACCTTGCCTGGCATAATATTAAACTGTGTACTGACCATATTTATCTGTGAGCCTGATGTGAAACTATAAACTTAAATGTATTCTTAAGGGATAAGTCTGAATGTTGCATAGTATATAATATATGTTAAATATAGCTATATAAATATATTTAAATATATTTATATAAAAGCCACATGTATTTTATATACCATATAAATCTTAAACCATACATATTTTATATTATATAGCCATACTGTAACCTAGGCATTATAAACTGTAATTATATATTACTTCATATTCTGTATTATTTATTATTTATTACACATTATACATTTTTATATGTTATATCATAAAGTACAGCTGTATAGTTTCCTGAGTTCATGGAGTAAAACACAAGATTATTGAAAAATATAAACAATGGTATTATTCAGGACAACATGAGGGGCAGAGTTGATTTACTGAAGCATTCAGCATCCAAGGTTTTAATTCCTGACTATGTGTTTCCTTTGGAGACCTTCATTTATTTTTTTCCATACCTTGAGGACATTGTGATGACAAAGCAGTCATCAAACTATCATGAACACTGAGAATTAGTGGTATTTTATTTCATATTTAAAACAGTAAGTTTTCACAAAGCCTAAATACTTGTTTAACCGTTATTCTGATTTAAGTTAAAATGTTATTTACAAACGTAATGGCTTTTTCTTAAAATGTCTGAAAATATTTTGACTAGATTGTTACTAAATGCAGTATGGAATTCTTTTGGTTAAAGTTGTTTAGTATTGCAGATGAGACAAGCAGTTAAATACACAAAGTATTTGCAGGACTTTGGAGTCTCAGTTCTAGTTTCAAAAGGGATTTTAAATTTTAAAGGTGACCTAGGAAAACAAATGCCATTACTCAAAATATCCCCCCTCCATCCTTCTTTCCCCTAGTTTATACCCTGAGCATGATGCCACACGGCCTGGAATAGCCCCTAGATCAGTGAGTGCCAGCTGTCCCTGGTGTGTCTTCTCCTAGTCTCTTGTGCATCCCAGCCTCTCGGCAGGTAGGGCGGGGTGAGGAGTAGAAAAGTCCTTGAATCTGTTCAAGTGCTGCTCAGCAATAATGAAAACATCCTTGTTATCAACACTGTTTCCAGAACAAATCCAAAAAACTGCCCCATACCATCTACTGTGAAAAAAATTAACTCAATCCCCATCAAAGCCAGTACAAATATTTTCATGCAAATTATGCTGAAATGATACCTTGTGATTTCAAGACACGTAGGTAACTGCGCTTTTCACAGCTAGGTAGTCATATTAGTGTGCCAGAAGTGATTGCTGACAAGCTAAAAATAAATGGCCTAAAGATTGACCTCAGACACTCTTTCTGCACTTAATTATGCATGTCTTTGTATTGGGTTTGTGTAGCAAGGGTTGGGTAGTGGAAGAGCTACAGTGGTGGCCTCTCTGAGAAGCTGCCAGAAGTTTCCCCTGACCAATGCCAGCCTGCTCCTCTTAAGACAGACCCACTGCTGGTCAAAGCCAGTGATGGTGGCAGCACCTTGGGAATAATAAGTTTAAGAGGAAAAAAAAAGAAAAAATACCCAAAACCAAAACAAACAAACAAACAAACAAAAAAAAAAGTTACAAAAAGAACTGAAAGGACTGCAGCCAGTGAGAAGAGCTCATGTTGGAGAATTGTGTGGAGGAAGATCTCCCATGGGAGGGACCCCACTCTGGAGCAGGGGGAGAGTATGGGTCCTGTCTCTAAGGACGAAGGAGTGACAAAGACATGTGATGAGCAGCCCTCATTCCCCATCACGTGTTGTTGGGGGCAGGGTGAAGTAGGTAGAGATTTGGGGATAAAGTTAAGCCTGGGAAGGGGGGAGGAGTGGGAGGAAGGTGTATTTGAAGATTTGATTTTACCGCTCATTATTATTTTCTGATTTAATTGGCCATAAATTCTGTTGATTTCCCCAAGCTGAATCTGTTTTGCCTGTGACAATAGCTGGTAAGTGGTCTCTCCCTGCCCTTGTCTTAACACATGAGACTTTTATTCTATTTTCTCTGCCTCAGGAGAGTGGTAGAGCACCTTTAATGCAGACCCGACATTTTGCCAGGTGAAATCACCACAATCTTAGAGGCATGGGATGAAACATCTAAGATAGTGACAGAAGGAAGAAGAAATGTCTTTCAAGTGGTTCACTCCTTTTATTCAAGGAAAAGTGCTGTACAGTTTTTGCTGGAAATACAGTGCGTGGGCAATCTTGGGAAAGAGAATCTTTAAGAAGGGAATATCCAGCACGGATTCTCACTTTTGGCCTCTGCCAAAATTAGTATATTTGTTCCTAAAAGGATATCAAGATAGGAAAATTACAGATGGGGTAATTATGAATATAGAGAAAAGGCAGTAATAAAAAAATCCCATTGTCAGAATGTTGTTACTAGACACTGCCAGGAAGAGTATTTTTTCTTGCCACTTGTCATAAGCTCCCTATTTCTTGATGCTTAAAAAGGAACATTTATATATATTTGTGAAGAAATATACTGTTTTTCATTAATTTTACAAGTCATCTTAGACCAAAATTGATCTCCAAGAGTTGTAAATCTCTTCCTCATAAATGCAGAAGTGAATTCAAGGTGCAGTCGTAGGGTCTAAGTTTGTTCCTTTGTCTGGTTAAAAAAATGTTTAAGCCATTTCAAAGAATTCTGAGTTAACCTTAAAGTATAGGAGAAGGAAGAGGGGTTATAATACATATATGTAGATATAATGAGTAGGTAGAGTTGGGAGAGGCATATTTTTGTAAGATAATTATACTTCCCGGGAACCAGTCCCAGAGAATGACAAGAAACCTCTTGTATTTAAAAAAAAAAAAAAAAATCACAAAAGTAATGGTGTACTATAGACATTACTGAATTTTTTCCATGACAAGGAAAAAAATCAGTCAAGAAAAAAATCTAGCTAGCCATATTTGACTGGAGGAACTTGATGTTCTTCAGCCAGTTCTACTACTTCCTGTTTTTCCAATTTGGAAAAGGGAACAAAAAAAGGTAATGCAGTGGAACACAGATGTTTGGCTCAGCTCCACTGGTAAATCCATCTTCTGCTGTACCAATACTACACTTTCTTAATGAAAGCAGAAAACTTAATAATACTAAAGGTTTCCTTGCCCCTTTTTACAATTACACTCTATTATTTCATGTGCATGTATTGGTTCTGATTATTTTAAATTAAATATATATATATGTGAAGATGTGTCAGACTCCAGACATGTTAAAATTATCTAATTCTTTAGTTAATTAGATTTGCTCACTACTTTATGTAGGCTACTGATCCAAAATTTGTCAGAGTATCAGTCTTTTTCAGAGCTCTCATAAATCTGGTGAGCTTGACTCCCTGATGGAGAAGCTTCAGTGATTGGGTTTAAATTTGAAATAAAGTTATTCCACATACTGCTTCTCTTCTGGACATATGGTCTTAAGGCACAGATGTGCAATTTTCATTAGCTTTAATGGAATTCATTTCTGCCAACCCAGACAACAATTTTCTGCAATGTGTCAGTTAATTTTAGAGAGGATATTTTAGGCTACATGATGACATAGTTATATAGGACTAACATGAAAATGGTTTTGAACATTTTCCTTCAAGTGTAACATTTTAATTTTACATTTGTACTACACAGATAAAGCCTAGAATATTTTAGATATGTAAGACAGCTAATGTAGAATACTGCAACATAGGACTGAAATCCCCATTATTATGAATCCACAGTTTAAAACAGTAGGGAGATCATTAGGTTAATTGAGATAGCACAGTGGTAAGCATTTATGTATGAATTAATAACATTACATATCTATAAGAGTCCTATAATATTCAGTAGGTGTAATTTCACAAAGTGACTTTTTCATCTAGCTCTGAGAACCCTGTTGCATACTTCTTTCATACATCCACAAATATAAATCTGGATACCTTCACAGGAACTGAGATGCAATCAGGTCAAAGAGGAAGAAAGTTTTTGTGTTCCATCATGCCTCTGTTTTCCAAAACTGTGGTGAATTCTTTCTCTAACTGCAACATCCATTTTCTGAAGGGATAAGAAATTAAGTCTAATCATTATTTCTGAAAGCAATACTAGGGTTATTCTGGCTCTGTGCATCATTACAGTGGCCATCCTCACCTCCAGCAGGTAGAATGTCCAGATTGAAGTTATGTTACTGAAAAAGGTGCTGTGGGTACTGGTAATCAGAGGAGGGAATTATATTTGGCTTTTGTTTTTTCAATCCCCTGCTCTACTTCTATGATACTTTTGTCAATTTGTCATTGTACAAGTTGATGCTTCCATTAAGTACTTAGTATCTAAGGTACATAGTGGTAAGAAATTAGGTAATTTAAATACATTTAAAGGTGGATGCAGTGGTGAAAGAATTGGAAACTTGTTTTGGAAGACAAGTTCCCTTGAAATAATGACATATCTCTGGAAGGCAGGGATTATTGACTGCTCTTCCCAAAGTCTAAGATTGCTGCAAGACTGCTAGGCTCTATAGGACAGGGAAGGACCAAGTGGAACTTTCTTAACATATTTTTTAAGAAATCACTCTTTTCTTTCATGAAATGTTATGATATGTTATATGTTATATGTTATGTTATTTTTGAGAGAAATATATTTTTATATAATGCTTCAGGATTTTGCCTCAGAAATCCTATGTGAATCTGGTATATCTCTTTCCTAAAATAAAGGTAGTAAAATAGAGATAGCCCCTAAAACTACCAAATTCTATAGCAGAGTTAAATAAAATTCTATTTAGTCATTTACTGACATGATTATTAACAGGCTTCAACTCTATTGTCATGATTATTAACAGACTTCAAGTATGTGTTTTGCACTGAAATGAAAAATAAATAAAAAAAATTAGAAGTGCTACAATAGTAACACCTATACTTTTAGACTGCACTTAAGAAATAAGGCAGGAATATACCTGTGGGTGAAGCAACTTAAAACACTGCTCACATGCAATAGGAGCTCATTATGGTAGTACAGTCTGCAGACTGAAAAACAGCAACTGTGCACAAAAATACCTTTTTGAAAACCAAATGGATTAGAATATCTTTGCTTCTAAAAGGCAATAAAAGCCATTTTCTCTATTATTTTTCATAAGTTTTAGTTAGAACAGCTAATGTTCTCAGTCTTTTTTGAACATATGGCGGTACTTAAATATATTTTTTGTAGAAATGCATTATTTTCTTCAAAACATTCAAGAAGAAACAAGACCAAACATTTAAGAAAATATTGTCGCCGTAAAATCCTAAGGTAGCTACAAAACCAGACTTGTTTCATTTACACTTAGAGATGAAGGATGAAATGAATCTACTGGGAAGAGTTAAAAAAGCTCAAATAACACTTGAAAAGGTTCAAATCAGAACTAAATTCAGCCTCATATAACATTTAGCTATTATTTTGGCACTCCACAGAGAGAAAATCATAACTTTTGTGAACTCATTAAAGTTTCAAACACCATAACTCAGATCTCATTGATTTCACTGAAAGCAGCTGGCTAGGTGCAAAAATGAATTCCTACATTTATGTGTGTTTCTCCTGAAAGCTTTGAAACATCTACCTCCTTATCTGTACACCAGCAGGGGAAAATTCCCTCCTGACTCACACCTTTTCCCATTTGTGTACTGGCACATTTAGTAATTCCCCATCCCTTCTTTCCCTTTTTGCTTTTATTTTTCTAATTCCCTGGAGAATAAGGAAACTTACACCTTTGAGCATCTTTCTCACTCTTAGCTCTGTACTCCAGCTTCAGTTTATTGCATCCATCAAAGAATAAAGAATGTTTTCTAGTCCCTTTCATTTAAATGCAGAGTAATTTTCATGCAGAACTTTTCCTCAGTAAGAGGAATCACAGATACAGTGGCTTGTAGCTGTCATGACTGTGTCAAAGAAACATGTTTAGACTGTGAAGCAAGTGTAGACTTTCCTAAATGACTTTTGTTTATTATGAAAACCATAAGAAACCCTACCAATATATAAAATAATTTCAACAGAAGTTTATTTTCTTTTGGGTCTTTCAGCCACTATAACATTATATTTCCTTGTTCCATGTTACTGCTGTGAGACTCTTTCACATTTAATTGTTATAAAAGTCTTCATGTATCTTTAGAATGGTATTCATGGGCATGCTGGATTTGCAATACATCCTTCTCCCTGTATGTAGATTGGTAGTGGATATGTATGTTTTGTATTTTTAGTCTTCTGTTCAGGACCCTTTTCTGGCCAGTATCACCAAAATATTTAATCAAAATATTGGGCAGAACAAGAAGCATAAAATATGTTTAGTTTTCACTTCCATAGTAATGTATTGCTGACAAATGAAAGAAAATGCAAGAAATTTACAGTCTTGTCTTTATACTGCATGACAGAAGTCCTTGGGACAGATGAGAGACTGGAAAATGTAGGCCTGTTTTCTGTATTTTTGGAAACATATACAGTGATTTCCCTGGGCTGCCAAGGAAAAGAGAGACAGTTAGAATGTGAACCACTCCACACTATACCAAAATAAACATTGTTTTTTGCTAGTAAGTAGGATTCTACTCCATTTCAAGTGTTTATTAGGTACTTCTTATTTATGAAGCAAGGGCATAGCAAAACCTCAATAAACCTTCAACAACTTTAATAGTTTTTTGTAGATATATTTAAAATTGCACAAAGTACCAATCAAACTTGAAACTACCCAAAAAAAAAGCTATTTTGTACAAAGTAGAAATAATCTGGGGCTAGGATAAATTGGAAGAAATACTGCTTATACTTGTTAATAGATTGCTGGGTGAATAAGTATTCCTGTTTGGTTTGTGGGTTTTTTTCTCTCCCATATGTGCAAAAGTAAGCTACTTTATCTACTCTGACATATTTTCTGGGCTTCCACAAGTAGAAAGAATGAAGCATCTCAAAAATAAATAATTATTCATACTTTTATTTCAAGATGTTTCATTGTACTCTCTCAGTTTAAATGAGTCTCTTCCTAACATTTTCAAAGAATTTTACTGAGAAGGTCTGCCCCAAATGTCAGGCAGTAAGCACAACTGGATCAACATAAGCAGTTAGAAAATGTTAGACTCACTGCACTCAATCTTCCAGACTCCAGTGGAACTGCAACTGACAGGACAATCCAGAGTTCCTCCAAAGCCTTCAAATTCAAAAAGAGCTCTCAAAACTGTCATAGGTCTCATCTCCATTCACTCTATGAACAAAGCATATCTAACTGCACAAACAACCTGTTTCACTTGCTTAATATTGCAACAAGACTTAAAATTTAAAAAAAATAATAGAAAAGCTCTGATCTAACACAGCCTGGCAAGTACAGACCTTATTGTGATGTACAGCCATTCTCAAATCAAGCACCCAGACTAAAAATTTAGGATAGCAACTGCTATAGCAATTTAATTCCTGGGTTTATCTTAATTGGAAGAAAAAAAAAATAATAAGAAAAAAAAATCAGAATGAAAAATTTACATATATGAGAGCCTATCCTAATACCTAAAAAAGCCATAGAAAAAAACTACGAGTTCTCAGAGCTAATGCACAATTCACTGCTATTTAGATCCCAGGTGCTAATTTACTAATCAAAGCCTTTCAAAAAGATCAAGCCAATCAGGGAAGGACCTCAATAAGAAAGTTCCAGAAATAGTTATAATGCCAGATGCAGAGTTAGAGCCCCTTTATCAAGTAAGGAGGACGTGTGAGCACATAGATTGGTGAAGATCCCACAGTGGTTATGAGGGCTGACATAGGTTTATTTCTCTTCATTCATTGATAACACTTATAAAAGAGACTGGCTTGAAGCCAGTACCAGGGTCTCCTTTTCATGTCAGAACAAAGATATGAAGGTCAAGTGTTACTGAGATTCTTGGTTGAATTGCTATATGCATAATTACTTTCTGTCTGGATAAGTGATAAACATGTATAGTTAAGTTAAACCTGAAGCATTCAAAACTACTTTTAGCTCTCTAGGTATTAATGGGTGTCCTAAGAGACCTCAGGAGAAAACTCATTTTTCTTTTACTAGAAAACAATTTTCTATCCCTAAGGATGTTAGTTGAAAGCTAATTGCTAATTATTAAGACTATAACTTTGAAATTGGAAGATACAGAATCAGGTATATAAGCAGCTGATCTTGTCACCTTAACCATTGTAAAGAACAATTTAACTGAAATTATTTATGAAATTTTTGAATTTCATAAGTACTGAACTAACTTCTACAAAGATCTAAACAAATTTCTCTGCTGATCAGTGCATTGTTTTCAGTTTACAGCAGTTATACTTTGCACCTCTATTTGTGAACTGTAAATAAGCAATTTGGGAAGATCATATTTTCAGCTATATCCTGGCAGGCAATAGATCCAGAGCTCATTTCCTTTTTCTAGAAATCTGATGTGCAGACAAGTTTCTGTGAAACTCATTAAAATCCCAAGGTTTTAAGGGAGCCCTGGACTCCCTCAGAACTGTGGTCACTTAACCAGGAGAGGATGATACTGGGCTGTGTTCTGGTTTACCTAAAATGCTTAATGAATGAGTAACCTTTATGATGGCTCTTCAGACTTTATAATTCTTCTTGGGGTTTAACTCCAAAACAAAAATCTATAACCTACTGGTACGTTTCTGCTTCAGAAGTATTTTCTAGTAGGGCAGAGAAAAACTGCCTGAAATTCAAGAAAGAATAAAGCAGGGTCCTGCACCTGGGGAGTTCTGCAGAGAAGCACCTGGGAATCCTGGTGGACACCAAGCTGTCCATGAACCAGCAGAGTGTCCTTGTGGCCAAGAAGGCCAATGGAGTCCTGGGGTGCATTCGGAAGAGCAGTGCCAGCAGGTCCTGGGAGATGATCCTGCCCCTCTACCCAGGCCAGGTGAGGCACATCAGGAGTGCTGTGTGCAGTTCTGGGCTCCTTAGTACAAAAGAGATGTGAAGCTCAGCAAATATGACTAGGGGGCTGGAGCATCTCTCTTACATGGACAGGCTGAGGGAGCTGGGCCTGTTCAGCCTCAAGAAAAGACAATTGAGAGGGGATCTCGTGAATGTCTGTATTTGAAGGGAGGGTGTCAGAGGATGGATCCAGGCTCTTCTTGGTGGTGCTGAGCATTAGGACAAGAGGCAATGGGCAGAAACCACTGCACAGAAAATTCCACCTAAATATGAGGAACATCTTTACTGTGTGGGAATCTAAGCACTGGAACAGATTGCCCAGACAGGTAGAGGAGTCTCCCTCACCAGAGATAATTCAGAATGGTCTGGATACAATCTTGTTTTGTGTGCTCTAGGATGACCCTGCTTGAGCAGGAAGATTGGACCAGATGACCCAGTGTGATACCTTCCAATCTTAACCGTTGTATGATCCTGTGATTCTTTTACAGAGTTTAATCTTAGTTTCAGGCTGCGTTTCACACTTCCACAATCATAGCTGACCTGCTCAGGAGCATTCCTGAATTGCATTGCAATGCTTCTGTAGATGTAGGTGGTAAATGGCCAGTGGATTTTACACTGATAAATAAAAACTCTTAGATCCACCACAACATGAATAGTTAGTGGGAACTGTAAGGACTGGAAGAGAAACAATTGTGAGGAATCTACAGGACCAGTTTACAAGGCACTAAGAAACATATAATGAGTTTCAATTTGAACAGGACTCTACCTTGTTAGAACTCATAATTTGAGGATTTTCTAATACTCAAAAGAAATTACAATAGCTGCAGGCAGTGTGTAAGACTGTTAAAGCTACTCAGTTGCAAAGCCAAGGGATTTGATAATGTATACAGCTTTTCCCTTGAGGCCAAAAATGTAATTATGAAAAAGTTCTAAACCGAAAAATAGTCTTGTCGTCTGTTTTTATGAGAGATAAAAGATCATTTTAAGGTGAAGAGGTTACGTATAAGAAAGAAAATTAAATTTAAAACACCCAACATGACCAACGCTACTGCAGCTGAAGAATAGTAAGAAGAAAATTAGATATTATAATTAGAAGGGGAAATCATTCTACCTGTACTAGACATATGCTATTAAAATATTTAATTTATCTCCTGATTAATTCACTGCATGATGTGAAGATTATTTCAGAGGTGATAAATCAGTAGATTAATATGTATTCAGCAGGGATATATGAGATAGGACTGAATTAAACTTCCGCGATCAATAGGAGATGAGTTAGACCCTTCTCACTATATTGGTCTAGAGCAGAGTATCTTCTTTTTACATGTAGTTCTAAATTATATTACTGTCTCAGTAACTCCTGAGCAGGGGAATATTATTAGAAACAGACTCCTGGTGCAAGCAATTTTAGCTGCTATGCCAAATATTTTTCCAGACTTTTCTGAAGCAATTCCCAGGTATACTTTGGTAGATGAATTCTTAATTCTCTAGTTAAAAATGATAGTGATACTGCTCCAAACCTTTCCTGAGCATATTGCATTCCCTTATATTTGGAGAAAAATATATCCATCAGACTTGTCACATGTTTGTCTTATTCCAGTCATCCCATTCAGCTGTGTTAAATGGCTTCAAACTTCAGAGTTCTTGATTGTTACAAGGTTTTTTTTTATGATAAGTCTTTCTAATGAGAGCCTGGGAAAACAATTCAACATGCAATATTCACATAAGATTTTTAACACTCTTCATTATTTATATAAGAAAGCTTTGCAAACTGGAACATTTAGGATGAATAGATTATATGGAAAAGCTGGAAGGCAAAAAAAAAAAAAAAAGGAGGCAGAAAAGATACTTTTTAAAATTTCTTATTTTTAAAGATAGCAAATAACCAGATAGTGGAAAAATACTGCCTGAAAAAGGTTACTTAAATTTAAATTTAAGCTGTATCAACAGGAACATATTGTTTTTATCCTTAAGAATTTTCAGATACACTGATATGCTTTGTTGGAATTATATTTTCAACCAGAAAAGAGAAAATTTTGCTTTCATTGCCTCTACTCACACTTCTAAAGAGTTCCATGATTCTTTTTCAGTCATCACTTCAGACTATGTGATACTGCAAGAGTAGAATAATAAGAAGTTAAAAAAACATGCAGAAGGAAGAAAGTGCAGAAACAAATTCATTGACATGAAGATGAGATAAGAAGATATTGGAAGTCAATGTCCAGGAATGGATGAAAGGAAGACAGATAAAAAGTCAGATTAAAAGTCATTATTGGCTTCTAGCATGGCTGCACAAAAGTCTGTATGATAAGTCCTTGTTAATGATCAGTCAGAGTTTGTCAAATTATTTCTTTTGGCTTAAATGGGGAGAGGAAGAGAAGGAAGGGGCCTAAGACTAATGAAAGAGGAATATAGGTGTTTTCTATACCACACTTCTTAATGAACTGATAATAAAATCATGGTTTCACTAGTGAATGTTTTAAATACTACTATGTACTGATATCATGCAAATGCTGATTTTATTTTGGAGATATTCAAGACAAGGAATGAAAATATAAAGTATTCACCATGGGTATTTCATAGTAGACTAGCATCCTGATAATTTCCTTTTCTGGAAAAAATCTAATTTGTTACATTTTATTTATCTAAAACTGTATTTTATCTGAATCTCAAGTACTGCACACTGGGAAGTTTGGAAATTAGATTGAAGATAATGAGGTTCAGCTGAGACTTTGAAAAGAGGAGACAAGTCAGCTGGTTGTATTGAAAGCTGATAATGTGTCAAGAGAAATTAACATACCATTTTCTTAATGATCTGGTGTAGGTTGATTGCTATTGAACAAATTCATTAGCAAAGTTCGTAAAAGTAGCAAAAATACGATAACTAATTTTACCATTGACACAAAGTTGGAAGATGTCATTAGTACTGAATAGTTAGAATATTTGACAAGAAGATGAGGGTGACTAAGGAATAAAGAAATAGAAATAGGATTAAAATATTCATATCAAATTCAAGGTCTGAGCTGACATTAATAGATGAGCTAGTCTTTATTAGCAACTCCAGCCTAGTACTGACTTTGAGTTCACTGAGACAGCAAGAGGAATTTTCTGTGTATTAACCAATAATTGATTATGAGACAGTAACACAGCAAGAGTGAATAGTACAGGTCCCTCTCATAATACTTCATACGAGACCTTCTCAGTTGACATGGGAGAGCATCAAAAGCCTTACAGATGTCTGCAGACTTTCTAGCACACTTAAGATGTATTCTTAACCTCCCTTAAAAAGGAGTCAAAGACTTGCCTATAAAGCCAAGAAAACAAAAACCTGAAAGGACAGAAAAAATAAGTTATGGACTGTAAATGACAATCCTCCACTGAGTATCAAAGACAAAACATTATCATACTTCAGGCTGGTGACATTGGCTGTAGCAAGACAATGGTATTACATTATACTATGCATGATTTTGTGTCTAAGTTCCACTGTTGCAGTTTGATTCTTCTTTTCAGAGGTTTCCTGAAGGAAAAAGTTACATAGAAGTCTATGTTGCACAGAAAAATCTGGTAATGTATTAGTGCTTTCAAAGATAGGCTGCTTTCTTGTGAATTATGAAGATCAAAAAGCATAGGGAAGATTTTGACAACAAATGTCAAGTGAGCAGATAAAAGCAGGAGGGAAGTTTTTCCTTTCTATGATTCTTGGACAAGTGTATATGCAGTTTTCTTCTTGAACTCTAATATATCCTATAGGAACATATTAGTTTTATGACTCAGGAAGTGATTTTTTTAAAAATTATTTTAGGTGCATGTACGGGTTTTTTAGCAACAACACTGAATGCTAGTAGTTTTTGCAATTTAAAATGAGCCAACTGGAGGAAACAGACTGATAGTAACTTAACCCAATTGCATATAAACACACAAATGCATGCAACAGGATAGATTTTCAAATTACACTGAACACATAGTGATCACCTTCAAAAAAACAATCCTCTCTTAGGGGATAGAGCAGATGCCAGGTTGACTACTGAACAAAAAAAAAAAATAAAAAAAAATCCATTGATTACTGCAACTGATCCTGACATTGTTTTATATACAGAGCTCCCCATGGCTTTGTAATAATTTTTATCCACAGTGTCTGCATTGCTAAACTTGGCACTGAGCCCCGTATCGACATATCCCAGAACATTAAATATTTAGGTTAAATTAAGTAAAGAAAAGGAAAGCTAGTCAAACAAATCTTGCATTTGCTTGTATGAATACACTGGCCATTTGTCAGTATAGTAAACACATTGTGCTCAGCAGCATCATAGAATTATAGTATTGTTTTACCAATCCCTTTAACTCGCCCAGTGGCAGAAAGACACCTGAACAAACAGTTTTGCCAGCTTTAGTATTATGTGATAGATAAAGCAAAATAAGTTATCTATTCACTCCCAAATAAGGGATTTTTAAAATCAAGACAAGATAATAACTGCAGGTGGGATTTGGTAAGAAAAGGTTGTGCAACCTTCTGTGTTTAGAGAAGAATCTGTAAAAGCACACATACAGTATAAAAACTGTACTTGGGACTATTAAGGGTGTATATGTCAGAAGAAAGCAGACTTCACGAGTGCACAGGGGCTGTGTGATCTCTGCTAAACTGTGCTTACGATAGTCACAGCCATAAGGGAGAACCCTTTTGATCACATAAATACCATTTCCCAGAAGGATCCTGAAAAAAATAGAAGGCTGCTGAGTTGAACAGGCAGAAGATGTAGCCATAAAGCTGTTAATAAGAAACTGGCAGTTTTTCAGCACTCTGCTAGGGTGCCAAGGTCTCCAAGAGAAATTGTTATGGGATCACAGACACAGAAGATTTGAGAGGGGACTTGAAAAACTTATTGCAGTGATTCCTTAAAAAAACTTGAAGCTGGTGATGAATTAACATGTAAGTGGAAAAAATACATGGCTCTGCCTTACTGCATCATGTCTTCTGCTTTATACGTGTTGTGCAATTTTAAATTACTTCAGTTGTGCAAAGTATATCTTACAGAATTAGTTGGAGAAATGGTGCTCAAATTTGCAATGGTACCATGTTCTTAACATGAAAAGCCAAGGAACTAGATATATATGAATTAAATTTTAATACCTCACTATCACATGATGTGAGATTCCTTATGCTAGATTCATTAATTAAATTTTTAGTTGCTCCTTAAAATTTATGAATTTAATAATTCATTTTCTTACTATCTAAAATCCCACAAAACTAAACTCAGGTGATGATTAAGCTGGTTCTATTTTCTGATACGTAAAGTGTTTCTTGTGTTGCAGAAAGTATTGCTTAATTGAAAATTTACTTTTTGACCACAAAATCAGTCATAGGACTGATTACTTTTTAAATAACAACATGAATGTACAGAGAAGTAGATGAAAAGTATATGTGGGAAAGAAGTCTGATATATATGGATATGAAAAAAAGAAATCCTGATTCTGCACTTTGGGGTATCATGATGAAATACCCTGTACAGAGTCCTTGCCATTAGCCAGGACCAAGCAGGCTGCAGAAAGAAAGCAGTGTATTTATTTGTGTCTGGTCCCGCATCTAAGTCAATTAACCTCTCTGAAAGCAAGTTCATTATTTCAGTTTTGCAGAGTCTAAACTAACCTGGCAATGGAGTGACCCCAAATGAAACCAGTATCTCCACACCACAAACAACATAGGAGGACAGCAGATCTATGGATGGTGGGCTGAATGCCTCCGTGCTGCTTCTAGAGTACAAAACACCTGCACAGTCTGTGTAATTGTTTGTACTAATGTCACCCCTTTGATTTTGTAAAATGTAGAAAAACTGCAGAGAGATAAGGGAATGAAATCACAGATAGCTAGAAGGAGATATATCTATGGATAGCAAGTCATAGAATTGTAAAGTCAATAAAATGGTGCTAAAATCTAGTGTGTAATTTAAAAGACATTTCAGTAGGAAAAAAACACAAAAGTTTGATAACAAAAAAATGTTCACAAACTAATTTTTATTTCATTGAATTGTTGAGATTTTTTTCCCCAAAAAATAAAACCAGCGTGAAAAATCAATTTCAAGTGAAATACACCAGAAATGTATTTGAAATCACTTTTATTAAATTTCCCTTAATATAAGAAAGCCTGAAAATCAGCAATTTAAAAATTAGATTAACTGAAATGATAGTAACACGTCGGTGTGGTTTCTGATAAACATCAGCAAATACTGTTTGTTTAGCCCTACTTGAGATTCATTTCTGGGAGTTAAAATCATTTAATCTTGTTCATGTGCAAATGTGCATTAAGAGTATTACTTCTAAATTCCACAAGGTTGTTCAGAATGTGTATATCAGTGAATGCTTTGTGGTGTTACAACATATGAGGAACTGTGAATCAGCTGGGAGTAAACCAATCTAAAAATGGCATTCTGTGTGATAATGTAAAGAAGAGAATCAAGTTTTCAGCATTCATAAATGTAATCATGCTGATTTTTATGTTCTGTTTAGATTGCCAATTATTTGAGATGCATTTTCATTCCTCTAAATATTGCAAATCATGATAAAATGCTGCTTATGGGAACCAAAGTAATCCTGTGAAAAGAAGGTTTTATGCAGCCCAACCAGCAAAATAACATGTATCAAACTGCTACTGGATCATATGTGGGCAACGATGCAAAAGGCACTCATGGGATAAGACCCTGGGTAGACCTGTGACAGCAGAGTGATTTAGCATCTGACAGGCACACGCTGGGCTGTTTGCTGACTTTGGCAATGTTTTTACAACATGTCATGCCAATGGACCTTCAATGCTAATGACCTGTCTGGACATAAAGCACGTATTGTTTCATGCACTGTTATGTTACTTTATGATGACCACTTTTTATTTTCCTTTTCTATGGGGCGAAAAGAGGACACAACTTTCAGCCACTAGCCCTAGCTGACCATAAAAACTCATGAGTGCTTACTGGACAAGCCTACGACTGTTAGTCAGCTGGTGCCCTATTGGCTGAGAGACAGTTCATTTTGTATTAAATACTCATCTTATCTTTGTTACTTGTGTCCTCTGTCCTCCTTGTTTTTACAGTTATTTTTAAGACTCAATCACTATTTCAAACTGTTAGCCTGCCTTGTTTTTTTTTTCTAGGCAGGAAATCTGGATTTCATAGGCCCAATATTATTTTATGAGTCTACAATTTGCCTTATCAAACTTCATGTGTAGTAAGTCAATAAACAGATGAGATCAATAAATATACCTATGACCCTCATTGGCATGGTTTTGTTGGTTACTAGAATTTGGTACTGATACCTCAGATATTGTGCATGCTCATAACATGAGCATGCTCATGTGCATGCTTCTACTCACCTCTGAGCTTCCACTATATACTTGTTAGTCTTCAACAGCATTTTTTAGTCTTAATTAAATCCTGACTGTTTTACAGTTCCCAGCGGGGCAATCTAACCTTTATATTGCCTATTCTACTTAATTTAGGGATAGTCTCTGTTCTTAAATTGGCTTGGACTTGGGAAAAAATCATCTTTCCAATAAACTGAAGTTTTATGCTCATTTATTCTAACAATAGATTTTCCTATTATGATAAAAATGACAAGAGGAGCATGAATGTGTAAAAATATGAATTATCTCATACAATTCTCATTTTTTTTTTAGCTTTTTTATAATGTGTGAAAAAGCTCCATTTGTTAGACTTGGGCTCACTATATCCACTGTTAGTTTACTCTTTTTATGTTCATATATAGGCAGTGTTCATATATATAATGGAAAACTGTGTAAGTGTGTAAGAAAAAATCGCAATACTTTAAACAAGAAAACTACTTTTGCCAAAGGCACTGTAGGTGTGAGTCACACAAGCAGCTCTATTCCTGCAGAGGTAAAAAATCTCTGAAGTATCCTGATTGGAATGGTGCTCCACAATGAATATAGATTTTGTCTTCTAATCAGTGAGACTTACTAGCAGCACATTGACAATGATAATCATTAACACTACGAATTCTGATTGTAAGTAGCAAGATAAGAAAGGTACCCAGGCATTCTGAGGAATTTAAATCATTGTCAAAGTATCTATTTCTTGAGAATTGCACAATTAGCTGCAGAGGTAAGTTCATAGTAACATAGAGGAGCACTAAGGCAATTAAATTCTCAGTCATAGGAAACCATGAAGATAAGTTACTCCACAATGGTTTGCATATCTGTTTTATCCATCTCCAGAAAGCAAAAAAAAAAAAACAAAAAACAAAACAAAACCAAAAACCCCAAAAAAAGCAAACAACCTCAAAACAAAACAACCAAAAAAAAAGCCACCCAAAAAAAAAAAAAAAAAAAAAACCCACCCAAAAAAAAAAAAAAAGTCTCAGGAGCATGATATGCCTGAAATAAGAAAAACAGATCCACCTCAGAATAATAAGTCAAATGAAAAGAATGTCAAAATCATTCCCCTGCTACTGATCTCTTCATCCATTAAATGCAAGAAAATACTAAAGTTTTCCTTATAACTGGAAAGGGAGCAAATGGTATTATATTTATGAACTGTATTTGTGTTATCTTTGGATAATGTCTCTGACTTTCAGTAAGATGTGCTTGAGTGTCCACAGTGACTCTTTTTACGTAGAACAGAAATTAAATATACTGACATGATAATTTGACAACATTAGAGATTTGCAAGGGGCATTGATTGAAGAATAATAAATGCAATTCCAAAAAAGAGTTCCAACTGACACAAATATATACAGTTGTAACATTAAACCTGGCTATCTCTTTCACTGCTACTATATACCACAGGTGTGGAATAGGTAAAATTATGTAGTGAGGGAGTGATGACAGGTCTGTATCCATACATCATTCCTATTGAATTGCACATGTGCACCTTTTATTTATTTAAGTATTTTCGTTATTACTCTTGGATGTGTTTCAGCAAGTTAGACTTTCTAATTGACTTAATGGAAACATTCTGAAAAAAAAAGAAAATCTGTTCTGAGAACGTTTTGCTTGTGCATTTGACATTTGCCTGTTTTTCTTCTTATTAGGAGTATTTGCATGAAAACATGGAACACAGAAGTTCATCTGGTTCCAAGATCTATTTCCCACCTGAAGTCAGAATCAATTCCATATTAACTAATTGAACTTCAATGGATTTTAAGTAGCTTTTATAATTACAGAAATACTCTGCTTAATGCAGAAGAGAAGAAGGTGAAATTGGCCTAAAGCCAGTTAAGCACTCTCCTGCTCATAGGTTAAGTCCCAGTACACGTTAAAATAGCCTTAGGCTTTCTGTAACTTGCACCAGATGGTAGAACCCCTTAGAGACAATTACATTGGCAGGGATGACTGAAGCCTGGTATGCTCCAAGTATAGTCCTTCCTGCCCCAGTACAATTCCAATAAGCATTTCCTTTGCCAAGACGCTGCAATGACAGCTTTACACTGCTCAGAGATTTCTCCCATGTGGGATAAATCCCCAGTTAGTCAGAACAGGTTTAATTCTGCTTAGAATTCTGCTAAAGCAATATATGGCCAGCTTGGCTTAGACTAACAATTGGCCTCACATCCATAGCTAATGAATAAACAACAGTCCAGTTCTGTATGACATCAGCTTTCTATGTGCATTGTTTTTTTAAATGATTCTATTTTTTCTTCATCCCTTTAACAGTCCATACGTACAGGTTGTCTGTATGGAAAAATGATTTCTGGTACCTGCCCTCAGTTGCTTTTCCTATAATAGCTATTCACACCCACTTGTCCAATTAGCACAGTTATGCTGGAAAAAAAAACTAGTCCCTGTTCCAAAGCTTCAGGTTAGCATGCAATGCAGCATTTCAACAGCCTGCATTCTCAGACGTTATGGATCTAAACTCTCAGCCTGCCCTCATAGCTTATAACCTCTAATCCTGACATCAATCTCTGTGCTCAGTGCAATTACGATTGTGCTGTGTTCTGAAAACTGGCAGAGACTCAAGGGAAGTTTGTGAAAACTTGCAAGTTTCTCATTCATTTTCATTAGAAAACTGGTGAGACACAAATCTTCTTCAGATGTTCTCTGAAATTCCTCCTACTCATCAATGAGGAATGGTATCTCTAGTCTGCGAGGCTGAAAAATCACAGAAAACTGTTCTGTTTGTTTTACTGATTTCTACAGGTTGGCACAAGCCCTGCACAAATTTTCTAATTCCTTTCAGGAGTATTTTTTTTTTTTTTTACTTTAATCTAATTTCTGTTGTGAATGAACAACTTCAACACTGAAAGTCTGAAAAGGATGCTCACTAGAGTCTCCATGTGTATTGAAATTCACATTCTGATTCTAGATCAGAAATTGTACTGCAATAATTACTTCTACATAACAGCCCATTCAGAAAACAAAAAATGCAACAGGAGGAATTTTTATGGCTTATAGATTCTGGCATTTGAGGAAAACATGTATTTTTAAATGAGAATTATATCTGAGATGAAAAAAATGAAGAAAGTTTTGCAGTAGTAAGGGTCTCACATCCTCTGATAATTTCTCCATAGTCTTTGATAGAACATACTTTCTCCTAGCATGCAAATATTCTGTCCTGAGCTTTAGAGCTTAAAAGAGCAAAACCTGAAGGGTGCTTCAGAGTGAAAATGTCTGAATTGCACATGGATGGGGTTAAAACTGCACTTTTATTTTAGAAAATTGTCCCCCTGCTACCTGTATTTTACCAGCAACAGCAGCAAAATCCAATGATGGGCTGTCTACACAGTCTGACTCTTGGAGAAAGCAAGGTGGCAAGTTTCTGAAACAGAGCCTATGCATCATCTTCATAAATGTCTTCAGCAAAATTAATTACTTGTCCAGGCTGAAGGTATCAAATTACTTTTTGAAACTGAGGTCTCTAAGAAGATGATAGAGAAAGCACATTTTCTGGAAGCTGTTTTTTTAATCTATCTGAGTTCGGCAAGGTACCAAGGTTTGGTCTCTGAAAACATTTTTGCTTTGGTCCATTAAGAGATACACCTTGGCATTGATCTGAGGCTTTATTTCCCAGTTAATTTTCATAACTTTACAGTAATTCAGGAAAACACATCAGACCACCTGCTTGCATTCCACTCTTTCCTGGCCTCTCTGATACCTTCTGTTCAGTGCAAAATAACATCATCTCCTCCTTCATCAACATCATAGATCTCACACGGATTTCCTCAGTTCTTTATATTCACTATGTTATACACACAGCAGTGACATACAGCAGTCAAATCAGTGTTATCTCACAAAAGCTTCACTTTTAGATAGCACAATCAGATGTGCCCCGTTCATGGATCAAGGAAGGAACATGGAAAAGGTGTAATTCGCCAAATACACAAGCTGAATATTTTACTTCCAAATATATGTCAACAGTTATCGTAAACAAAAATCTTACTTATGGCTGTCTTCTACTTGGTTTCCTGACGAAACTCTAAACACCTCAGCCCTGAAGATAAGTAAACAGTTTCAAGAAGGACTGTCTAACAGTGAAGAGAAATTAAGCAAACAAGTTAATATTGCTAGTGTAATGTTCTGTGACTGGTAACAAGCAGTCAAAGCAAGGCACACGGTTTCTGGAAAAAACACGTTATATAAAGAACATACATACAACTCTTTTCTGGTTTTTTTTTTTTTCTCTCTCAAATCGAAGATCAATGGGATCCCATGTATCATCCTCAGTTTATTAGTCTATAACTTTATGATATTTTAGGAGCTTGGCAAACTGGGATTCAATAATATTGTAAATTATATTGACAGCCTTTAGATTCCTAAGCCTCATTTTTATTGTACCTGTATCTTGTATAAATTGGCACATGAGATCCTATTAGATTAGACAGCTAGATTGTCTGACATACAAAATATATTTAATGTCACTCTATTTTGATGAAGGTCAATCAATACAGTTTGCTAGAAAATTCTTAATCAGATTTCAGACCTTGAAGTCCTTTTTTGAAGGAAAAAAATTTAAAAATTGGAGACCAGATTTGAAAATAATGTCAAAGCAGGGTGCTTGTTACAATTCTGACACACATTAGAAGTCTGTAAAGTAATTAATTATTTCCATATGGAATTATATGAACCTCTCAGTTACAACTATCATGAATATTTTTGGGGGACCAAATAAATTCTTATCATTAAGGCTTTGAATGATAATACTGTAAGGAGGCATGATTTTGGGTCTTAAATGTGTGTCACTGGTAGAGACCTGATGATCATCATCTGGGAATCACAATTCCACAACATATTTTATTATTCACAAACACTAACAAATATCATAGTTTGTTTTACTAAAATGAGCTTAAGCTCATTAAATATTTTAAATCAAAACATGGCATTAGCAAGCATAAATAAAAGCCTTGTAGATTTTATTTATTAAATTACCTTGATCCTTCTTTTCTCATACTATGATCATTTCTTATTAAGATGAAATCCAAAAAAACAGTAAACACCTGAATGTAGAGTCCTTTCTGTGCAAAGGTTGACAAGTTTTTATACTGAGGGATAGCAGGAGTCTTGCATTATTAATGTTTTTTTCTTCTGAAAAACAATCTTGTGTGATAGACGCATAAATGGCAAGGGCATTTCCTAGCTGTGAATTTTAATTTCCAATTAAAAAACAGTGATATTTCAAGGTCATGGAGAAAAGTTACAGTCTATAACACGGGTAAACTGGATACAGGGCAAATCGTCCATTGTAACTGAATTTTTACTTCTGCAACTTACAATTGGTTGTATATTTGCAAGTTCCATATGTAATCAATAAACATTTACAAGTGTAGCAACATTTTTCATAAATGTCCCCTTTACATTGTTTGTTCTGTCTCCTAAAAAATCCAGTTTTAATGAAAATAATTTTGAAAATATACTCCGATATTTTATGCTAAAACTAAATGAACATTTTTACACTCTTGCAAAGATATTCATACACTGGTTGTTTTCCCTTGAGACTAATTTTTAGAAACATAGGTGTGTGAGTTGACACATACAGGTAACCAGGGCAACCACCAAACCACAGCTGAAATGCAGAGTAGATTTATTTCATTACCTTGTTAACAATGCTGGGTGGTAGAGACACATGGCGCTCAGGTTTCCTTAGGCTTAGTTCATCCTGTCACTGCCCACCCAATACATCAATTGCACCTGCAGTTTGTCACAAGGTTGTGCTTTCATGATCTCTCTCTCTCCCAGCAGGAGGCTCAAGAATGTCTGTGAGAGTGTGTTATCTCTACACAGGAATTCTACTTCTCAAACCAGGCAGGGGATGAACATCACTAAGCATAGTAAATGGAGTTTTCCCACACTGACATTCTTAGCATTCCCAGCTGCAAGGTCACTTTGAGCAAAACTGTTTATTCCTCATGAAATCTTCCAGTTTGAACTCTTTCCTCCCAAAAAAAGGTATTAAGATAAAAAGACCATGTCTTATACAAGTGAAAGGAATCTCAGTCTTGAAGAATAAATTTTAGTTTTCTGGAGGACCTTTTCCTTTTTAATTTCACATTCAAGAAAAGAGAGATTCTTTTTCTAAGAAAAAACTATTTAGGCAGTGTGAATAAATATACACACTGACTCAGGCAGAGGAAACTTGGATTATACTTTACTTCTTTAAATTTAGCATGGGAAGGACACACATATTTTTCTGAGATATCAAATTCTGTTTAGTTACCTTCCCATTAATTTATACTGAGGAAGGGAGGCGTTTCAAGGGTGAAGCCATGAAGACAGTCAGGCTTCCTGCCACTTCTGAGAGAAAGCCAGAAGTGAGAGGCATTTGAAGGAGCATAGGGAACTGCTGGACTAGGACACAACACGTCAGGACACCTGATTTCTTGAACTTGTGGAGAGGCTTTTCCTTTTGGTTTCTCTTTCTTACTCTCCTACCTAGTTTCTCCATGGAAAACACCCCCTTCTCTCTCCCTGTGATCACTTTAATCCTTTCCTTTCCTCCTCATATCAGTATTATAGTTATTTATCCTTCCTCATGGTTTTCTTTTAACTTAAATCCTTCATAATTATGAGATAAATCAGGAACATAAAAATTTGACTTTATATTTTGTTTTACATTTTGACTCAGCCAGGCTTTCTGATTCCCTTTTTTCTCCACTTTTCTCTCACTATACAATTTGCACAGTGCTCATTAGTGAAGTAAATTCTCTAAAATATTTTTCTAATTCTCTCTTCCTGCTAAAAGGGACACAGATTAAATGGATCAATGTTAAAGTGTTGTGATAGCATCTCAGTATCATTAGAGATGCATTTTCTTTTTCAGACATAAAGCAGAACTATAGAAACTTTTCTTCCACAACCCGATTCAATATCAAGTTACGATATAAGCCACACAGCAATTTTTACTAGGAGGCATTTACCACACAGGCATTTAGAGATGAGTACAGTCAACCACAAACCAGGTTTCCAGTTTTAAATAGATCCTAATTCCATCTAAAAGCCTATTTTGGCCTGTGGTTTTCAAAGAGAAAATATGGGAGGTGCTTGCTGTTCTGATTTCCAAACGATACTCTGCTCGGGATCTACCTCTGTTTCATTAGTAGTGAGTTTAGAAATTGTGAGAACTTGGCCTTCCATAGGTTCTTGCAGACTTATCAAATTGCTTCAGAAAACATGCATATTGCCCCCTACTCCAAAGCCACATTTCAAAAGCAAAATGAGGTGTAAAATTAAGGAGAGCAAATGAGCAATTAAGCAGGAAAAATGACACAATGACCAGTGTGCAAAAGTATGCAAAAGTATACAAAAGTGTTTACAATACTTTTTTTCAAATCAGGCAAAGTCCATGAACAATTGCTTTGTATTTAACTGGTTGACTGCATTTACAAGTATTTCCCACAATATTGCATGAATTTTTTGGTTGTCAAAAAACCCCAAAACATTCCTGGTCTGTAAAGCAGCCCATGGAGATGAAAAATAGGAAGTTCACACCAATGTGCAGAGCATGTGGTTAAGAATCAGCAGTTCCTATGCATAACATCTCACATTGGGTAGTAAAGAAGTGAGAGAATGCTGCCAATTAACAAGAAATTTTTAGATTAGGCCTATCTGCAATCCCTTGTCCAGCAGGTAGGAGAATGTTATCTAAAAAAGAGATATTAAAAAAAAAAAAAAATAAATATTTAGAAATTAACTAAGATGCCACTTAATTTTTTAAGACTAAATTCTCACTCTCTCAATATCCACAAACTCCTTCCATTTTGTTTCAATAAACAGTCTAACAAAAATTACCGTTAATTATACAAAAATCTTGGGTTTAGAATGTACATGTTAGAGTTGCCTATTTAATAACCAGTGACAAAAGTGACATTTTCTGCTTTGTTGTATTTCATGTTTTGACAATGTGTTCTTCAGTCTCATGTGATTTTTTTAATTGTCTGTGTTCTAGATATACCAAGTAATACACACAAATTTTCCACAGGTTTAATTTCAACCTTTTGTCTTTGATAGTAGAACACCATATGAATAATAAAATAAATAAACAGCTTATGATGAAATACCCAAAAAATGGAATGCAGTAGTATGGCATATATATACCATGCTTTACACAATATAATTGCAGGTTAGGGTTGTATCTTCTCTAAAATTCCCTTTCCTCTAAGTCTAAGATAGACTTATTAATATCTTGATATATTGTGCAGGTGTGAGGCTTAATTACAAAATGTGTTGGTTCTGATTGAATAAATTGCATGACTAAATCCAACATTGGATAAAGAACAGTGCAAACTATATTAAAAAATCATTATATTTGGAAGTTTGAGCAAGACATTGTAGCTAAAAGGCAATTGGATTAAATTAGCTTTGAGATTACAAGACTTTAAGCAGAATTCAGTAAGTGAATATTAACATGTGCATTTTATTAAAACCCTCTCCTTTCTTTTTTCATTTTTAGTTACTTTTGATGTCAATGAAATAAGACACATAAAAGACTCCTACACCAATTTCCACCATTGCACTTTGGCTCTGCTCAAGCTCATAAAATTGTTCTCCTGTGTCTCAAACACTGCTGAATCAAAGCTGAAGCCATCATGTGGGCTACAATAAACTCTTTGTTCATCTAACTTGTTTCCATCAATGATATTTTGTTTCCTACAGCTGTGTATCATAGAAAATATGCAGCTGTCTTGTACAGAGTTCCAAGTATTACTAATCTAAATGGTTAGCACTGTCTTCAAGGCATCATCAGAACAATCAATGAAGCTCAGGGAATTCTGTCTTTTATAAACAAGTGTTTAATGCTTTGAGACTACTGAATGAGGCTGTGCAAGGCTATGAATAATTGTACCTGAGGGCTTATGCAATTTTAAAAACTGAGAAATGTGTATGCTATCACAATATCTTCCATCTTCAGATACCTCTCAGCTATACTGCAAGCCTTTCATGAATATTCTACAGGGCACATCTTGTTTTCTATTGCTCTGTGTGAAATCTTTTGTTTTGATTCTCTGTGCTTCCTTTCATGCTGATAAAGTGTAATGAGTGCATGAAATACTTCCCAAGTGACTTACATAATATGCCCAATGCCAATGAAGCTCTGAGCAAGCACATCCCTTATGCTGACTGCAAAAAGGGAGATATCAGTAACAGCATTATAAACCACGTTTTAACAAAAGTAATATAATAACAATGCATCAACATAGCAGGAACTGCAAATAAATCATTGGGCTTGGGAACTCAGAGCCATGCACGGAAGATTAAATTTATTTGTAGTGTTGTTTTTCTGTCTCTTGTATTCATTATGCATCATAAAAATTACATGCAACGCCTCAGTCATATTTTTGAGGTATGTCTGTGAATTTTTTTCTGCAAATTCTTAGGACTTCACCTAGATAAGAACTTCTATTGAAGGAAAAAATGAGCATTTACCTGAGGAAAATCTTCTACACTTGGAGATGTCCTTAGCGACACATCTCATTACAAGATAGATCACTTGAAGTGATCCTACAGATATGTGAGCAGACATGGAAAACATCACCCAGTATCATACAAGACCACTGTAGGTACTGGCCCCAGCAAGCTCGGGGACACATTGGGTCAGTAGCCTGCATAGTTGATTTATGATACCTTCCATTCACACTCCTGTATCAGATTTGGTCAAACAACTTCTAATGTGCATGCATGCAACTCTTCTGGGAGTACACTGTAAATGTATATGTTCTAGGGTTCTTAAAAATTCCATTGATTCACTCCAGCCCTAAGTCATAAGTTTTTTTGTACCTGCATATGAGAATTTTTTGTGCCTACGTGTGAAAGGCCCAGGCAAATATTTTCTAAGGAATTAGGGAACAATTGCATATTATAACATAGCTTAGGCACTATTTAAGACCAAAGGCAATGAAGATTGTGAAAAGACTAGAGAAGAGTTATTATGAGGAGTGGCTAAGGGAGCTGGGGGTGCTCAGCCTGAAGAAAAAAAGGCTCAGAGGGGACCTTATCATTCTCTACAATTGCCTGAAAGGAGGT
The DNA here is from genome assembly GCA_013400915.1 of Pardalotus punctatus. Classification (NCBI taxonomy): domain Eukaryota; kingdom Metazoa; phylum Chordata; class Aves; order Passeriformes; family Pardalotidae; genus Pardalotus; species Pardalotus punctatus. Next base: position 317,665 of record VZTX01007396.1, on the reverse strand, counting down.
TGCAGAGATTTGGGTGCCAGTCCCTTTTCCCATGTAACAAGATCACAGGAAATGGCCTCAAATTGTAACAGGGAAGGTTTAGATTAGGTATTAGGGAAAATTTCTTAACTGAAAAGGTGATCAGGCATTGGACCAAGAGTCCCAGGGAAATGGTCTAATAACCAGCCCTGCAAGTATTCAAAAATGAGTAGAAGTGGCACTTGGGATATGGTTTAGTGGTGAAGATGGCAGTGTTAAATTAATGGTTAGCCTTGATGATCTTAGAGGTCTTTTCCAACCTAAATGATTCTGTGATTCTATGATTCTATGTTGTTACTGCTGGGGACAGTCGATGTTACTGTAATGACTAAAATAGAGCTACTCTGATTTTAAAAAGATCCAGTTATTGTCAATTTGTTGGCTGTAGTCAAAATGTGGAAGTCCCTCTAAACAGTATTAACCTACATAAGAATACATAGGTAGCCTCAATTACTCCTTATCTAACTAAGACTCAAGAAGAGGTAAGAAGTCTAGCCAGAAGAGCAGCAGAAATTTTAAGTAACTAAAATCTGAAACATCACCAGTATCTTCATTTGGGAAACCAAATCTTAAGATTCTACATCTGTTTGGTTTTCTTTGACTTATATACTCCTGCCCATACATTCTGTTCAGATGTAATCAGAAGGGATCCCAGTGCATCATGAAGGTTTTTATTGCATGAAATTAACTACAAAATTTATCAATTGATTTGTTTCCTGATTAATCTATTATTGAATACTATTTTCTACAAAATGTCAGATTCAGATCATCTGAAAATCAACACTCTTTCTAAAAATGCTGTATTCAAAAAGATAAGCAGTCTGAATTCTGAGAGATGCTTTAATGACTCTGATCTCCACTGCTGCAGAAAGTCACTGCAGGCTCCTGGACGGCTGTGACCTATGGGAGATAAATAAACCCATGACTCCTCAACCTGAAAAAATCAGGTGTTAATGAGTGGCAAAGGGTTTAATTATTGTGATCAGTGGATGGCTATTTTTTTAACTCAAATCCTTGCTCATCTGCAAAAAAATAATGTCTCTGGAGCACTGTTTTTTTTCCGCTAGATTACAGGGATGAGGTGAAATGTCAAGCCAGAAAAAATCTATGTTGCTTCCTCATTTCATTCATGTTTCAGGCCTTTTATTTACTCCCCTGTGTCCATAGAAGCAAAGAGGAAAAGCATCTGTCTCTAGACCAAGTTTCTTCTGCCATGGTACCTCTGAACATTCTCCAGGAAAGCTTCTTTTTAATGTGAGTGTGAAAAAGCAGTCAGGAATCCCAGAAGAGAGACAGTCTGTTGTAATGTTCTTCCATCTCAGTTATGTTATCAAGGTACACTTGGATGGAAATATGGTATAAATGCTCACTGACTCAATCTGTGTTATTTTGGTAGTATGTGTAAACTTCAATCCCTAGCTAAGAATCCATCACACTCAGATGGATATTGAAAATCATAGCAGAACAACAAAAGAACTGAGCAAGGTTGATCTCATTCTTTTCGTGGTATCTTACTGGTTTATTACTATTTACAGTGTTCACTGTAGTTTTGCTCAAAGGCTCCTTTACAGTATCAAACCTTATTCTGCCTGGATCTGTAAGAACACTGTATATATATACCAAAAATCCCCATAGAACTATCAGCCTGACAGCCATCACCTATATTTTAGTTCCATACTATTTGGTTGTAAAATAGACTGTCCCCAGCTTCCCTTTTTCCTAATGATTCTTATCTCCTTCAGCAGAATGTTTCCCAAAGTATATTTAACAATCTCTCACTGTTCCCAGTTCACTTATTACTGCCAGCTTGAATGAATACATCACTATGTCCTTCTGGTTTTACTTATTTGGAACTATAGATACATATCTGTCTGTATATACAGAAAGAGAGAGTGTGAGACAACATCTTAGATTTTGCTCTAGAGCTGATGGTGCTTTTTATTAGGTCAGTTAACAAAATTCAATAGCAAGATAGACTGCTTCATATTTTCATATGTATTTTCTATTCTGTGTGGAATTATAGATGTTAAAACCATTTTGATATCAAACTATAGTCCATACTGGTAGAAAGACAAAGTCAAAGCTCAGGTAGAAGAGCTGGTAGCATAAACATTAAATTTTTGCTTGTTAATTCTAATGCTTTGGACTCCTAGACTCTAAAATAAAAATTAATCAAAACCAAAAAGCCATGATAATCATGTAGATGATGGCAGGAAAATCTTATTCAAAACAAGTCATTGAAGGGTGTTTCCAAAGGGGTCTTGTTCTTAAATCTATGATTAACAGAAATATGTATATTATTTCTCTATACTAAAGGAACACCAACTCATTTTGAAGGTAAGCTAAGAACAGATCAGCTTCATATAGGCCATATAAATTAGTAGATAAGTCACCTAGTTGAACATTCTGAATAGGAGACAGAATTTGAGCAACACCAAAAGCATATCAGTTAGAGAAATGTCAAAATCTAACAGTCTGAAGAGAAATACAGGATTTTGAGGGGCACAACCCATCATTAAATTAGTTTTAAAAGCATTATTTTTATTGTAAAAAATTTACTTTTTTCCCCATCTTTTGTCCTTTGTTTGTGAAAATGTCAGATAGTCAAAGTCAAAAGACATAGAAATTGAACAAATCACAGAAATGTTGGAAGTTTTCCTCAGAATTGCTATACTTATTTTCTGTGATTTTTTTTTTGGCTATTGCAGTGTCTGATGCAACACACAATATCAAACACAAAATATTTATATACAACTAATAGCTGAGCATGATCACTAGGATTTAGGTATATTGTTTTGACCATATAATCTAATAAGAAGGGTATTTTTGTGAATGTATGTGTCAGATATGGGTCCTGCACTGAAATTGTTCCATCTCTTTCTTGCTCTTTGCTCTGATGAGAAACTGCTATCACACACCACAAATGTTCTTTTTCAAATTTTTTTCAGTTATCTGAAAAAAAAATACAGCTCAGAGAAATCTCTATATAAATAACCACTGCTTATTACCAAGATTCAGGATACTAAAACTCTGCTGAATTTTCTCTGAACACAGGAGTAAAATTTTCTGTTTTTTTCAGTGAAAACTCTCAATATTCAATTGTCTCTACATTAATAATTTGTGCACGCATGTAGTTCATATTTTTCAGAATAATTGGGGGAAAAAAGAGCAGACATTACAGACAATTACACGCAACATGTAAATAATTTCAATTTTCTTTTCAGACCAAATCGGCCAGACAGGTGGCCTTGGAAACAGCATTGTTGACTAAAAGTCAGATATTCAAATAAACAGAAAAAGAACAAACAAATTACAATTTTTAAAAAAGGAGATCAGAAGCATTCCATGCACCAGCAACCACCTAAGACTGAACCCGTAAGTGCAGATAAGCAATACTGATGTGTGCAAGAATTCTGGGGTTTTTTGTGGTTTTGTCTATTTTTTTTTCTCAATTATTTCTAGCAAGAATAAGATTGAAAGCTAGAAATATTTAGGTACTATTTTCTGAAATGTTTAGATGCTGCAGCCAGAGTTGTGAGTTGTACTGCTTTCTACAGCTGGGTATAACAAATACTGTAGCCTTTAGCTCTTGTAGTGAGAAATAAAAGCCCAAAGCAACTCCCACAAACCCCAAAACTTAAAAAAAATACTAAAAAAAAAAAAATAAAGACAAGAAGTCATAAAATTAAGAAAAATGAATCCATGATTATTGATGACACTCAACTCATATCTGGTTTTTTAAGTGACTTGAAGTCTCACTGCATTACTTGAGGGGAGGGTTGCTCAGGGAATGATTCTGCTTTAGGGCAATGCTTTCCAGAGCTGCTGCAGATACATAACATGAGGTTACACACTCTAAGCTTGCTTTGTGATCCAATCCACAGAAGGAGGCGAAACTAGAGGCATTGGACTTTTTAGTCAAGTTTGTTTGAGCTAACAGTGTATGGTGTCTTCTGGTTTACAGTAAAACAGGAGGTGGTGTAAGCTCCACAGATGCCACTCACAACCTCCACCTGACTTCTGGGAGCCAAGTCAGAAGGAGAAAGGCATAATAAGTGAAAAGTGTGGGTAAAAGAAAGCATTATTTCAGGAATTATCAAGCAGATAAGGAGACATTTGTCTTTGAAGGACCTGAATATATTATTCCTGTGCCTACATGCACATCATGTATTTCTGACCCAAAGGGCTCAGTATTTCCAAGCCATGCCATGTCTTCCTCCTTGCATCTAAAAAGTTAAAAGCAAGTTTAAGAGAAGTATTGAAATATCAAAACCATTATTAATCAAATAAGTCCTTCAAACCAATGCTATTCTTGACAGATGTTGAATATTAAATGAGGCTAGGCACAGACGTGACTGAGAGCCTGAAGCTTTGCCCTTCCAAACAGTGCCTGGAGGAAGAGTTCCTGGCCACTGAAGTAGTCAACCAGTACCTGACAAGCCATTCATTAAAACGGAACGGTTTATTAATGTCTCTTCTTGTGTCAAGGTTACCACATAAATCAAGTTACAAAACCCAAGACCTTTAGAAAGATGAGTAGAGCAATTTGATCCAGAAAAATAGCAAGCTGTAAGAATTGCTTGAAAAAATAAAATAAATAAACCTTGAAATATAATAATAATCACCACATAACTGACATAGCCTAAGTACATCGGGGTTCAACAATGAAGTCTTTATAAATTGTTATTAAATATGTCTAAAACCAAAAACTGTTCTTAGATGATACTGCACATTTATTTTAGAGGAAAAATGTTCTTTAGAAATCTTTAGGAGGAAAATATTAAAAAGTGACAAATATAAATCTACTGTGAACTTTAAAGAGAAACTATGTTCCATAGAACAAGACAGTGCTCACAGCTACTGCACAGAACTTTTATGTTATTTTCTTAAAAGCTATGTTTGTTTTCTCTGGTGGGTCCTAGTAGATGAAGTGTGTTATAGTCCTGTCGTGTTATAGTCCTATAGCAAAAGTGAAGGATGTTTGTCCCAACATTTGTGGCCAAAAGCTACATTAAATACAGTCAATTACTTTCATTTACAGGGGAAAAAAAAGATAATATGGCAAGCAAGTTTTCAACAGAACAATGAAGTTCTTGTGCCTACAGGCTACATGGAACATAAATTGCAACAGAGTGAGAAAAATGGACTTCAAAAGTACATTTATTTTCTCAAAACACCTGACAGTTACTTGTAATCCACCTACTTTGCTGAAAATCCTATTGTTGACAGCCTTAAAATGGTGAGTATTTTTCAGTGCCATAGATATACCTGGTTAAAGTGATTATTAACACCCACTAATACTTTTATAAATTAAATAACATTGTTTTTTCCTCAAATGGAATTTTACACAGCTGGCTAAAAACTTGTAGTAAACCTCAAGGACTTCAGATTGCACAAATAATATTTAGTAAAATATTCAGTTCTGTAAGCTGCATTTTTTTCGGTTGGTTTTCTCTGACTTTGTGAAATATATCTTCTGGGCAGCTGCCTTAGCTTTGTGCTACTGCAGAGAGAGTAAACTTCTTTTCTGCTGACTAGGGCTACATGATCTCACCTGAGGTTATGTTACCAGCATCTTTCACTGCAGATCCAGCATGGGGCAATATATGTTCTGTTTCAACACTGAAACAATGAGAGTTGGCTGAGTATCAAATCAGTCATTTCCTTGAGCTACTTTGTTTAAACATCATCACTTGTGGGTGATGTTCTTTTGAAGTTTCAAACTTTCTTTCAAAGTTTGCTTGGGCTGTGCATGTCTTTCAGATGTGAAAGATTTTTCTGGAAAGCAGGCAAAAATCATTCATGAGAATGCAAGCTTTTTTTGCTTTCTGGTAGACCAATTCTAACCCAAATTTTCTGAAATGCATTCAAGTAAAGACGATAAAATTTAGAAAGACTTGACATTTTAACACTGTGAATTAAGTGCAGGTAAAGGTGTAGGAGTTTGCTTGTAGATTATTCAAGACAACATGTCAGGACTAGGAACTAAAAGAAAATATGTGCAGCTCTGAGTGGAAAGAAAGAAACTTTGTATCTTTGGGACTACTGACGACTATGTATCATCAATGTCTATAGTGAACAAAAATAGATGGAGCAGCAGCCTGTCAGAAAAATGCATGCAATAAACTATGCTATGAGGTCAATAAAGAATTGTCGAGATCTAGAACCTACTGCTGATACAGCAAAGAATCTATCAAGATCAAGCCAAAACACATTAACCCTTTCCTAGAGAGCAAGTAAAATTACTCTCCTACAGTCTTTCTTCTAAACATATTTAATGTTGATGTAAACAAGGCTGCAAGCTACATATTTTTTTCTGAAGGGCTAGGATGCGATCCAAATATTTATCCAAAATACACACATGAAAGTGTACTACATATTTCTAAGTATATGTATAATATATATATTTTGAAGATGAGCTAAATATATTGCCTTTTCTTAAAACCACAGAAAAACACATAAAGTTAGCTGATTTAGACTTGTATGGGAAAACTGTTTACTCTAGAGTCTAAGCAATGTAACCAAGCCAAAAATCTGAATCCAATTTAAAAAGCAAATAGCAAACCAAATGTATCATTAACTGAAGAAGTGTTCTAGCTGTTCAACCAAGTTAAAAAATAACCTCTTAAAATTTGAAACAAAAACATATTAATATATGAGTGCAATGCAGAAAACAACCATTACATGGATCATACCAGACAAACCATTATATAGCCCTCAGAGGTCCCACTCTGCAAAACTAAATTAAAGCAGGCATTTAAAAATGTTGAAAACCTGTTCCAGTTAGTCTGACTTGAGCAGATTAATTCAGATGCAAACAGCTTTTCATATAACTTGCAAGGAAGACTTTTTGTAGACAATTATATTTCAAAGTGCTATAAAATATATATGGTGAGACTGAAATATCAGCATTTCCAGACCATTTCCTTACTGCTTTTACAAATGCTTTAGAAATCATGTGAGAAACAACCTGGTCATCAAAAGGACAGTCAGAGTCTATATTTAAAATGAAAATAAATAAAATCTTCCTTTCAATGTGTAAACACAAAAACCCTTCATTTTCGCTTCACACTTTAAAAATATTTTTTTTTCAGGTCAAGTGATTTTTTCCAGAATAACTGTGTTATCCTTCTCACAGACTGAACACCACAGCCATTATTCTGTAGGGCAGATTTCAAGTACCAGTTCTTTCTAAGATAATGTCTCTTTTTTCTGAGAAAATTCACAATGAGTGCATCCTGGGAAATAGTGTCGTTCAGACAAGTTACTGATTACTGGTACTCCAAATAGCTCAGTTGATAATGGCATACTAGTAAAAAATATCCCTGACTCAAAGACAAGTATGATATAATTTATTACAGCCCATGTGGGTTTATTACCAAAATATTCTCTATTCAAATAAGGAAAAGGAAAAAAGCCCACCACTGTCATCTGAAAGCATATTAGACTATACCAGAAGGCCCAAAACTGATGAAAAGACAATGAAAAATTCCTCAGAAAACATCTTGATTCCAGCTTTGCCAGGCATACAGCTATTGAATACCACAGTCAATTAAAGTTAACCCTGTTACTCCAATACTCAATTAGTGTGCCAGCTGTATCATGCATAAACTGTCTGGAATGATCCTTATACACCATTCACCATTGTTTGATAGTTTTATGTTGCCACTTCTGACTAATTACGGAGGCACTCACCTCTTTTTATGTTTCCAATCAATAAGTTAGTCTTTTCCTAATGGAAAAATTCATAATACAAGCAAATTCTGTCATTTCTGCACAGCCAGCTGGCATATGAATACATCTGTACCTACAAAACCCAGCAATTTCCTAAACATTTGAGTGCACATAAACTTGTAAGCATTTACAAAAAAAAATTAAAATGCAAGAAGAAATGTTTCATCAGCACAACCAATAGCTGTAAACAAGTTCATAGACAACGCATTTTGCTATTAACTTACCTACATTTTTGTGTGTCACATTGCCAAATTGTCATAATATTTACCTCTGAAGTAGTTTTCCAATAGGGATAATGCTGAAACACTAATATACATGCATACAATGTCAAACACTTTGGGGTTTGAACACTATTAATGTAGTGAAATAAGATAATAACTCAGTTAAAGCAGGACAGCTAATAATGCCCAGGGTGTGTTTGATCCCTGTACAGGCCATTCCCTTGGGAGTTGGGCTTGATGCTCTTGGCGGATCCCTTCCAACTCAGAATATTTTGTGTGGGATATGCCAGTGCTTCAAGTAGCTAGAATATATTTATAGTTTATATATAGTTTTATATATATATACACATATATATAGTTATATAAATTTCATCTTTTCATTCCTTTCCCCATAAATTATACACTCCAAATTAGCTGCTTCTTAGCACAAATAGAAATAAATAAAAAGTACAATTTCACTTTAATTGCAGTTGAAGAGAACCAAATCTTTCTTCTAAACCCAGAAGAAATTAATTAGAGAGAAGAGAAATCATCCTTTGAGATAGGAATAGGTCAACCAGTAAAAGCACCATTAATTTGTAAAATATCTTAATTTCAATGAACTGCCATATATCAATTTTGTCATTTTTATTTGGTGATACAACAGTACTATAACAGTTTCACAGTGTTGGGGAAAAGAAACATATTTTAAATAGATACCAGTTTCCAAACTGAAAACTCAAAACAGCTCCTGAAAAACTTCAACACTAGATACTTAAACATTTTTGTAACTTTGGCAAGGCACAGCTTTTTGGGTTGCTTTTAATTTCTGGTCTTAGTTTGGATGAAGCTGATGCTAATTTTCAAGCCATTTCAATTACAGTTAGGCAAAAATTCCTAAGACAAAGGGATTTTCAAAAATGTTCTTTCAGTGATGTAAAGGCTACTCTGCCACATTCCTTAGAGTAGCTTCAAGGAAGCACACCTTAAAGTTTACAAGAATTTCTAAGTTCTTAGATGGGTCAAATAACCTTTTTCTACTACTGAGTTTGAAATCCTGGTTTAGGATTGAAAGCTAATATCTTGTAAATCATCAGGCACAGTCTAAGGTGAAAAGTTCTTTGTGTGCCCATAAGAGTGCTAATCACAGAATGGTTTCTAGCATGGTCTTTCCACCACTTTGTTCAGGCAAAAAAATCATGTATCACTCCTAGAAATGTTTAGAAATGTTGCCGTCTTACAGTCCACAGCCATTCAGAACTGGTGAGAGAATGCCAGTTTTGTCCTAAAGATGCTTGATCTGCACTTATATTGGAATCTCTTGTGCAATGCATTGCTAATTCTATTTTCATAAAGGTGAACAATGAGCTTGGTAATAAAGTTCCTGGAAAAGCTAAATTGCAACTAGGCCCAGTGGGTGTCAAGTAAGAGATGCTCTTCCATTAGACACACATGCAGCTGTTTTGGATGAAGAGATCTCAGTCATCAGCATGTAATCTCTCATTTTTAACATACCTTGAAGCATGACAGCTCTGATGCTTGAATATTGACAATGAAAAAGATTGTGCAGCACACTGAGGTTCATCCTTTTCTTGTATATTATTTTCCCAAGACATACACAATCATTGTTTGAATGACCCTAGTGTTTTCTGAGTTCACAACTTTGCCCTGTGGGGACTTCTCACATTCATAATTCAACAACTGAATGTTTCTCATCACCTTGCATGAATTTATTATTGTTTCACTTCTATTACTCTAGTGACTTACCTATCTGTAACCACACAACCACCTGAGTATCCTCAGGTATACTTTTCAAAGTGACGTTGCATTTTTTATTCTTATTAATACTGGGGCTTTAGGTAATGCTTTATTTTGGAGCTTTAATTTGTTCTTAAAGTAGCTGTCAATCAGCCAATCTACCTTTGTACTGGGCTGGGTCCAGCTAGCAGATGCAGACAATAAATAAAGAAGAAAGCATAAAGAAAACCCCTTCAGAAAAACTGGAACTTCAAAGCATTGAATCATCCTCACAAATTTTGAAGTGAAGATGCACAGAGCTACAGTATATTTCATCTGGAGTTGTGTGCAGAGGGACAAAGTCACCCTTAAAAGTCTGAATGGTTTCAATGTAAGACTCTCATTCATACGTGTGCTCCAAATGTGGGTCATAACTGGTTCATATTGGTTTGGCGTTTTTGTCAGTGAAAAAGTTGTGCACATAAAATTACAAGAGTCCTAAGAACAAACTGTTTGTCCTTATAACAGCCAGCAAAGACCTCCTATTCATTAATCAAGTCATAAAATCTTTTGCATTCATATTCAAATGATCATTGTATTTGATGAATTTCATTCAACAAACATTATTAACTAAAGTGTTTTCTGACTTGACACTTGACAGCATTTTCAATTTAAAAGTTTCAGAAGATTTCAGAGAGGTTGGAAATACTATGAGTAATCTTCAACACTTTTTTACCTCCTAAACTTATAACAATACCAATTTATTTTGGTTTTAATGTAAGAAACAGAAAATATATTGACTTTAGGAATTAAAACACAGTGAAAAAATAAAGAAAATCAGCTCTGTCTACCGACATTCAGTGCTCTCCATGTCATACTACATTTCTTAGTTGAATATGACACTATTTCTGGAGATTTTGTAACTTTATTATTATTACACCTCTTTATCACTGTTAATTACATTGTGTCAGCATTTCTGTTATAAATTCAAAGGCTTAAAATTATTGAAAGATCTTTATAAAATCCATAATTTTAAATAAAAATTAGTAAAAACACAACAAAAAATCTAGATAATAGATTGAGGAAGATATTTGTGCAATAAACATTTTTTTCTTTTTCTTTACCAATATTCAGTGGTTTGATCTTACCAAAGAAAATAATGTTCTTAGAAACCTTATTAACCAAAAAACCCCAAGCAAACACCAAAAAAAGGAACAACAAAGAAAAATACAACATACAACTGCAGCAAGGTATTAGAGTATAATATTAACCTATCAAATTAAGACAAAATATTCCAATATTAGAATATCTCCTATTACAATTTTTGTATCATTTAGGTTTGTCTCCACTTCTACTCTTTCCTTCAATCAGCAAAAAATATGAGCAGTTCTCTGGTTCAAGTGTTTGTTCCAATGCAAAGCAAAAAAAGAATAAAGTCAGATCTTTGCAAGTTTGAAATGTTTGTATGGTAGATCACAATCACAGTCATCATTTTCCCCCCTTTTGTTTTAAAGGTTACAGACAAACATTCGTACACTCTAGAGAAAATGTAAGGTAGAATATAAAGAAATAAATTCTAGTTATATTTCCAGTTCTAGATTTAATGGAATCCATATTGAATACTGATTTACAATCTGAAGAAAAGATATACACCGTCTGCCAATACTTAGGACCTGATTATGACCATTACAATGCTCTGTCTTCCCCCCTTGATTTAGTGTTTTCACAGACAAAACCTTCTGTGGCCTTTGTGTCTGTGAAATTTGTCCTAGAGAATTATAGGTGTATATAAAATGGTATGTGATTTTCAGAAACCTGGAAATGTGGTTATAGCTACACTGAAGCAGCTGTGCTGCTGCCGCACCAATGACATAGTGTGCTACTTCCTGAAAGTTCTGGATTTCCTGTGCATTCTCTGTACAGGTGTTTTGCACAGCTGCAAGGAAAATCAAAATCACTGCACAAAGTAAAACACACCTGTATTCACATAAGCAGTAGGTTTCAGGCTTCTTGTCAACGACTTTTCTTCAAAAAGAATAATGAAGAAAAATATAGATTTCTTTCATTAACTATGGTAAATTGCTCAGTCAGTCCTTAAATCTGACTGCATGCCACGAGGAAAATAAGGCTCTTCAGTTTGACTTTGAAAAACATATCCTCAGAACATGTCCAGGAGACTAGGATACCAAGATCTCCAGCCTGTCAAGCCAATATTGTGATGTCTGACAGGGAAATAATATCTTCACAATCATTTGATGGTAGGAGAAAAAGATTCTCAAATGTCCAAAACTAGGTAATTTTAAAAGTTTCTGCCTTCATAATTTTCTCATGTGTTGTAATTGCAGTTCTTATTCAGATCTTAATCTTTATTGATGGCAGGTGATACTATGCGGTCTGAAAAAGACTTACAGGCTGTAATAGAAATTGTGTCATTCAGATGACTGACAGTTCTTTCATTGGTTCTTATCTTTTGGAAAAACAGCCTGAGCTCATCAGCACAAGTCAGCTTTTACCCTGGAAATAATAATCATTGCCATGCTTAGCAAAATACATTAGCTTGGGCACAGAACAATATTACTGTACCTCTCTACCCCTGTGTCTTCCAAGATGGAGCTGGCATGCATCTGGCTGAGTCAAACCTTGGAGTTTATTACATTTCAGTAGACTCAGATCACAATAGCTTGGTACCACACAAGGTACTTACAGTCAAATTCATCCTTCCAAGATATTGTCTCATGGAAGTGTCATGAAGACCTCCATTACTTTCTCTGGAAAAAAAAAAAAAAAAAAAGAAAAGAAAGTGTTTTCCATTAAGTAGATTTTGAGCACAGAGTCACAGTCCTCCTGTCAGAGAGCCTACTATTGTGTTTTCAGATTTTTAAAGGCAAATTGGCCCTACAGGGAAAAAATCTCCAGAAATTACCTCTCCTGGAAAACAGGCTGCACAGATACAACTTTGAGGACTGAGTAATTGGATAAAGAGTTTTGCTGTGTTTTAAAATACATCAGTTTTCCATTCAAGGACAATGATTAGTCAAGGTCATACTGCAGAAGTTGAGAAGAGGCATAACTTTTGAGATGTCAGAAATGTATGGAGGAACTAAGATCTCTAAGACCTTAAGAAGCTGTAAAATACTACTCTGAGTGTTTTCAACGTGTAGAACATATGCTTTATGACTGTTCCAAGAAATCGTGTCTTTTCTTTAGAAACCTGTAAAAACACAAAGTCCTTTAAGTTACAGACTCATTTGACCTACAGGTAATTTGAATTAAAAAACATAGTTTCTAGTACTTAGAAGTAATTAATGGTTTCCAAGTTCTACTATGTGCACCTCTGGATAAATGGCAATTTTATCTTGAAGTCATTCAATTATAATTACAAATAAATAAAGGATTAATATTAAAATATAATGATTTTAGTTTAAGTGATGAATAAAGGATTGCAAGTACAATTACAATAGAATTACTAACATAAAAATATGCTATTTCAGCAAAAATTAAAATTTTTTAGAATCTTATTGTAATTACAAGATCAGTTTTGTGGACAAAATCCACATAAATTAACATTATCTTATGTATTCAATTTAAATTGCTTAGATACTGCATTGTTATTAAAATGATGAAAAAATACACCCAGAAAGTCCAAAGACTACATCAGTTGTAGTACATCTAGTCAACTGACCTGCAGAGCAATCAGAAATAACATTGAAAGGAGTGATTACAGAACACTGAATTCGTGAGTCAATAAAAGCCAATAAATTTTTGGAGATTCCTTAGCTGCTGCCATCTGGTCAGCTATTTCTTAAAATTTGAGGCATGACTGCATGCTGAGTTCAAAGTAATTAATATAATATTGAGGCCTCATACTAGCAGAATTATAGGGTTAATAAGACACTAAATACTGTGCGATCTTACAAATAAAATTTTAAATGTGTTTTCAATCATTCCTGCCTACTGCAAGCAATACTGGGATTTCTGTAATTTTGTCTTTGCCATTTGTAGAATCAGGGACAAAGAAATTTTTTTTTTTTTTTTTATCCTGGGCTTATTAACATACATAGGAAGAAAATTAAATATATTTTGTTCTTGCTACTGCTCTATGGACAAAGATGAATGCATTTTTCACTAACTTTTCTGCTGTTGCCAAGCAGAGATGAATATTATCTTATCTTTTTTGTTTTACTTAACACAATCCTACCTCAAGATGAAGTCAAGGCCAAGGGCAGACAAATATTTCATACGGCAAAGAAAGATAAGTAAATACTCACCATAGGTGTATTTGTTCCTGCATGGAGAAGCTAGTAAGAATCATGTGAAGAAAGCAAGTGTGTACACATCTTTTGATTATCTCTTTAAATTAGCATTCTTATTAGGTGCACTGAAACCATTTTCCACTATCTGGAAAAATCCTGTAAAGAATTCCTGCTCTGTACTGAGTTGGTGCTACTGCCCTTTCCTCACAAAGAGTACTTAAAAGGCTGGGTACATTATAACAAACACAAGGACTTCATTATATTATTGAGGGAAAAAAAGGAAAACAGTTAGTAATGTGTTCAAAGAAATATTTTATCTTTCTCAATGAGCTTAGTAATGCAAAAGTTTACATTTTAGGGTCTAATGCTGCATATCCTTTATTCATGAAAGTTACTTAAATGGAACTATTTTTGTGAGCAAAATTGCTTTCAACTGGACTTGAAGATAGAATTCTTAGCAACTCCTTAATATGAATTGATACAAAGATAGATTTCAAAGTATTCATTACATGAACAGGAAAGTTCAAGTACAGAACTGCTTCTGAATATTCTGCTTTCACAGCATTTTGATGTAGGTTTTTGTTCTAGTTTGAGAGTGAAGAAAATATATGCAAGGACTTAAAATGTAGTCAGATTTTATCTCCAGATTTGATTTTATCACTGTTGGTCCAATTCTGCCATTATCTCTGGGCAGATTCCAGGGAAAATCACTCTATGTATATGTCTATGTCTGTTTGTGTGTGTGTGCATGTGTGCATTTCTCCCTCTGTTAATTTGTGTTGTGTTCCCCTGTCACTGGGTCCTTTGGTGTTCAACAGAACAGATTCCAGCACTGATCAAATGTGACTTGGAAGAGGCTTCCTATGGAAATGGAATAAGCTGCCCAGGAAAGTGGACAGAGCACAAGCCTGGCAGAGTTTAAATAAGATCTGGATAATGCTCCCAGGCACATGGTGGGAGTCTTGGGGGTGTCCTGAACTGTGGTGGTCCTTGTAAGTCCCATTCATCTTAGGATACTCTTATGACTTGAACTCTGTAATGACTTCGCTTTGAGGTGTGGGATATCCCTTATCTGACCATGCCTTCTATATAAACCACCTTCAACATTCCACCACTGCTCTGATTTGCTTTGCTTTTGGGTCTTTTTCTGTTTTGTAATGAGGGTTTCTTACTGCAGTTTTAAGTCACATTTTATAAATATTAAAAAGAGTGCAGAATATCTGTTAAGACTTGGAATTCCCGCTTAATGATTTCATAAAGAATATGTCTTTAAAAGGCAGCTTATTTGAAATTATATTAATTGTGATGGCAATACTAGCCAAATGGAAATAGTTTGTAAAACTTCAGTAACAGTAAGGTTAAAATAACTCCTAGTTAATAAACAACTTCTATAAGTTTCCTGAATAACAGATAAGTAGAAAGTGAGTAAAAACCAAGCTGTTACAAGCTTTTATTGTCAAACATATTTTCAAAATATGCTTTGCTCACCCAATTACTTGAATTCTTTACAGGTTAATGTTAAGGACCTTGCTTTAAAAATGACGTTTTGCTTATTTAAAAAAAAAAAGTATAAATAAACAAAAAATGCATTTTATGGTATTTATAGCCACATTATGACAATCACTGATGGCAGCTTAACTTTCATTTATGCAAAGTTTATGCACATAAGACTTTAATAGTTCTAGAATAAAGGAACTAAAAATAAATCGAATTACAACAGTAATCAAGCCGCTATTATATTTTGGTGGAACTATTTCAACTATTGTTAGTGCCGCATTTCTAAAAGGTCGTAAAATAAATTTAATTTTTTTCAAGAAAGAAAACACAATAGAAATTACAAATATCAAAGGAATAATCTAAGCAGTTGTAGACAAATCCTCAGCCCATTATCCAGATAGTATAGTGGCAGTCTGACCTGTTTTACTGTTCCAAATGATTTCATCAACTGTGACTGAACTCTACTGAATCTCACAAGAGGTCAGGAAATTTTCAGCTAAAGTCTCATATGGTACTGAAAGATGGGTGAATATTGTGGAAACCCCCAACAGGCGGAAACTGACATCCTAACGGCATCATCAGATGTCAGAAAATTTGCACTAACAGGAGCCAGTGAACATACTCTTCAGTAGTTTCAGCTGTTCTTTAACTGGTTGTGTGTGAAGCACACATCACAGTGGCTGGAAAATTATCAGTATAGAAAAATATTCTGCTTTATCTCACATGGTTTTCACCAGGAAAATCATATTTCCATAAGAAATAACAATATAAGCATTTCTATGTAAGGAACACAAAATGTCATTTTGTTGGCCAGAAAAAGAAGGAAAAGCAAATATGCATTTTATCAATATTTCTTCATAGGAGACTTTGTCTTATGGAAAAAATTATTTTAATTTCTTTTTTATATCTTCCAAAGATGCTATGTTAGGAGCAGAGAAATTGATTAAAGCAATTCTCAAAAGCAAACTTATAAAAAAATATTCCAGAAGTTGTGAATCTCTTCCTGCCTTTCTTGGAGTAATTTATATTATATTGGTTATTTTTGTAATATTAATTTGATTTTAATGCAGAATTTTAATTGACTCAAAAAGAAAAAGAAAAAAAGGAAAAAAAAATTAGTGATGATATTACTTCTTTGTTACAGTCCACAGAAGAAACAACATTTCTTTGTTCATGTAATCATGCTCAAGTAATGGGTTCAAATTCCAGACATATACAGGACAGTTTTTCTATGTAGCTGGGTAGATTAAAAAAAAAAAATCTAGTTGTACCTGTATAGGATGCACAGCTGCTGGCCGCCATACCTGCATTGACCACTAAGGATTTTATTCAGCTGCTGGCCACTAACAGCTGATACTATCTTAGATGCCTTAGTATATGAGGCTGAGGACTGATAAGAGACTCAACTGTATATATACACTTGTGGAAAATTCAGATGTTTGAATTAGACACTTGAGAGGACGTGGGATGTTTTGTGTCATGGCAGAAGGAAAGAGCTGCCTAAGGCTGGCTATCCAAATCAAGGACAATAGTATGAGAAACATTTGACATGTAAGACAAATGCTGAAAATTCAGGTAATTTTTGTTTTTATGTAATTGTAAATAAAAGGAATGCACACAATATTTCCTGATATTCATTTTCAGATAATGGGAGTAGGGAGGAAGAAAGGTGATGTTGATAATTATTCTGTAAGAGTTGCAAAAGCATTATAATGAGCATTACTGACAAACTGTGTAGATCATCCAGTTTACTTTCTACTCTTAAGCAAAGTTAATTTCAAGTAAAATCACCTTTTTTTCCTATTTATGAATAACAGCTAGTCAAATTCCAATGAAAACTCTTTCCAAATGGATAAAATCCAAGAAGGATTTCAGAGTAATTACTCAGAGCTAATCAGATTTGATCTGTAAGCTGGGATACTGGCTACTTTCGGCAGATATTTTCTTCTCGTAGAACTATCTACAGCCCATTGAAAAAAATAATGTAATCTTGGTTAATGCTTTAGAAGGAATGTCTTTCACCCCTGAAACGTAAACACTTTCTGGTACATATTTCTTTCAGTCATATACCAGTTTGGATGCTATCAACAAAACAATTATTTAATTCAAAGAATGTTTGTACATTGTAACTACAACTCAATTAAGCACTTTTCGCACTGCCTAAAATAAAGGTAAAAAACCAAGTGTTGTTGCTAGTAGAGAGGCTATTCTATCACTGACACAATATTTTCAATGACTTTTAGGACTTCACCTTAGCCCTAGACACCTTCTTTCCAGCTGCATACTATAATTAGCATCAGTGCCACAGTGTATTTATTGGTTTTGCATGGCCAGGCTTTGATAACTGCGCAGGGAACAGGGGTGGCTTCTGTGAGATGGTGCCAGAAGCTTCCTCCATGTCCAGCAAAGCCAATCCCTGGCAACTCCAAAGGTGGACGTGCTGGTCAAAGCTGGGCCAATTATGGTGGTAATGCCTCTGATAACATATTTAAGAAGAAGAAAAAAAAAGTTATTTCAAAGATGCAATTGTGGCCAGAGAAGAGTGAGGTGAGAATAAGTGAGAGGAACAACTCTGCAAACACCAAGGACAGTGGAGAAGGAGAAGGAGGAGGTTCTGATGCTAGAGCAGAGATTCCCCTATAGCCTGTGGTGCAGACCATGGTGAGGCAGCTGTGCCCCTGCAGCCCATGGACATATCCATGAAGATGCAGAAAACCACCTGCAGCCCATGGAGGAGCCCCAAACTGGAGCAGGTGGATGCGTGAGAGGAGGCTGTGACCCCCTTGGAGGCCTGTGGAGAGAGGAACCAACACTGGAGCAGCCTGTCCTTGAAGGACTGCACCCCATGGAAGAGTGACCCATGCTGCAGCAGTTTGGGGAGGAATGCTGTTCATGGGATGGACTCACATTGCAGCAGTTGGCAGAGAGCTGTTGTTCATGAGATGGACTCATGTTAGAGAATTTCATGGAGACCTGTCTCCCATGAGAGGGACCCCATGATGAAGAACAGGAATTCCCAGTCTCCCTGCACTGCTGGGATAGGTGATAGAGCCGGGAAGGAGGGACGGATTGGGGGAAGGTGTTTTGAAGGTTTTGTTTTACTTCTCATTATCCTGCTTTGATTTTGTTAGTAATAAATTCAATTAGCATCTGTAAGTCTAGCCTGTTTTTCCCATGATGGTATTTGGTGAGTGATCTCTCCTGTTCCTTATCTCCACTCATGAACCCTTCATTCTATTTTCTTTCCCTTGTCCAGCTGAGGAGGGGAGTGGGAGAGCAGCTCTGGTGGGTGCCTGGCAGTCAGCCAGTGTCAACTCACTGCACACAGGTAACAGTATAGTGAAGAACATACATATGTAGAAATATGGATAACTGGGAAACCACAGACCGTTTCTGCAAAACTCAAAGTTTCTTATCCTAGAAGGAAATCCTCCTACAGCAATGTATAAATCAGACTAATGATTAAAATACATATAAGAGATTAAAATTAATATGGATTTACTCTGCAAAGGGAAGGACTGTCTGAAAAGATGTATTCTGTGTACCTAAGCAGTGTTAGAGACAGAAGTTTCAATGCAATTTAAGCTAATTTCTCATTTAGTGTGCATTATTCTGCATTGTGAAGCTTTCTGAAAAACTAGAAAGTGAATTTTTCAACGTGTTTTTTAATAAAACTAGAGTAAAAGAGGGACTCCAGGAATCACATAATGGACTCCAGCTTTAAACAAACATTCATTCTTTGGAACTAGACTACAAGAAGCCTGAAGTTAAAAAAAGCAAAATAAAATGGAATGCCTTTCACACAGACAGCATAAGTGTAAGTGTGAATTTTAGGAACTACTCAAGAGTTTTTAAAAGAGTTTCTATACTATGATATTAAGTTCTAATATTGGAATAATTGTAAAGACAAGAGGAACTACTGCATATCCAATGGCATCAAACCATCTTTTAATATTGACAGTTGACAAAATGTCAATTCTTCATCTTTCTATTAACCTATGACTGAATAGTCGCCCTTGTATCCCAAGCTCAACATAACTGAGATCAGGGGATTCCAGTTGATAAAGAAACACTTTGAGGTGGTAGGTAGCTGAAATAAATTATAATGATTTTATTATAATGATCATTGTAGAAGGATTTCTCTTTTATTACTCAACACAGTTCTTGTAAACCTCCTAAAAATGCATAATAAATACTTCTCAATTAACTACAAGGACAAGTCCATCTCATCTGTGTAACAAATATTTTATGTAATGTAAATACCTTTACATTTAAAGATAATAAGCTGACTACATTTAAAATTTGAAAATAATTTATTATGCTTCACTTCTTACCTATGTGGGTAATTTTTTTTCCTTAGTGACTGAAAGAAAATAGTGGAATTAACTTCAGATATGATAAATGAGATACTAAATAAATAAGAACTGGGTTTAAAATTCCATCTGATTTTCTGAGTTCTTGAGGAACACAAAACATTAATCATACATTATTGATTCAAGGAGGAAGTGCAATCATTCAAAATCTATAGACCTGCATACATTCAGTTTTGTATCTGGCTCATTGTGTTCAAAACAGTCTGGAGAGAAGTTTCTAACCCTTGGACTAATACTATGAACAGATTTCCAGAAATTATGCCAGTCTTTACTGGGGAGTCTAAATAACTTCCTGCAAACATGCAGGAATGACCAGTTGTATGCACGTGCATGGAGTAAGCACTCAAAGGAGGCTTATTTACAGTGCTTGGGATTCTTCTGAGATTCATCCATTCACTGTCATATCTCCTTGCCTTTTTCTGGAAGACTCTTTATGTTGTGGAAATTATAAATGCTGTCTAACTGAGGATCTTCTTGCAAATATGCCTTTTATGCATGAGGATGAAAAAAGTAGAGGCTGGAAAATATGTAATACTTCCAGATATTGCAAAAACATGAAAAAAAATCTGTCTTCAAAGGCCTTGTTACAAGACCACTTACAAATATTAATGTGTACAAGATAGTTCACAAAAATCTGTTTGTTGGTAAGTAACTTCCCCTTCCTTTGTTATCAGTGCACTTGTCAATTGGAAATAACCAAGACGAGATGCTGGCTCTAGCCATATTGCTTTAGCATTCTTTTTGCATTGATGTAGTGTCACTTTTGAAATTATGCCAGGCTAAAATAAGCCCCACTTTTCTGGCTTGGAAAATCTGGCTCCCCCATCTTCATCGCCTACCTGAGCTGGGATTGGTGTAGCTTTTGGCAAGCACAAATGAGACTTTTCACCCAAATACCTGAATATATATTTAAGCAAATCACATGCACACATACGAACATATGTGCCAAATACCATTGATTTTACTGGTGTATTATATAAAACAGTATTTAAAATTCAGCTTCATATCCTTTTCCTTATTTCCATTCTGCCTGTGTAAAAACTCTACTATCTAAAAATATTTTTCCCTACAGGATAAATTATATATGACCTTTTTGCTTGTCCATCTCTCTTGAGACATAATAAAGACATGATAAAGATACCATACTCATTATTTTCAAATCTGTAGAAATAGTGCTAATTTTATACACTCAGTTAAAAAATGCTGTCTTAGGATGTTGGAGGGACTTCTTTTGGTTTTTTTTTTTATTGTTAAAGTATTGACTAATGAGAACTTGTGTTACAGTGTACAAGAGTGGATTTCCATTTTTTGTTCATACAGATTCATAATGAGTTTCAGCTGCAACATCTAATCTGTACACTTAATCATTTCACTATTAGTAATCTCTATATAACCATAACCTTCATTTTTACATCTGTATTTTCTAATTATTTCTTTTAAAACTCTATTTCATAATTGCTGGGAGATTCTGGGAAGTAATGTTCAAAAAGGGAGTGTATTAATGTGCAGCTTAGACTGTGAATTTTTCCTGCCTGAACTGACCGGGTGAGTGAGATGCATTGAATAGTTGTATTGAGTTTTGAAGCACAGGAGAAGGTAAATGAAAAATAGGAAGGTAAGGACTTAAGTGAGGAACAAGAAAGGCTAGAAAATTCATGTGTACTAAACATGTGCCAAGTAACTTGCCATTAAACACAATAAAAATTAGAAGGGATGTCATTTTCCATCTGACTCCATTTATCTGATAATCAACACTTTTTATACTCATAATCCTGAACTCTCATTTTAAATCAACATTAGTGAGATGATCAGGCTGTTTTACTAGCACCTTATGGACCTTGCCAAGAGAAGTCATTTTCTCACATCATTTGCTTGCAGTATCAGTCCATTGTTTCATCCTGACCAGACTGGTATAGCACTGCCTCTGTCTCACTTGTTAGTTTAAAATTATACAGATGGATAAATTAAAGTGCTTTGACATTCCAGCACTCAGTTTTTAGCTAAGGAATATGCTTCTGATTGTCAGTAACCAAAACAAAATATTAACATGGTTTCAAAATACTAACATTTATTCATTTCAACAAAACTAATTTTTTTTTTTTTTACTGCTCACATAGAATTTTATTATGCTCTTCTCTATCTTTTATTATTCAGCTTGTGCATGCAAAGCACATTGTTACTGTCTTCTTTTTAAAATAACACAATGAGGTTCATTTTGACCTTTAAATCAGTGAGAGTTATGCCAGAAGCAGCAGTCTTGTGTGACTTTTTTTGAGGAGGCTTGTGTTTCATACATACAGGGTTTGCTACTGTTGAGTCTCAGACTTCTGGTCTCCATCTCAAGTTTTAAAGCACATTATGGTATGCTGCATGTGCCGACCCCAGCTAAAACTATGCCAGCATTTCCATAATAAAAGCTCTCATTTCCAGAAGTTCCAGCTCTACATTCAGCTGTAAAAATGTGCAGTAGGCTAAAATTGGATATACGGGACTTCAATCTGGAATTAATACAAATGAAGAAATACATTCCACTTGATTCCTGGAGTTCTTTAAAAAGTAGCAGTTTGAGAAATCCCTTATTGCCTTCTCACCTTGTAAACAAAAAAAACAATTTAGCTTTTTTTAAATTGTTATGGCATCGTGATGAGCCTGTTTCTGCTTCCACAGAAGTCTTGCTTTATATCTTAGGCATGGATATTTGTTTTCATATATACAGCAGAGGTGAACATATGCAGTTGTTTACTGAGAAGAATTTAAAAATAACACACTGTCATCCTACCTACGTAGGTCACTGCTACTGATGGTTTTAGCTCATCAGAATCCTACTTCTGCAAAATCAGGGGTGTACATCAGTATATCATTTTGGTTTCTTGGCAGGGGCTAGACTCACAATGCACTCTGTCTTAAAATAGTTATGAAAAACCTTGTAGGTTTTGCTTTACTTACTGTGTTGTATGAAGTTCTTTACTTAGAATAAAGTTAGAAATAACACTAATAAAGAAATTAATTTGTGGCAAGTCATCCTATTTCCCTGTATAATTCCATGAGGTTGCCTAGGCACATTGTCAGTGCTCCTGTGTCACGCACCTTGCCTGCCTAAATGCCACATTCTGACTAAGATGATGTACTTTCTGTTTATGTGGATTTTCTCTCTGACAAGGATATCTGTAATTTATCCATCCAAGAACTTAATATATATAAGTTCCAGAGAATTAATTGCACTCATTCTGCTAGTGGACAGACAAAAATGTGCACAGCATCCCTTCCATAGCCTCCCCCCCAGCCTGTGACTCTTCTGAAGTTGGGGGGCAGGTTTGGAAATAAGGCTCTAGAGGTGCCTGGACCCCACAGTCTGTGCAAAGAAAGCAAAGAGAAACTGCTTATTCAACAACACCAAATCTTAGTCTGTCCACATTGTTGAGAAATGGGAAGTAAATGATGGAATTTTTTATCCACATTATGAACAAGAAAATATCTAGATTAAAAACATACACGAGTCAGTGAGTATCCTGGTGCTAATTGAGTTAAAATTGTGTGGTGAGTCTGTTACAGAGATTTAGAAACAGGTCCTTCCTTCAGTATCAATTGTCATTACATCTGAACACATGTTCCATGACTCTTTCTTGTTATGAGAAAAAGCACAATTATGTGTGTGAAAAATCAAGGTTAAAGCAATCTAGGGCAGAATAATGGAATGACCTAAAACTTTTCTATTACTGATAAGGCAAATGAGCTGCAAGCAAAATATTTTTATCTACCAAATAATTTCTTGTTCTAACATCTGTGGAAATATGCAGATATACTTCAAAGAATTTGGGGCTGTCCCTTGTTACTTCTAAGAAATTTAAAATTAAAAAAAAATTAAAAATACAGGAAAGGTCTCTGGTTTCCATAACCTTAGTTTATATCTATTCAGGAGTTTCAAATAAGGTAACAAACTATGTAAAACAACAAAGATCAGAAGACTGCATTGCCAAACCAAACTACCCCATTTACTTATTTTGTGTAAAATACAAAATTGAACGTGGCTGTTACTATAAAAAGAAATAGGTTAAAATTCTGAATGTTTATGATGGCTTCTGATTTCATCTTCCACAAACTGAGATCTAGAAAGTATTTTGCTCCATAACACTCCAAATAGTGAATTACACTACACAGCCTAAAATACAAAACACATAAAGAGGAAAAGCTAATTATTCCACACTGGTGAAAGAAAATGTGTTTCATAGCTCAAGTGAAAACTATTTATGACTTGTATAATATCAATAAAATGTAGAAGTACTTTTAAAGTATGTTCCTGGTTTTTGAGGCAAATCAAAATGCAATGACGGTTACAGCGTGTCATTATGTCCCACTTTTTCAGGACTGAGTGAAGGTCCAGAATCCTTAGAGTTATGTGTCTTATTTCATGTTCTTGGATGTGCAGTCTGTAAGCAAGGCTTTGCTTTTCTTTTAAGGAAAAGTGGGAGAAAGGAAAAGAAAAACAAAGAAAAACAAACCAAGCCTCCTTCAGGAACTTGGAGATGTGGCTGCTAGCCACATCATGATCTGTTGCTTGTACGAAGTCAGAGAATAACTGTCCATAAAAATCGTCAGCCATTCCTTGCTCTTTTGTAAAAGTGAAAATTCTGGGGAAATAGACAACAGGATGTAGAAAAATACGCCTAGTGAACTAGGACCACCAGAAGACACCCTGCTACCCATGGATAAAGTAGATGTGAGTATCCCACTCCTTGATATTTTAATGAAACAAGAAGGAATTTCATAGGAGAGTAAGACTGGACTAAAACCACGTTTTAGCATCCTTGGGAGGAGGTCCCAGACAGACAGAAGGCATACACATGTTTAATAACATAAAATGTAATAATATCTCATGTATCTATTGCTGTGTGAGGGTTAAACTCCAGGTTTCAGGAAAGAATCATATGGACAAAGGTTTCCAGGCCACTGATACACCACCAAAACTAATGAGCATCCATGAGCATTTTCAGGAATGTTGGTGAGGCAGGAACTAACATTGCAGAAAGAATCAGAACCTCCAACCCCTCTACAGCTATGCTGGAATTATATGTAGACACTGGACACTGGCTAATTCTGTATACAATACAATCATGTTAACACAATTTCTGCTCGCCATTTGAATCCCTTAGCTGGTGTCTGCAACATCCTTTATTGGTAGCTAAAGGCAAATGACCATCTCCTATCAAATTTATGCATAAAACAGGACTTTTGGGAGAGCAAAAAAGCACCTACCAGCAAAAAACAACAGGAGTATTTTGTCTTCTATCCTTTTAGTCTGTACAGAAATACATAAAACATCTTATAAAGCATCAATACTACCTGTTTAACCCCAGTATGTGGGTGGGCAGGAGAATGGGGAGCAACAGTTTTTAAAGAGACAGAGGAAAACACTGATCCTATTAGAGTTAATTGAGGTCAAACTCATCAATTTTAAAGAATTCAAGACTTCACTTGAATTCTCTTACTCCTAATAGTTAAATAATTTACTTGTTTGACCTCTAGAGCACTTTTTTATTATAATATACATTTTTATGTAAATACCCTCCCCAAATATTACATAGTCTAGTAGACATTACTGGTGCTAAAGACAGCTCTCTTTTTATTGTGTAACATTGACATCTATATTGATTCCTCTTTCTGTGCTGTTATTATATGTATAGGGTTAGGCTCTTGCAGAAAATCTGGAAATAACAAGAAGCAATCTCTAAGACTCCAGTTTTTTAAGGATCACCAACAAGCAATGGAGACATCACTATCAGTGAAGGATGGACAATATCTTTGTGTTGTAAGAGTGAATATAAGACTTTACATGGATGTAGAACATGCTGCTTTGTTCCATAAGTGGTATTTTGTCCAGCAAGATAAAATTCTAACCAAGCAATCTCTAGAAAAGAAAGATTTTAATACTAACATTTGATCAATCAACATACATTTATTTCATGTGTAAGGAATCTACAAGTAACTGAAATGTGGTAATCTATTTTCAATTGAAGATATGGACTTTAACATAACTTCTTTACATTATTTTGTGTTTTTATTGATATGTACATGCAGGAAAATACAATCACTCTTTTTCCCTTATCATCTCTTCCCTTTTCTTCCATTGCCTGTTCTTTCTCTTTGGCTGATCAGAAAAAAGGATGGGAGTAACAAATCAGAATAGAAGAAAGAAGGATGGTTTCTTTGAAAGTCTTTAAATAGAAATTTTGCATAATTTGGTATTTTAAATCCCTATCTTTAAAAGAATAACCTGGAAATGTGCAAAAAAATATGTTGAAGAAACTATTGAAAATTTTAAATGACAAACAGTTCTTGTACTTATCAAGTCATATTTACTGGTAATAAGTCAAACATCTTAGTACGCCTGCAGTTTTCCCTCAGCGTCTTCACACAATGAATCTCTGTCCACCTCTCACTAATTAGGCTGATTTGTTCTTAGCAGTAAAACTAACAGATATATATATAAGTATGAAAAAGTGGGTGAGGAAAACCTTTTATTTTCTTTTGGAGCTGAGGGCCAATGAAAAGGACTGTATTAAATCTTTCAAAAGGGAAAGAAACTGAACAGTCCAAATGACTGCATGGCAAACAGCTTAGAATAAAAACCCTGTTCCTCTGGAGCTGGAAAGGTAAATTTCCTGGAACTAGACTGGCCAGCTGAGTCCCAGCTCGGCAGTGTATTATTGTGGTGGTGTTACTCCAGTGTAAGCAAACAATACCTTCAGACACTCGGGCCTGTTCATGTACTTTATTCTGGTTTGTTGACTCTCACAGCTGTACACTCTCCTTACACTGCCTTGCTTTTTCTCGTTCTCAAAAAACATGTTCTGAGTTGGCAGCTATTTTACCTTTCTCTCTCTTTGTCTACTGCCTGCATTTGAAGACCCTTTGATGTCTGTGTGCAAAAGATAAATGCTGATCCGCACCCTGGGAGTAGCAGGCTTCAGCGGGAGAGACACCCTGCAGTTGTCTCAGTTGGGGGAGGGAGGAGTTTTCTTAAGATTAAACCAAAATTTGCTTTAAAAGAGTAAAACAGCTGTTGAAATACATTCCCCTCTAGCCCCTCGCTTGGAAGTATAAAAGTGCATTTGGTGCTTTCTTATTCTCTTGTTCTTGTGTCTTAAAACAGAAATATTTTTGTTTTCCTGCTACCTGCAACATCAAATATAATACCAGCATTGACAATATTTATTCTCACTACTGTGATTCCTCTCAGTATGTGCACATTAAATAGCTTATGTTCTAAATGAATGGGCATGAAAGGAACTTAATTTCATTATGGATGAAAATCCTGAAAAAGAATTCTGAAATAAATATTTCAGAGTAACGAATTATGCTGACGATTCTGGTGAAAGAATAGGTGTTACTTAAAGGCTTACATTTTCATTAGCTGTGAGGAAATTTCTCTGTGGAACTTCCTGTAACAGTTAATCCTATTCACACTGCCTACCTGTATGTTATTTTGGAATTTCTGCAACAGGTAAAGGGAAATTCTCCTTACTCCTCTGACAAATATTTGTGCTACACAAACAGGAAAAAAAAGAAGAAAAAAACCCACATGCATGTTTAACTCTTAAGTCCACCACTTGTCATCATTCTCCTTATTTCAGATTTTTACTGCATAAATTGATACAACACAAAACTTTTGCAATGCTAGAGGGAAAATCTTCAAAAACAGACTCCACTGTGAACCATCCCAGTCATTCAGAAAAAAAAAAAATAAAACCTTTCCTTTTCTATCTACTACTAAAATATTAATAATACAAATACTTTACAAGTATAGGTTAAAAAATATAATTTGTAATTCTTTTAATGGTTCCACCTCTCTGTAAATTGCAGTTGCATTTGTTAGAACTAATAAAATACATTTACATTTACATACACATGCACACTCTAAACTTTGATGGATATTGATACACAGAAAAAAGGAGAAACTTATTCAAAAAATCTGGTTTCAGAAATTATTTTTTAAATTCTGAAAGCAAACATACTAATAGTAAAAAAAACCTTAAAATTATTATATGGAAATATTTGTAGCATGCGAAATGTATGCACATTCTGTGGTTGCGTTATACACTACATGTATATATACACACACACACATATGCAAACATTTGTACATGTCCTAGTAATGCATGCATTATTTTTACAATAAAGGTTTTGACAATAATTGGTCAAATCCATTATCATCCCAAAGTGATTAGTGTGAGATTTTAATACTGAGCAGTGTTTATTTGCTTATACTATTTATGAGTATGTATAAAATAAGTTTATTAGTGTTTGCACTGATGTAAAGTACTACATTCAATAGAAAATAGATTGTGTGACTGGACAATGAGTGACAAGGACTGGGTTTGCTGTCCTAACTGTGATGATCTAATACCTGTCTGCTCCCACTTTCCTTTTTCCTTGCTTGTTTTCAGAGATAGGTTCCATCACTCCTATTGTATTCATCTACCAGCATTAATCCACCTTTCTGGTTAGCTGATCAGAGTTAATAGGATAAAACGACTTCTTTGACAAGAAGAAAATAAGTTGTGGGAAGAAAGATTAGGTCCCTGGACGAGGAGGAAGATTTCAGAAGACATGTAGATGTCTGATTAAAGATGACGCAAATGTTCATGAAGTGGTTCTTTCTAATGAAAATAGCCTGAGGTGTAAGTTATGGGAAAAGGCAGTCTCTGGCAGAGAGCCCCCAGCAAGCTGTGAGGGAAGGGAAGACAAAGACGTCTTTAGTTTAATTTTAAGGGAAATAAGGAAATACATAAAATGCATTTACTGCAGGGGTTTTTTTTGTTTGTTTTTTTCTTTTTTTTTTTGTCCGCATCTGAAGGAGTTTGTCATGGCAACTAAATCCAGTAATTTCTAACATTTGAGGTAAAGTAAACTGTAGTCCTCATGCTTCTCAGTGTTTTGATTCAGGTCTAAGCAGTATCTGAATATCCACTGATATGATCTGTGAACTAATGTTTTGGCACAAGAATCAAATTAACTAATTTTTGAACTCTGCATGCCCCATAAGTGACAGCATTACATGTATATTATATATACATATATAAATGCTTATACACATAACAGATGTAATAAATCCATACTAACACACAGACATATAAATATATTTTCATTTTAAAACCCCCCACCTTTATGCTCATCCTAATGAGATAAGGACGTGTCTGTGATAGACCCATAGGTCTTTCATGAAAGGGGTCAAGTTGAGCCTTACTTTTCCTGGCACTGTGACCAGCTGCCTCAGGTGTGTCTAAGCCCAGCTTTAGCAAGACTACAAGTTGGTGTTTATGTACTTAAAGAGGAAAGGCTGACAACACATACTTAGTGTAAGACAACACTGACAATTTTCTCAGCTCTGTCATAGCTATGAAAAGGTCTGGGAACTATTTCACTGTAATTGCCTGACTGTCTGGCTGTTTGATAGCATCAAGAATTAAGCAGTTCTGCAAAATGCCTGACAACTAGCAGTTGCAGAGATTTTTGGGCATAATTAATGAAGGACTAAAGTAGCAATTGGACCATATTTGACCATAATTTATATTTTAAAAAGATTTAAGTTTCTCAGGCACTGAAGATTCACTGAAATGCTAATCATGAAAGTGCTATCTCATCTAAGTTAACTGCATTTTGAAATAATTTTTGGATAAGAACTACTAAATAACTTGCCAAACATAGAAAAATTACTCTATATGTTTGGTCTCACTACTACAGTAGCTCCAGTTTCAAGAGACAAGCTTTTATAGTTTCCTGTGTTCAAAACCACCAGGAAATCTGGGGGCAAATCCAATCTTTGGGGTCATATAGTTTTATCATCTGTGTTTCTATGGATTTTTTTTTTTCTCTTGCATAGAGCCCACTAATTGCATTAACTCTTCCAAGAGTGTCTTTTTGTCTTGATATGAAAATGTTGCATAATGGGTAATCCAATACATCCTCTGACAGAACATTCCTACTTCAAACTGCTTTTTACAAACATTTCACAGGAGGCAGCAAAAGTTCCTTTGATTTTGATAAATGGTACACCCTACCGTGAAAATGAGGTAGCAAAAGTCATTCCAGTTGGTTTGTATATGAAGTATCATTAAAGCCAGTTAAAGAACCAATGCTTTTTTATTATCTATGTAAAGAAAGCTATATAAGTTATAATGGTAGGCTTGGCTTTATGTAATAAAGAGTCTACTTTTAGATATAATCCAGTTAATTCAAAGGACCAGCATAAATCTCACTTGTTTTTTAATATTCCTGTGGGCTTAACTGAAAAAAAAATGTACAAAGTTATAAAGAGCTGAAGTAATGGAAGCTTTAAGTGCTCCATGTTGAAAAAGCTGCAGCCACCAGGGGAACATCAACAAAGCATCAAAGAAAGGAAGGAAACAAGAAATACATCCTAAAAATCTAATATATTTGTGGATTCTGAATGTTTTCTAAATAGAAGGGAATAGTTTGAAAGAGGCAAAACTGCAGAAAACTTAGGCACAATTTTGGTAAGAAAAACAAATATGATCTTGAAAGGTCACTCAGTACAAACAAAACCAGGATATTTTTATCTGCTATATAAAAATACTGACAGTGAAATATATAGTTGCTTCACATCATTGAAAAGGAGATAAGGATCTCTTTCCCTATAGCACTAATTACACATTTGCAATATGTTGCACACTTTTGGACACCTCAGCATAAGAAACTTCTCAAGAAATTGGAGAAAATTATTAAATTACTAGAAGGCTTTATTTATGAATTACAGTATATTTGAGCCTATACACAGTAAAGATAGTGGTATGAATATCTTATAAATACTACAGAACCTTCATAAATCTTACAAGGCTGCTACAGAGGAATAAAAATTGATAACTGTTTGAAAACAGTAAAATCTTTGCTCGTGCCACTCAGATCAATGCTGTTCTCACAGTGAAACACTTCACAGTAAGTAGCAGAGGTAGAATCAATCTTAACACATCCAAAAAATTATTTGCAATTGTATATATCATAGAAAAAAATGAAGAAAACTAGACATGAGAACAGAAAAAAAATCTACTGATGATCCAAGTTAACTTGAAAAAGAAAAAAAAATAAAATCAAACCCAAACCTATATATCACAACTCAAAGACCTCTAAAATTGACCAAAGATAGACTTCCCAGAATGAAGAGGGGTGTAGTTCCCTGTTCTGGCTCTGTAGTTTGTACTATATCCTGCTCTCAGATTCTCCTTTCCTCAGTTTTATGTTTTATACCCATTCATAGTTTTTTTGCAAATGTCATGGACCCAACCCATAACTCTGAATTGTTTCTTTTTATACACACAACTTACAGTTTACCCTGGTTTTGAAAATATACAGGATACCATTTTTTTCCTCTTTGTAGC
The DNA here is from genome assembly GCA_013400915.1 of Pardalotus punctatus. Taxonomy (NCBI): domain Eukaryota; kingdom Metazoa; phylum Chordata; class Aves; order Passeriformes; family Pardalotidae; genus Pardalotus; species Pardalotus punctatus. The sequence continues at coordinate 286,460 of VZTX01007396.1, read as the reverse complement.
CAACTTGAGTTGTCACAATCTCAGGTTTATTTTATTCACAGACTGACAATGCTCAGAGTCAAATTTCTTTTGTTTGTTTTCAGATTAGTCCATGTCTTTCATTTGAAATACTAGGTGGAAACAAAAAATGTGTATAAAACATTAATGATCTCATTGCTGTACGTTCATTATTTCAATAAGAAAAAAAGTGAGGTATAAAAATCAAATATAATGAGACCATTACAAAAGAAGAAACAAGGTAATCAATTTCTAATACATAACACCACTACAATGACATTAGCTATAATTTAAACAAAGTAATCTGCTTTTTTTAGATAAGAAAAATGCAAATGAGACATTTTAGTAATGTTCCCATTTCACATCAGTGATACTAATGAGGAGATGATAAGGTTAATAAATATTTTCTTTTATTAAGTGGGTGTTTTTAGCACTATATTTTAGTTTGACAAACTTGACAATGTTTGTCCTTTACAAACTTGACAATGTCACTTCAGATATAACTAAGCTTTTCCTTTCACAAATACAAACAGAAAATATGTGACACTTGCATTTTTCCTGAAGCAGCTATGCACTATCAGAACCACACTTTGGCATTGAATATGTGATAAATCATAAAACTGGAACTTCATGATACACTTACGGATGCTTGAGGGGTAAATCATTCAAAAAATGAATGGTCAAATGTAAATTCCTACACTATTAATAATTAATCCTTTGTTTGAGTTGCATTTGCGATAATATTTTACCCTCTGAGAAAAAAGAATAATATATGTTAATATCTACAATTAGGCTTGAATGATAACTTTTACTGAATCAAAGTTTCAGTAAAAATTGATGAAGAGAACAATACATAAAATGCACTGAAATTAAATCAAGAAGGAAAACCCAGGTAAGGAAGACTTTGTACTAAATTTTTTAGCTTTCTTTAGGTTTTCTTCTAAGACAACCAAATTCTCAACTTAAGCATGGCCTAAATCTAAAATAAAATAAATTAAATTAAATTAAATACACCACTTATATAAATTTTAATGATAAATCTTGCAGATTCTTAAAACTTTGAGTAGATTTATAAAAGAGTTGCACAGGCAAAAAGGGATAACAACAATAGAAGGGTCATTATGTCCCTGAACACTTGTCAGCAAGAAAAGACAGCAATAATGTCCTAAAGAGCTGACAGGACATATTTAATCTAAGTTGTGCCTTTTTCTGAAGGTAAGCTGAAAAGGAAATTCTTGAGTGAAGTGTAACATTTCCTTTCTGTTTTAAAACAAAAAATATTTCAAAAGTTTTCGTATACTTGGAATGCATATTCAAGCACATGAAGGCAGATATGAATCAAAAATCTGATGGTAAATTTGTTTCAGCAGGAGTTCCCTTACCACCTTCAACAGAGATAAACAGGAATACTTTCAAAAGCTTTGGCTCTAAATTTCTGGAAGTTCAGACTTCATTTATCAAACTACATCAACTAGTTTCAAATCTTCACATTTTCCATGGGAAATTAAATACTATTTATAAATCTAAAACGTAGAGCACAGTAACATCTAATATTGTCTCCAAATCAAGCTTCCTGAAGATAAATTGTTAGCTTATAAAGTTATATCATCTACATCAGCTCACAACCTCTTAGAATGGTAGCTGCACTAAACATTAAAGTAACAGGTGGTACGAAGTATATCTGAAAAACATTTAACCGCAAATAAACTTTAAGTTCATAGCTCACAATAACCATCTGGAAGGGCATCATCTGTGATACTAACTAGTTTTAACACAGTCTGCTCTCTGTTTTGATTTAGGATTGGTAATCAAAGGAGTAACTAAAAGTTTACTGTTGGTATTACAGCTTTCTTCTTGGATCTTAAGAAATATTTAGGGTATGTTTTAAACAACATCTTCAATAATTCAGATAGAGATGATAGAGATAGAGATAGAGATAGATAGAGATAGAGATGATAGAGATAGAGATAAAGATAGAGATAGAGATAGAGATAGAGATAGAGATAGAGATAGTGATTGTAGATACAGATACTGTTCTTAATGAATTTCTGAATTATTTTATAGCCATTTCTAGAAACATGTTATTCTGGAAATTTAAGCCTGGGCTTTCTGGGCTATAAAAAAACCAACAAAATAACAGGAAGAACTTTGTATTAAAATTTAAATTTGCCTTTGAAGTCCTTTCTACCTTTTTTCAAGGCCACCCAAGATACTGTTTTATGACCATTGCTGGAACGTCATTCATAAAGCCACCAACCACAATTCAGTCATGACTTCTGTGGACTGATGCTGATAACTTTATTCTACACCTTTTTGACCTCCAGGTTAGACTACCAAAAGCTTTATTTTATTACTTCTTTCGTAAAATGCTGTTCTTGTTCCTACTAACACAAAAAGCTGTTGAAAGCATTTTAAGCCACACTAAGCAGCCTCAGTTTAATCTGATAGTCTTTGGGGAGTTAGTTCAATACCTATTGTCAAACATTTATTACATTTTATAATTGCAGTAGCTTCCAGCATACTCTGAAACGTGTTTATATGACTTGCTGACCCCAGATTTTCCTATTCATAGGCAGAGTTTTATGTTCTATACTACAAAGCAGTATTGCACATCTACTTTTAATTTGTATCTCACTTCCATACTAGTTTGAAATTAGTTCAGAGACAGCATTCATTGCTGGTTCAATAAACTTGGAAATTAGGAAAACAAAAATCTGAACTCCACTTTCTTTCTTTTTTTTTTTTTTTCCCCTTTCTTTTTTTAACTCTAATTAACCCTAGCTCAAACTGGCAGAGTGATTTTGTCCATGGCATTTCCTCACAGGTTAGAGGGAGCATGAGTTTGCATGAAAGGTATTACAGAAGCTTGGTGAGTATTCTGCTGTCACAGGGGCACATTGGCTCTGGATTGTCAGTGCAATCAGTCAGATGAATGAATTCCTTGAACTCAGCTCAACACACTGTCTATAACAGCCCCATTACTGAAGCATCACAAAACAGCACCATCCTTTGGGGTGGTCAAAGGAAATAAATAAGCACAATGCAAGTGAATAGTGCTGGTCTAGGCACTTCATATGAGACAGAAGACTCTCAGATCGAAGCAATTGCGGGAAATCCTAACTAAGCTCTTGTCTTTTCTTTTACTCTTCCACCCTCTCTCTCTTTCAGAAAAAAGCATTAAAGCATCTGAAAGAACACTGCTTGACAAGACTGAACAGCTAGACACTTGAACTTCTATTTACCACAAAATGACCCCAGGGGAAAAAAAAAATAAAGAAAAAGAAAAGACTCTCACACCTCTTTAAAAAGGTTTGTCTCCTGAAACAAGCTATGAGGTCACTAATAAAGCAACCTGACAATTGCCACTGACTTACACCTAAAGTTCCAACGTAAAGACCTTTATTGATATAATCTGTTGACATTTATCTTTTTAAATTAGAAACATATAAAATTATGCATGTCAAACATTTAACAACAGTTTCACTCTGGACCTGATTAAAAAGAAGACCTTAAAAAAACCAATAATTTATCATAATAAAACAGAGCAAGGGATTTGGAAGTAGAATCTCAATTTAGATGTAGAATGTACTAGAACATGGTTCAAGAATAAAAATTATTTTATTGTCCAAATAAAAATCACCAGAGATAAAGACAACTCATTTAAGGAACAAATCAGAAAAAAAGGATGAGCATTGAAGAAAGCACTTGGATTATTTTAAGTAAAAAGGACAGCTTCATAACTTTAAGAGATATCTATTGGTTTACAACTTGTTTTTAAAATCCTTTTGAAAAAGATGTCATTATTTTGATTACATTGGCCCAAACACTTGTATATTTTAATGCGCCTTAAGCATTTTTGATACCTTATTGATGATCACATTATTTCTCTCTGACACATTGAAAAAAAATATCACTGTCTATCTGGGTGAATCATCTATAACCTGTTCAAATTCATTTGGTGGGCATTTGAGGTAACACTACTCAAATTTCCATGATTTCCATTTTATTGAAAGTGCCACTTTCTGTCTCCATTATACTGTTAAGTCAATCTACCACAGAAAACTCAGAAACTGCAGCTGAGTCATGCACATCATAAAGATCTTGTAGTTTCTCCAGGAGACATATAATGTATAATCTACATATTGAAAGGAAAATTAAAGTGCTATGAATCTAAATGATAAATTCGAGCTAATAGCATTGTTTAGTCTTATTCCTTCACAGGTTTCCAATGGAATAACATTTTACTGTCTACATTTGTCTAGCCTTGCTTCTCCGCTTTGTACATGCACACACACACAGATATGCTCATTACAATTAAAATAGTGTTCACTGAAAGTTTTGCTATACCCTGAGTTGTAGCTATGCCATTCAGGATACAATATCTTAAGTTACACAGTATGCTGACAACCCTATTTCTGTTATTAATTTTCTTTGACACTCTAGGCAAAAACCTTTCACAGAATTGTAGCCATTTCTTTTCTTCCTATTACAGAAAAGCATTTGCTTCTTTCTGCTTCATTTTTCTAGGGCTGGGGCCAGGAGTCTGTAGCTAAAGCCTTAAAGTGAAGCATCTCGGAGGATTCTCTTTCCCTGCATGAACCAAGCTTTCTGTGTCTCATGCCACCTTCCATTTCTGCCCATATTTTGTCACAAACGTCCCTTCAGAGTATGAGGTGAATGAAGAGTTTCATTCGGGCTAGAATATTTTTTTCAAATTAATTCTAATGACATTATGTAAAATGAAAATAATATTTTTTTAATGCAAAAGGAAAGCTCTGAGGCTAAATAGCTGGTTGAGAAATTTAACCTGTGTGTAAAATCAAGATTTTCATGAGTCTCTCTATTTTATGTGGTTATTAGAATTTAAAAAATAATATCTAGTTATATATCCAAGAAGAAATACTCCTATATTCACAGAAATTACTCTTACTAAGAGCCCTGAGATCACAGGCTCTTGCAAAACAAGAGAAGAGTCTGGAAAAGAGGGAATGACTGACTAAAACAACCACCTGTTTGGCAGAAGGTATCCTCTGCCTATGCCTACGTATGTACTCCAGATGTGCACACATCTGTGTAAATTATAACACCATCTCTGCTGTGCTTTCTTTGCTTTTGTTTAGTTAAAACTCCACAGACTTGTATGCTCGTTTTCTGAGAAATACAATTACCTATATGGAAGAACTTGCAGTCTAAAATACATACAGAGAAAAAAAGGCATTTGGAGACACGGTAAGGAAATAATAATCCCTAGTATCTCATCATTTTAGCAGACTTGCTGCTTCATATTACCATGGGATTGCTAGAATTAATGACAACAGAGATGAAGCACAACATTCAGGGACTGGGGGGTTAATCCATGACCCAAGAGCAATGTAAAGGCATAGAAACTGGTGCACAAAAGAACAATTTTTAAAAATATGAAATGTTTATTTACAGAAAAAGTATGGATTGTTCCTGTATTTTCATGCTGGTTTGTGTTGTTGGGGTTTTGCTGTCACTGTCTTGCAAAGCAATAAGGAAGTACCACACACAATATTTTCAAGAATTTGAACATGACCCCACAACTAACAGAATATTTCATAAAATAGGGGCTTTACTAATGAAAAATGAGTGTAGTAAAAGCCATTCATTCTTCTCCATATTTTTGATCCACCTTTATTCTTGCTGTGGTCCTTCAGCAGTTTCAGGGATGATGGTTAAATTTTTTTGGGGTGTTCTGGGATTTTTCCCCCATTCATTACTAAACCTTGAGATTTATTTGAAGTGTTCTACTAAAAAGCTGGAACACTATGATTAATATTGGATCTACTTGGAGATCTCAAAGCATGTTTTTCAGTGAATGAAATTTCCTGGACTAAATTGGTCTTGACTATACTCAAGTGGTCTAGTAAGCATGTAAACTATAGAGTTCTTTAATATATGAGATAAAAATGAAAAAAAAATCCTATTTTAGACATTTTGTTGAAAATATTTCTGCATATATCACATAAGGACCTATGGTTTTATTTTTCAAGCTGTCCACTTTCCTCAATTAAATGTAAATTTTTCCTCTTTCTTTTTCTTTCCATCTTCTTTATTATTCCAGATTAATCCAGTTGCTGTTTGCTTGTTTATTTCATCTTTGTTGTCTTGTCTTAGAAATTAGTTGTATGTTTTATATTTCTTTCAATATTTTAAATTTTTTAATCACTTTATTAAGGTGTTTTTTTTCCACCTAGGCTGATACTCTCAATATTCTAAACAGAATCTATCCATCTGGAAATGGCAAACCATAGGTAAACCACATGGTGTTCATTAATGTGAACTAATGGAAGGTGCCATGCTTTTAAGCATATCAAGAAGTTATATACATACACATTCCCTTAGGGAAAGATGCTATGTCAATGAGCTAATAAGTTAAATTTACAAAAAACTTTCAGTCAGCTACTCAGTGAGTAGCTTACAATCTGTACACCTCACATTAAATACTCTCCTCACTCATAATACTGGATACCATAAGTAAGTTCTTTTTTTTAGAATGACATATGTTCATTTTCCATAAGCTACTTGAAATAAAATGAAGTAACCAGATGAAAATAAAGTCTAATAACTAATAAAGAATATTAAGGGTGATAAATCCTCACTTGATTTTAAAGGACCTAACATAAAACTATGCATATGATTCACTGGACCAGAGCTAGTTGTGCTCAGCACTAAAGAATATAATTTGTCTTTCAAGCTGCTTTGTGCTTACATGCATTCCCATCACAGCTGAACTACATCACAGATTCAAGCAGTGCCACTGAAAGTTCAGATGGGTCCTATTTTAAATTCCATTTCACCTTATTTAAGCATCTGTTTGCTTCCATATCCCTTGTGTTCCTCCCAGTTGTAGGAGTTGTTTTGTCTCTCAGCTCTCTAGTGTCTACTGCCAATCTTATATTAATCTAAATGAATAGAAGTTTGTAATCTCCACCTCTTTTTTTAAAAAAAACCCTCTTTGTCTTTTTCCTGAGGAATAATATTAATGAATATTACAGAAAAAAATCGGTCTAAAACAATTTATTCTGAAATATCAAAAGTTCAGAGAATGAATGATTAAAAATGTTGTATCATGAAATTGCAGAAAAAATATTTAGAAACAAATAATAACTATAAACATGAATGCTGAAATATGTGTTAATTATATATGGAAGAAACATAAATATATAAATGGATAAAACTCTTTTCTCTCACGTTTCACATGAGAAATATGCTTTCGTTTTATTATATCGCATGAATCTTGTCCTTGGCTTCTGGCCTGGAGGCATAATCTCACATTTGCAACACTGGATTTTCAACTGTGCAAGTGTTAAAGGCACAACTTGAGAAGGAAGGCTTCTTTAGGTGACAAAATACAGAGAGTAAAAAGGGAGATCTTGGAGAAATTAGAGTAATAGTCTCAGGAAATAAAATAAGTACTGGAGAGTTAGAAACAACAGCAATACAGATATGTTTCTAATTAGAAAGCAGCCTCTTTTGTATTTAAAAGATATTTTGATATATCCTTTGTTTCTATTTGGGAAAGCAAATTAGCACTAAGCGATTACCAGCAAAGGGTTACTCTCCTTACTGTGGCGCCCCACTGCCCATGCGGGTGGGAGAGCAGACCCAGCGCGGCACCAGCCTCGTGCCTCGGGACACGGACCAGCTGGGCTCCCTCAGCGAGGAAAGCCATTGCGGCAGAAAAGCTTTCTTTCCTTGGAAGATGGAAGGCACAAGTGGAGGACTTTTTGGGAGAGACAGCTTCTCTGAGCCAAAACGGATACACACAGGGGTACATTTAAATCTACCTCAAAAAATTATATTTATTATACACATATATTGGTGGAAGGAGAGAAGAGTAAATCTTAACTATTGAAGTCCTCTAAATAAGAAGATAACTCCAGTATGAAGAGACCTAAATACAGGGTAAAGTACTTGCATTGCCTGCATTAGGAGCCTGTGCTTCCACTGCAGTAAATGCAGTGAGGTTGAGACTGATTTAGAGCACACCCTACTCTCTGAATAATGTAATTTGCAAAGCTTCAGGTGCATCTTATGCAGAATGAAACCTCTGGGACTTGTGTTCTGGATGAAAACATCAGCTACAGGTAGATTTGCTCCAATCTGGTTGAAAACTAAACCTCTGCCACCTCTTTTGAGATCAGCATAGGTGTCAGAAAGAAAAACTTAAAACAAAACAATGACTTGCTGGCAGGTTCAAATTATCTCTTTTTTAAGGATATGAAGAAACCTATTCTGATCCTGAATCTGGCCAATTACTTTTAAAAAAATAGCATTTTTAATCCTGTTTAATTACCCTAATCACTTGATACTAAAATTAAAGCGTTAATTTGTTTTAATTTTAAACATAAATTTAAAAATTGCCATAGCCATCTATACGATTACAGGTAATGGATTATTCCTGGGTTTACTACTGTTTGCCCCTAATGTCTATCAGATTGATTCACTTTAGCTGAACTTTATAACCTTTACATTTTTATCTAGTGTGTAATAAAGACTATGCTGTAGTCCAGCAACCATCTTTTTAAACACAATAATTGGAGCAATAACAAAAACAAAAATGTGGAAAAATTGAAAGGAATACAGAATGTTATGTTTACTCTTGGTAAACAGCTTTAGAAATAGAAAAATCTGGGGTACAAGAGGGAAAGCCCCTGCTTCCTACATCTGTGATTGATGTTTGCAGAATCATAAAATGTTTTATTGCAAACCATATGCCTAGGGGAATTTCAGCAATTTGCCAATTTTCTACACAATATCTGCCTCTATTAAGGATCAACATGATTCTTCAGGCTCTTTGGTATAGTGCGTTGCACAGACTTATCTCAAAGCAATTCCCAAGTCAGTCCAAGAAATAAGTAGATATAAAAGGAAAGCATGACAGCGAGTAGATATTTATGAAGATTAAAGGGAGAAATTTCCAAAGGAACTCTAAACCTAGTGATAGCCCCTAGTTTCATGACTTTCTATTACATAACTATGTTTTTACAGAAAGCTGTATTTTTATTCAGAAATTATATTTTATTTAAAGAAGAGTGTACAAACATTTATGTACTGATTCCATTTGAAAGTATGGCTAAAGGTGATTTAATTTAATATTTGCATAGCTCACACATATGCAGAATGAAACCTCTGGGCTTTGTGCCCTGGATGCAAACCCTAATTTTTTTGTATAATGCACACAACACAATGCTTTCTAAAAGTCTTAGCTTCCTGATTTGTTCTGTTCTGGATCCCTGCCACTGCTTTTGTTTGTTTGTTTGCTTGTTTCCTAGTGTCGTCCAAAGAAAACTGGACAGAGTAGTCCAAGCCAAAGTCTCAACAGTGCCAGTAAAAAGCAACTTTTGACAGTGATGTAAAGTAGTTAATAATACAAAGGTGAAGGAAGATAGTAAAAACCCCCAGATTGCTTGGAAAAAGAGGAGATTTAAAGCAAGAGGTCTGATTCAATAGCAGTTGACTGAGTTTCCTTCTTTTTAAAGGGGATATTAAACGTTTGAAATACAAGTAGAATTTTATATTGTTAATGATAAGGCTCAGTCAACAACAACTAGGGTAGAAACTTAAAATTTCATTTAGAGAATCAGCTACAGAATACTCATATCTAGGAGAAGACAGATGTAGTTTCCCTATTTAATATTGGAAATAGTGGGGAAAGCTTTCAAGGTAAAAACACAAGAAATTGATGGCAGCATAGCCCCCAAATTACTAAAGTCATACAATTGGCAGAAAACCCCATTTTCAGATGTTCTTGGTAACTTCTATGCCCTAATTTGACACAAGACAAAATTCCAGCTTCTGAAAATTTTTTAAAAACTTTTTCTTCCCTTCCCCCCATCAGTTACAATGGATAAATAGAGGATTACAAGTTAGGCAGCTTATTAAGGCTCTCACTAATCCAATGGGTTTTCAAAAAGCTTGAGGGCTAGCTGTAATTGGGTTTGTGTTGAACTTGGCCAGCGCATTATACCGGTGTGTCTCTACTTTTCCAAGTCTAGGAAATAGGCACTTACATCAGCTGACTTTATTTACAAACAAAAGCAACAAACAGCAAGAACCAAGAAGTCTGTGCCCCTTGTTTGTTAAGTACATTTTAAAGCATATTTGGTGCTGTTCTACTCCTTTCAGTACCCTCAGTAGTGATGAATTTGAAAATGTACCTCTTCCTCGGAGGAATATATTATTCCTGAATGTTGTATTTTGTACATATCAGGTTTCTAGTGTTACACTGTTTATGTGGAACATCAAGAGCCAAAATAAAAGGAATAGCTACCAAAGATCAGTGAGGAGATATAAGAAAAGGAAAAAAGAATTCTCAAAGCAGTCTCATTTCATTCACATGTAACCTTTTATTTTTTTTCTGCATAATAAAATTCTTGGGCAAACATTTGCTCACAGTCAACACATTAAAAAATTTAAAGCAATATAGAGTCTGCTACAAATACCAGCCAAATCCCATATCATCATGATAGTCATCAAATCAAATAATGTCACATTTTTTATAGGTAGAAGCTGACACTGGGTGAATAAATGACATTCTCCACATAGCCAGAACAAATACTGTAGAATACTAATCAAATAGTAAGAAACTGATTTCTTAGGGGGACAAATCCTTTCAAAGAGGATTTGGTCATTGAGTAAGAATTTACCTTCTAGTTCTTACTTTTCATCAAGATGAATGAGGTGGAATAATATATGGATTTATTGACTCTAAGGACTGGAAATAGTAAAACTTGTTCTTTTTTTCAGTAAATTAAACAAAAATTACCCAGAAGATAGAGTATGTGTGTAATCCATTTCTTTTGGTGACTTTTCAAACCATAAAGAAATGCTTTGGAATTAAATACTTCTGATTAGCCAGGAGAAAAAGTTATTTAAATAAAAAATGTAATACTGGTTTTCATTTAACGCTTCTGAGCCCCACTCTTTCAGTTATAACAGTATAAACTAAATCAAGTAGATGGGTTTCAGAGAGAAAGTGCCTTAAAGCAAAAGGCCCTTTGAACAAACAGTAATAAGGTATAATTATATAAGTGAACAACATTAAGGGAAAAACTTGGGCACATAAAAACAGGAAGAGGTTGTCGATAATTTTCACAAAGTTTTTGTCGTTTTAGTGGTCATTTTCCACTGTTTTTTTTTAATCTCATTTTTTTTCCCGACAGCTCTCTATTTCCTGATCTTTCTAGAAATGTTCATGTAAATGGAGAGATATCAGAGAAAGGAACAGTTCTAAAGACCAGGGTTTTGTACTGGTTACCAAGGAAAAGGCTGCAGCTCAGTACAATGTGTCAATGCAAGAGAGGATATGATGGAAAGGGATGAGTGGAAGAAAAAAAACAACTCCTAAGGTAGTCCTTTGGACAGATAAAATGGGTCAATGTCCCTTTTCTGGTGTATTTCAAGGAAATTGCTATGTGGCAGATCATGCAATACCAGCGCAGATATTTTCATGTTTATCAATGTATGCATCCACAGTACTTTCTGGCCAAGAGGAATGGTATTTCTTCTATATTTCCTCTCTTGCTTTTCTGCTGTATCCATATTAAAATCAAACTGAAGCAAAAAACTTTGGAACCATGTACATATTGACCACCTGATGATGTGAGTGTTATGTTATCTCATAGACATGGGTGTTTCATGTGTATGTTTTTCTTCATTGTGATCAGCCTCAGAGGGACCATTGAGCCCTGCTGAACCTAGTGATCAAAAAGGGCATGTATGATCTTTTAACATTTTGATGTTTTTCTGACATTAAAATCCAATTTATTTTATTTGTGTTATGATGAAGGGAACACCAGAGGACCACAATAACTTTAAAGTAATTTTAATCCCTTAGAAAACTGTTTTAGCTGCAGCTCCCTAAATTAAGAAAGACTTAAGAAAAGTGCAGACATTTTCTAGAGCTTCATATTCACCTTTGTGATAAATTTTATAGTAAAGAAAAACTATAGAAAGGCACTGTTTGTTGTCATTTTTTTTTTGCAATGATAAACATAAGTGTTAATAAACATTGTATATATAGGACATATTCAAATGGGAAATCACTTTAAATAAATTAATGAATAAATAACTCTTTTAAATTGTTTTGCCTCAATGGTTAGGTACAGTCATGCAAATAGACATCATCAGTGGCAGATCAGACATGCCTATAGGCAAATATGAATACGTTTGTTTGTTTTAATGCACAGTCTTTTGTAATTCTTCAACTCACTCTTTAGTGTAGCAAACAGATTTGGCTGTCAGATTATGGTGTTTAAGTCACTGAAGCCAGCATGTACCCACATATTTTGATAGGTCAATTTTTTCATGATAAAATCACCAAATGACTTACTTACTAAGCTTCTTAACATTCCATTGACTTTATCACACTGAAGACTGAAATGCAGGCAAAATTAATTTTCTCCAACAGTTTTGTTCCTGGTGCTTCCTTCTGTTCAACTCCTTGAGGCTTGCTTCCTGGATACAGAAAAATGACATTGGTATAAACTGCTGTCTTGGGCTTATAACCTCATCCAGTTCACATCCAGAGGCTATAAACGTCAAGGTGCCACTCAAAGTGATGGACTTAATGAGCACATACCAGGATGATATTAGCTCTAATATTGCCAATGAATGCTGGTTTATGAAAGTTTTTGTGGACTTGCATTCCTCAGCCAAACAAAAAAGGTCTTGCTACAATCTATGAAGCAGTGTAAATAATAGCCATTGGGCCTCAAAGATGTCTGTATATTAACCCCATCAAGTAGTTATACCTTTTGTAATTGTATGATGAAATGGAGCTGACAGATCTTATTTGCAGAGATTAAAGTATTTTTTCCAGTATTTTTCATTTTAGATCTGTATAAAAAAATGTTATATAAGCAATACATTAGTAAAAGAAAACACACTATTCAAAATATTTAAATTTAAATTTAAATTATACTTGCATTTTAATTAAACAAACATATAATAGCTTAAAAAAACCAAAGAGATAAAATTCAAAATAAGTATGAAAAATCCATTTTTTACTTTTAATCCTTAGATGAATCGTGGGGATTTTTGTCTGAAAAAATCCCACTTCATATAGGTTTTCAGGTGCACATTTTGCACTGTGTAATACTAGAGGCCCTTGCAAAACTGATTATTTTATTGAATTAACTTGTGTCAGCAAGGTCATAATTACTGCATCTCAGACTTTTTAATGGCTATACTAAATTATATATTTCTTTAAAAATAACTTTTATATTTAATATGTAGTTTAGTAAACAATAAATGCATTTAAGTTTATATATGTGTCTAAAAATGTCAGTTTACATTATTTAGACCAAAAATTTCATACTTAGCCTTTTTAAACCTTTCAGGAACATTAATTATCTATATGCAGTTTCCTTCATCTGTCAGTCTTTCAGCATAATAGATGATGTAACACATACTAAAGCTAACACCATTTATGTTTATAAAAGTGATAGTTAGCACTGATTAGAGACATAAATAATTACTGGTGGAATTCAAATACATATCTTATTGGAAAACATCACTGGATGTTCTTCATATTTATGCACACTCAAAGGGAGAACTAGAATTTTTTTTTAAATTACAAGTCAAAATTACTTCACATGCAGAGATATGTATAATCTATAATATCTATAATCTGTTGTGAGAATTTATATGGAACGGCATGTCATTCCTAGTAAAGTAATAGTATATTAAACCTGATCCTTACCGTAATTATAATTGCATATAGATAGTGCACTAAATTCTAACCTCCACTTTGCAATGCCATGTTCTGGCACACCAAAACTTCATCCGGGCAGAACCCAGGCAGTCCAGTTGCACCTATGGGGCAGTGTAGCCCAGTGGTGATTTTAGATCCATCAGATCCATCTGATTCAACCCATTTCATCAGCTGATGGCTGAGAATCCACTAACAAATGCACATCCAGGCTTGCTGTGCTGCAGGCTGCTCAGAGGATATCTAGGTGTCTGATTCCAAGAAGCAAAGTGGAACACATGGTTACTTTTATATTCTGAATAAAAATAACATCTCTGCAGCTTGACAGCTGAAAGTTATCCAGTCAACCAAAACTATGTGCTCGTTCACTGTCTTTGCTATTAGATTATCACTGTCACTATGCTTTTGAAAAGCTGTACACACATCTTTCATTTTCTCTATCCTGAATAAACAAACCCCTGACAGTGGAAGTATGGTAAAAGAGGAGGTTCAGACTTGAATGAGAAATGACTGAACCCTGTCATGGCACAGCAACTTTTTAGTGCAATTGTATTGTGTGATTTCTAAAATTTATTTTGGGTATAATTAGCAAATATGCTATTGTCACATAATAGCAAATCTATCAAAAATTTGGTAACATGTTTAATTATACAAAAAGACTTTTAAGTTGTATCTGGATTTTTTTGATTGTATTTCTCCTTTGGTTTCACATGCAAATACATGCATATGTAGAGTAGACATTAGACAAATTTGTTAGAGTAACTGAGAACCAAGAGAGCTGTCTGATTGATACACATTGCATCAAAAGGAAAAAATAGTCAGTAGAGGATAAGTCGAGGAAACAAGTAGTAATGCATTGACTTGAGAACAAATTAATGTAGAGAAGCATTTATAATTTATGTTTTAAGTTTTTTCTTACCAAAATATATACAGAATTTTTCCACATGGGTGGACATGAAATACTCTGTTTTGTCCTGCGCCATGACTGTTCAAACGACTTGGGTTACACCTGATTAGCACTGTGAGAAAAAGCAATGGGAGAAAAATGTCCCTAGAAAAGTTTTAAAATTATGTATTTTTCAGGCAATAAGTCTCAAGATATGTAGTCTACAGTAGCCCAGAAGATAAGCAGATAGTATTTAAGGAAATAGTATTGGTATGATAATTGATTTTATTGATAACAAGGATGTAGGAGTTACTTCTTGATGTTCTAACATGGACATGATTATCCTCCATACAACTAAGTCTTTTGCACCGTCAAAGATCTTTAGACATTTCATATTTCAGAGTTCTAACCATTTCACAATAAAGCCCTGGCAGTTTACATTCTAATACCTTGTAAACAAAGAACTTCCCACCTTGGATTGGAAAAGTGCAAGTTTATAGGTTGCTATTTGAGAGTATCAATATATTTAACCACCATTAATATTGTGGTGGAAGATTCATATAAAAATTAATGTGCATTTTCTATAATGCAACAAAAATGGAGGGTGCAATTTGTCCTATGCAGTTGATTTATCACTATGGAGTAAGGAGAAATTAAATACAAGGTAAGCTATATTTTTATTTTATTTGTTTTGGAGTGTATGTTATTATGCTTGCAACAGAAAAGGTACAGTTTCACAATTAAGAAAGGACACCACTTCAGTTACATCCGTCCTATTTCCAAGATTAATTCAAGACAGCTATTTGGGGAAAAGAAAAACTGCTGTGTGTAGTAATAGGGAAATGCATTGCAATTGATATAATTTTGTGTCATGCACTGAATCAATTCAAGATGCTGAACCTCTCAAAGGAAACTCTGCTTGGGATAATGGTATGGAAAATAAGTACTTTCAATTTGTCAATTAGAAGTTAAAGATTTTTAGCAATAATTATTGTCCTAGGAAAGAAAGGGGTTGGTAAAATTGAAGAGTGATGCTAACAGAAGTCTTCAATAAATATTTTGTGCTATATTTGCAAAGTGGAATGATAGGATTAATTCTTTGGGGCATGCATTTATATTGAAAAATAGAGAAAAGAATGGGAGTATTATAAAAACAATAAAATATTGCATCCATTAATCTGCAAAGATCTAAGGTATATTTAGATCTCAAAAGAGATTACTCCAGAGTTTTATGGCCTATAAACAGTTTATTATAAATAAATCCTGAGAAATTTGTAATTGAGGTATTAGTGTGCCTAATCAAATTAATGCAAAGGTATTTCCCTACTACACATTTTGACTGATATAATGGGGTTTTATTGACACTGAATTAAAGTAGCCCAATTTACGATCAGAATCCAAATCATAGAATGAATGGGTAGGGTTGGAAAGGACTTCTGGAGATCATCTTAACCAGTCACACCTTGCTCAAGTAAGGCCACCTAGAGCCAGTTGCTCCTGACCATGGCTCCTGACTGAAAAAACTTCATAGGAAATAGGTTTCATGATGAATATTTCCAAAATATACTGATTTGATTTCCTATCAAGTCTAGACAGAAGAATCATTTTTAGTTAAAATTATTTCTTCTCTCTTTCAAAATTGTGATAGGGAAACCATGACCAGATGGTGGAGGGAGGTGGCTCTGCTCCCCTGGCCTCATGAGACCCCACTTGGAGCATTATGTCCAGTTCTGTTGGACCTAGGTGATCTCTAAGGTCCCTTCCAACACAAACCATTCTGTGATTCCATGATTTCAGTTCATACTTTATTTCACGTTAATGAAAGAGAAAAGACATTTGTTTTCATTTTGAAAGTGCAAATGCCATTTTTTTCTCAAAAGAATGTTCAAAATAAACCCTTTAGCACAAATACCTGTAATAGCATCAGAACTGTCATTACCCGAAGAAGAAAAGCCACATCTACCTCCACTGTTTAGTTGTTTATACACACTATGAATATAAACTTCAGCAAGTCCAGGTATCTTGCAATTTTATTTGGCTTTCTTTTTGAAAGACTGTTTGACAGAAGTTGTCAGATCAAATGTAAGGAAGGGCAACTTGGTGAAAAAAAGTGACCTGAAATATACAGGCAGCCAGGTTATATGATCTAATGGTCTCTTCTGGCTTCAGAGTCTCCAAAAATCTATTAATCTTTCATACCCAGGGCTAATGCAAATGCAACTGTTAGACCAAGATTTATTTGCACCAGACCACTGCAGGGAAAACAGCCAATTTATTTGAAATAACCTTTCAATTCTGAAGTTCAATTTGTCTGCTCTCTCATGTCTTTTAACCTCTAGACATGTCTTTCTTAGTCCAAAAGAAGGATCTCAGAAGACAGAGAAAACTAATTTTCATACTGATAAATGCATTCTGTCCTTCTGGGGTCAGCAGTAAAACAGGCAACCAGGATCTGTTCAGAGTCCAGATCTTAACAACATACAAGACAATTCTTTCACACTTAAGTGAGTAGCAGGCAGGAGGAGATTACCAGAGGATAAGACAAGTTTGAAGTAAGCAGTGTGTTCCCCATAATGTTCCACACAGGTAAACTCTGTTCAAATACACTTTTTTTTCATGTGCCTTGAAATGTGGGGAAAAAAAAAATCAGCACCTTTTTGGCTTAAATGAACCTGAACTATTTTATTAAAAGGTTCTGCCAGCCAAGTGAATTTATGCTGGTAATCAGATTCAAATTAGCTGGGCATGCTGCCAATAGCTTACATACACTGAAGAAAGACCACAGCAAATCTGTAAGTCTCTTGCCATATATTAGGTTGATGAGGCACACAATGAAGTCTCAGCACATCATTTCTTAAGCTCTCTTTTGAGAAGAGGATCTGTATTAAATGTTACATTGTGAGCAGAGCTAACAAACTAAAGTTAGTAAGTCAAGGTAACAGGGTTTCTTTCCTCTTCCCTCATGTCTGTTTTATAAGTGATTTTGTGAAACATTATCACAGTCAGTAATTTGGTAACCATGGCAGTATAATATTTCTAAATGCAAATAGCACGAATTATATTACATGATATTCATGCTATTGAACATTTATTTTAGAGTGGATCTGAATTCACAAAGCAACAAAGCAAAGCTTTCCCTTCAGAGAAAGTTTACATTGTAAATTATATCATTCTTTTTATCAAGTCAACGGAAAGGATGGGACTGCTACTGTGCATATTGGAACACCAAGGAGCTCACAGAAGAGCCCCCACAGATTCCCACAATAATCTGGTGCATCAGGCCAAGTGAAAGAGCTGTTTAACACTAAAATGTTGCCGCTACACAGCTTTCTATCTTAATGGAAAAGAAGGTGGGAGGAGGCACTTACTCCAAGGTTCCTTGGATTTATGTATATAACTTCCAGTATTCAGTCTGAAAAAGTTAGACTGTAAAAGTCAGTGTTAGGGCAGGGATTAGTTTTTCCTTACTTCTCTAAATCACAGTCTCACACTATCAAGCTGTTGTTGCTTCCAGCCAGGCACCACTCCATCTTTTCAACAACTGAGGTGATTCAGCTTCAGATTGGTATCTGTTGGGTAGCTTTAGGGGGAAAATCAGCAATAAACTCTCAATCCTGGTGATGAGTTTGCCTCATTTAACATTCCCAAAGATAACTTTCCAGTGGAAGCAGTGAACTTTGTGAAGTTTTAAGGTAAAGCTATGCAATTCCTTTTCAATCTTTCATGCCCTAAGTGAGGACCTCGGCTCTGAATGTTTTGATGACATTGAAGGAGAACTAGTTTTGCTATCAGCCAGGTGAGAATGATCATCAAGCAAGCAACTTTCGGTAAGAGGCATATCATCTTGTTCCTTTTCATTTTCATATAAAAGTGATCACGTGAGGTGAAACACGAATGAAGATAAGATCAAGCTAACACATCTAAATAACATTTTATTTATATGCATGTCATTTATCACTTCTTCATAATTTCTGATACAGTGTGTAATACAGCAAATTATATGAAACGTAGAGGAAGGCAGATATATCTGGAAAGAATATTGCCCAGATAAAATGTCTCACATATTTCATATTCTGGGGGCAAAGTAACTTGTTATTACAGGTGTAAGGCAGCAGAAACTTTTTGGCTTTCAAATCCCCTTTGTTCTAGTGAGAAATGTTGATAAATAGCACAGCTGGCTTAGGTTTGTGTTGACAGATTTGTTTTAACAAATAAGGAGAAAAGAACAACCACAAAAATACTCCTAAAGCATAATTGTCAGAACACAACTTTGTTTTCTTATGTCTTATCTGTGAAGGCCTTGTTTACCTTGTTAATCATCTCTAGAAATTCTGTTCCTCTGTGTACTTTACTTGTATTATTGTTATTTTTTCTGTAAGAAGTTTAGAGATTTCTTTCACTCTTTTGCATATTTTAAACATGATTTCTGCCTACATCTTTCTTTTTATCTCTTCCTACTCCTCAGAATCTTTATGATTTTCATTCATCTCTTTCCACTCTCATGCAAGACTTGTTTGAAAAAAATCTGTGCAAACAAACTCTTCCAAGAAACTATGTTTCTTGATACACAGATGCTGGACTGACTGTGAAATTGTTTTCAAAAAAAGAATTTATTTCCATTTGTCACACATAAGGCATATATAGCTCTATGCCATGAACATGAAAGGATAAATGACTCATGTCATGGACTGTGAAATAGGTCATGTCATTGTCCTGGAGGCTTGTTTTTGAAAACAGTGCCACCAAAGGTGGCACCCTGCTGATTTGCCTTTGTGCAGATACACTGATCATCTGTGCCTGAACCTGTATATCCTCAAATGCATTTTGTAGTAATGTATTTTATTCACTAGCTTGTTTAATTCTGTATTCTCTGATGGAAAGTTTCTGGAGTCTTTGTTTATAAGCAAACTATCCAATGTAGGGTATTTTATCCATTCTCTGCCTAAATTATCTGAATTAACAAAAGTTGAACATAGAAATCAAAGTGGCAAGTCAGTCATTTTATCTATGATAAATATGAGGTCCAAATTCATACACATAAGTGTCTACATATATACATTTTATATATATATATATATACAGACATACATTTACTTTCAAAAATTTAGAACACCACTCTGATATCGAAGTCTGACCTCATATACATGCAGTAACACCCCTTACATGAAGAAACAGGATATATACATCTTTAGGAATAAATTTTCCCATAAAGTATTTCTCACACACTTTTCATAAAAAGTAAGGCTTAGTTAAATGAAGAGTCTATCATAATTTCTTTTTAATGTGTGCATTTTATAAACAAAGTATACAGCATATATGAAATAAATGTATTGATATCTTCCATAGATAAACTATATCTTACATATATGGGGGATATCAAGCAGCCCCTCAGTACCTGCAGGGCAGCTATTGGAAAGACCAAGTCAGGCTATACACACTGGTGCATGGTGGCAGGACTACTGTTTTTCATTTCATCAAAGGTATTTTTCTCTTTTTTAACATGTTTATGAAGTGACAGGGAAAGCTGAAAAATTTTATTCAGAACAAGCATAAAAATAGAAAATCACAACAAAGAGGTCTCTGTAGAGGAAGATGTGGTGGATATAGAAAGGAAGAAGTGAGGATACAGAAAGAGGAGGGATATCTTCTTGGATAAGGGAAAATACTCATGAAATATCTACATTGCTGCAAGGTTGCCCTCAAAGTTGAAAGTCTGGGTACTCCTGAGGCTTCCCATCTCAAACTGTTTGGTTTTTATCATCAACTGTCAGCATATGAACAATGGTTGCTACTTTTCTTTCCATATTCCAATTTGTTACTAAATCCTCCACAAAATTATTTTCTCAATGTACTATCTAAATCATATTAAATCTTATTGTCTTGTTTGTGGCAATCACTGTGTACTGAAAATTGGCTTTAGTCAGTGCACCTGGCTTTCTTGAAATACATTTCTTTGAAGGATTTATTTTTTGTATAGTTTGTGTTTTGATGGGCTTTTTTTTTAATTCACTGAAGTAAATGATGAATCACACTAGAAAACAGACAAAACGAAAGAAAAAAACAAACCAAACCAAAAAAGCCCAACCCCACAGAATAAAATAGAATATTATGCCACATATAAGAATATTAATCATGGTGTTGATGACCATTCTTGCTTACTCCTTGCTTTCCAGCATTCAGCTAAGACCAAAATAGATGTGAAAAATAAAGTTAGCTTTCTATACAGCCATAAGCCTTCTTAGTTTTAGGACTCCCTCAGAACACATGAAAATGTAAGACAAGTTCAAAACTAGTACCAGTATGACAATTTAACCACTGGGATATATGCCATGATTCCAGGAGAGGTGTGGAGGAATGCTGCTGGCTACCCTGTTTCTTCTCATTAATCTTCAATTTTCTCCTACTACTTTTCTTATTTATGCATAAACAAAAAGTAGTCTATCTATTGTAGCACTGGGTAGTTTTTCTCTCTTTCAGATCCATCTGGACTATTTCCAGGCTAGTTTTACCCCTTGTACTTCACCATGCTGTTCTTGATCAAGTCTGTAATAACTTCTGGTAGCCCAAAACTCAGAACCATACTTCTCACAAAGTCAGTTGTCTTTGGCAATGGTTCTCTTCCTGAACTCTTATTATCCACTCGCTGATATCCACTCACTTGTCAGCTCTTTTAAACACTCCTGCTCATTTTTGGGGGGCTCTTTTCTGATTCTCTTTTCTTGTTCATCATTCAAAGCTTTTCAGCAGTTGCATTTCGTATCACACTGGTTTTATTTTTCTTACATAAATATTGTGTCTCATGCCACCATTCTGCAGATGACAAAACAACAGATGTACTCCTAATTGATACACATTTTCTCATTTTTTATTTTTGCAGATAACATCTTCCATCAACACCTACAACCCAAATGATATCCGACATGTAGTCTGAATTTCAAGATTCTGTCTGAGTCAGCATATCCAAGTATTTTTCACATCTGTGATGTTTTCCTTATTGACATCCAGGTGGCGAAATCTCTCATCCAGGAATTTATCAGCACAAATGTCCATTTGTGTCATTTGTTCTACAACATCCAGCTCTGTTCCACTCATGCATATTGCAAGCTCAGAGAACTTGTCTGTGTGATCTTTTGCAGACTGACATGACAGAGCTGTGTCAAATATAAGCTGATCAAAAATGGATGTGCAACAGCAGGCCAGCAAGGCTTACAAGTTTGAGCCTAAGGTCTTGAGGCTGATTCAGGGCATTGCTCACCTCTGTCTACCAAATACCGCATTGTGATAACAGAATGATGTGGTGATGGTACACTGGACATGGCACTTCAAGGAGAAAAGAGCTGGGAAAACTTTCAACAACAGCACAAAATGAAACCAACCTACTGTGTAATATTAATAAGATTATATCCCAGGTTGGAAGGGACCTTAAAACATCATTTGGTCCAATCTTTTATGGGGAAGGGAGCCCACATGAGACTACCTAGCACCATGTGCAATCATATCTTTAAAACCTGCAGTGATGGGCTTTATACCATGTCTGTGGGAAGGCTGTTCAACTGGCTCTTTTCTATGAAAAATGTTCCTCTCTTAAGTCAACTTTTAAAAGCCCTCATGTTGTAACTTGTACCTGTTGACTCTTGTCTTCTCCTTATGACTGTTTGTGAAGAGAGAGCCTCCATCCTCTTTTTAGTTACCATTTAAGTACTTTCCTGAAAATGAAAGTTCAGTCAATTAAAATATGGTATCCAAACTGTGGATCAGTGCAAAAATTACAGACCTTAAGTTTGACCCATAGATGAGTAATTTTGATGAAGGCTTTCATCAGAAGATTCTCATCTTATGAACATTCAGAAGCCTTAAAAAACTTCTCTATGTGAAGATGAACCTCATGGCATGAAAAAAAATTCAGGGTTTTGTAAAAGTATTAATTCTCTTGCATAAGATCTGAACTAGTGTGATTGTAGACAGAACCTGATGCATTGCTTCTGAAAATTCACTTAGGGAAGGAAATGCTGACCCTGACATTAAAAAATTACCTTTCAGCACAGTACTATTCACAAGTAGTAGGCACATCCTTATGCGCACTTAAGTTATAACAGTCTTTGCAATGCCAAAAGAGAATTAATTGCTGTTTAGTACGAGGTTCAGCTCTAATTGGCATTAATTAGGAATATGAATCATGTGTATAAGAAAGGAAGATATAGTTAAATTAGAATTATGTCTTAATCCTTTCTTGTTAAGCTCTCCTTCTACTTTAAAAGGTACCCCTCCATCACAGCGACAGTTAACAAATTACAAGCAGTCTTGCTCTGCATCCTTGGAAAAGGCTATGAAGACATCATTCCTTTTGAATCTGTCAACCTTTTTGGTTCCTTATGCTGCCTAGTGTGTTGTTCATCTTCACAATTATCTTTTATTCCTGTAAATTAGACTTTTCCATATGATGTTTTCTTTAAATATGAACTATAATCATTGTCTGGAAATTATGCCTTTAGGAGATTTATTTTTCTACAACTTGTGTTTTTCTATGTTTTGTAACATAGCGAAAATATGGTTTTGCTTCTCTGTGGAAAAGATAAATATACCCTTAGGAAAGATTAAAGTCAAAACAGATAAACTGCTGCAAAATTACACAGTGTTGCCATATTTAGGTAAAGGGTATTTATTCCTAAAAAACAAAAGTATTACACTAGTGTAGGCAGACAAAAACCAGGGAAATTTATCCAAGTCTTCTTCATTATTTTATATTTTAAGTTCATGTCTCTATGTAATTCCAGTTTCAATTCTGAAAAAGCAAAGCACTACTGAGGCTTAATATAGAAGCTTAACTCATAGCAATTTTATTATGCTAATGAAATTTTTGCATATCTACTTTTAACAATTGTATGAGTTTGTATACTAGGTAACTTATTACTCTATTTAAATGGCATTTATTATTCAGTTTCATGACATTACAGAAAAATGGCAAGTTTATTTCTAGTACCCCACTTCAATATTATATACTCCATGAGTTCTAGTATTTCTATTTTGAGTTTCATTGCATTGTTTTTGCTTTCTATGAGCTTTATCATGTTAATATAATTTAACATATTCTTTATTATTTATAGAAAAATTATGTGGGTCAATGCCAAAGAAGGTGAAGCATGTGTACTTAAGATTTAAAAATGGTGAGAAACTTATTACGTGTATATTAACTTGATTGCGAATACCTAAGAGGGCAATTTTAGCTTCTATCTGCAGGCTAGAAGGATACATCTCCATCACCTAAAGAAGGTGCATGAGTTGGCAGAGTGGTGCTGTGCCAGATTTTACATCCATGTGTAGCAGCACATTAGGACATTATGGTACCATCCTGCTTGCCTAGGCTGGAGAGCTCTGAGTTCAGTGGCTGGCACAGCCAGCTCACCGGTATGTCCCTTTACACATTTAGTTCTCACATTTACATCAGCACCAGTCTTGTACATACAGTTTTTCTTAAGATTACAGACAAATCTATACCCACAGATAGGCTTCTTTTGCACTGGAGTAGCATAGTCCCCTGAACCTCATCATATTTTAAATATTCAAAGCTTCTCCAGCATCCAGCAAAGGAAAAGTAAAATCAAAGTAGGTTTTAAGGTGTGCTGAGCTAGTCCTGTAAAACTGTGCTCTGCTAGACCAGATGAGGGCCCAATTTGGACTCTACTGCTGTGAAGAGCAGAGGAAAAATAGTGCTTCATTTGCTGCTATTTCAAGAACTGACACAGGTAGCCTTCATTCCTCACTAATCTCCAGGTATTAGGCCTGACTAGCTACACAGGGCAAACAAACATCTCAAACTCTGTAATCAGGTGCATTACTACTACACTCCCAAATCCTCCAAATACCTCTCAAACAAAGTATCTTATCCCACCAAAATTAACCCTCTATTACTGATGAATAACAGACTTCGCTTCTCTCACAAACGTCTATTCATCTCATTTTTGTGATGCTCAACTGCATATTAATTAATAATACATTTTTAGTGCAAAAACAACTTTGAATTTTTTTCTTTGTCTTGTGGGGGAAAAAAAAACAAACAGCAAAACACAGAACAAAACAAAACCTCAAACAAAACAAAGCAAAACTCCAAACAGACAGACCTCTTCCCTCCTTATCCCACCCCCAAAAATCACTCTAAAAACTCTGGAGGTTTTAGAAGCATTTTAATTATTCTAAAACTGATTTAAATATCGAAGTATATTTATTCATGCTGTTTTCTTCCCCACAAAACATGTTGGTAAGAGAATTAGAATCTTTCTAGTGATTATGTTTTCAGGCAAAATCTTGAATACATAATTAGAAATCAGATGTTTAAAAATATCAAAAGGCTGTTGAAAAGATTGTTTAAATATAAATACAAAATACTATTGAAAATCTATTCCAACTCTAAAGACATAAGTTCTTTGTTCAAATTCTGAAGAGTAAAAGCACTGACAGATCTACCAACATTATAAATCAATCCTCTGACCTTTTAAGTTAACTTATCAACTTTGCTGAGAACTTAATTTCACTGCTCTATACAAGAGAAAACTTGAAGTGAGATGGACATTCTATAGACTTGGCCACAGTGTATAACTATAAAGTAGCAATATAGTTTTATAGAGATGTTATATTTAATCACTCAATAGTAGCTGATCATTGGGCAATTGAGACCTACTATTTTACAAATTGTTCCATATAGGGTTTTTTTTCCCATGGGTTTTTTGTTTGTATTCTTTGCATAATTTAAATGTTGAGGCCTTTTCAAGCACAAACTCCTTCCTCCCTTACGTTTAAATCATTCCTTCCTCATCATAGAGTCAGCTTTTCATAGAGGCACCTTGAGTTTTACATTTCTGCTTTGACCAGACAGCAAATGAAGATCTCCAAGGTGGGTTAGGGGTTGAGGAGAGGGATCACTTTTTGAATGACATCTGTATGACTGGCAGGTAAAATCACTTACCCAAAAGGCAACCTGTCTTCCCCCGAGGGTGGATCAAAACTTGAATTAGAAATTATTGACTGTTTCATTCTGTTACTTAAATAATCCCTCCCTCACATACTCTGAAAGTTCAAGCTTTGTGCAATTTCCACTTGAGAAATTTGTTTATATATATATGTTTGCATATATTTTTATATTGGATCTTTTATTACAGAAGATGAAGACATTTCACAAATACAGGCAACTATCTTCAGTACACTCAGTACAAGTATTGGCCTCACTTCCCAGCTAACAAAAGGGAATAGCAAAAATTTGCCAAAGCTAGGAAGAAGTTTATATATGAGCTGGGAATCAAACTGTGCAGTTTTAGTTCTTGTTTCTAACAAAAAGTGTTTCTACCACAGTGTTTCTAACAAACCCAGCAATTTGTAAGGCTATATCGCAGGTCAGATATGCTGCAGTTCAATCTGACCTCTCTGATTGTGCAAGTGATGGCAAAAGGGCAGAGGGATGTCAGCTACTTCCTCCCCCAGACATATTAGTCAGTAGATACCTGTAGCTGATGGAAGATTGACAAGGGCTAAGAGTGGCACTTTTTCCTTTATAGCCACAGTATTTCCCACTCTTCATGGAAAGAGAATATACAGGGATCTCTGAAGGCACTGCTCCCACAAGCAGCCCTGTGCCCTCATGGGTGTTAGAGAGTACAAAGCAGCTTTCACCTCACTCAGGATGACTAAAGCCTGCAATTAAAATAGAGGAATGAAGGTTTTAACAGCAGTATGAAAGTTTCATACTTCTTTTCCAACATTGATCAAGGGTTATTTCAACATCTATGGAGTATTATATTATTAAAAACTTTTGAAACCCCATAGCATGGGTGCCAACATCTTCAAACTACTAAGACCAGCCAGATAAGCACGTTTATGCCTCTTTAGGTGCAAAATTCTGCTTCAAAGCTGGATTAAAATCTTCATTCCTCCCAGGTATATGTCTTTGGTTTTACATGGGGTTTAGCAGCAACAAAAAGAAATAAGAAGAAAATTGCTTTCCATCTTTTTCTCCTATGTAAGCAGGTTTTGCAAGCAATTTAGAGAAATGTTATTAACGAGAGAACAGGGGATCCCTGAGAGAGTAGTTTTTAGTAAATTGCAGTCCACACGGAAAAAAAAATAATTGATAACCATTCTGCTAAGCTCTTTTATTAGTTAAGGGCTAGTAGTTTTGATAACAATATACAGAACAATTTTAGCAACTTAATGCTGCAAATTTCTTTAAATTAGTCAATTAATTAACAAGAAGAGTGCATCTGTCATCACATAACTTCATCCACTTAACTTTTTTGCATTAGGGTTATCTGAGAGTCCATACATGTCATAAATGCTATAATTACCTCAATCCAAGACAACCAGTCATTTCAGAAGTGATGCATCCATTTCCTAGGACAGGAAAGCTAACAAAAGCATGAATCTTATATTCATGTATCATTACAGTCTTACATGGTGGATTTCCAGCCTTGCAGAGGCAGAATTATTGCTTTTACCATGTCTGAAAGTATAAATCCAGCTATCCCCCAGAAGAGATGCACAGAAATCTGCACAAGCACTGAAGAGCAGATGCCAGTGTTAGGAGTTAGACCACAGACAGGAGACAAGAAGCTAAGGCTGTCAGCACCTGTGTTTTTCTGATCGTCAGAAGAGTTGTTTCAGAATCATGCAACATCTAAACTTTTAGTAACAGCTTTCAAAATTGTGAACTATGCTGTACAAAATTTCATGTGGCCTAATTAGCCGATGTTTCTCTGATTTTACTACCATCTTGCTGAAGGAATATAAAAATCAATTTTTAAGGATATTATGACCACAGCTCTAAACCAACCTGTGTAATCTTGAAGACTGCTATTCTGATAAACCTGAAAACTTCAAAGGCATGGTGCTGGCATGAAGACTTTAGACATTCCATAATTAAAATGCTTCAGATCTGGGTCTATGGATTAGGCTTATGTTGGTATCACCAAAATCTGTCAAAATCAAAGATTGATGAAAAACTGAAGCAGGGTGGCAGCTAGTAAAAGGACAAGAGAGAAACATTTCCTGGATGCTTGTTGGATATTATTATTTATTTCTTTTTCTTTTAAGATAATTTTTATGCAGCATTTCAAACAATGAAACCAATATTCACATTCATTGAAATAGCTAACTTGTAAAATATATGTATTGTTTGTGTAATTCATTTTGTGTGGATCAATAGGTTAATTACACAAATAAAAACTTTACAGTGTCTAGAGACTGTACTGTATAAGTAAACAAAGTATTCTGGAAAGTTTATTTAACATCCATGTAATTTATTCTTTTTTATTCAGTGGCATTGCTGAAAGAGCAGAAGGGGGTTTTGTAGCAATTTTCTGTGCTTTCTGCTTGAGAAAGTCTGCAGCCTCAGTCATTTGTATTTGAAGTAGATTAGGATGAAGTCACTGTGCTCGCATTTTTTTAACAGCTTCTGAGAGCCTTTAGCTGACGGGCAGGAAGGAGAAAAACAAATATTCCTTACAAATATTTTGCCTTGAAAGCATTTCCCTAAAAATACAACTGTGTGTGTGGCCAGATGGAAAAGGCCAACTCAAGTCTATTAATGGACACATTTTCAGACACCTGGTAGTTAATGAATGCAGTTCTTGATAGAATAAAATGTGCCTACCTGAGAATTCAAACTTGTGTAGAAACTTATAACTTGTTTTATAAAAGTTAGAAACTCACTAAGTAACTTACTAAGTAATACAGATGTTAACCATATGATGAGAAACTAAGTTTAACAATTATATAAATCAGCACTAATTTCCAGGAAGTTTTTTCCTTTTAAACAAAATGTATTCTCAAATTACAGTATACCATAGGCTGTATTTTCCTATTGATAGCAACAGTGATGTTAAAAATATGCTAACACTGACAGTAATTGTACTTTCAGTTTGCCCTGGGAATTACCTAAACTAAACTCAGGTCATCTGTGTCAGGACTGTGATACTAAATTAAAACTTGATCCTGAATTAATTTGCTGTACTGGAATCCCATTGATGAGCAAGTGCTCATCCAGCAGATGCCAGGCTGGTTGTGTTTTTCAAAAAGATCAGCATGGAAATGCTTTCAGACACAGGAACAGAAATCCATGCTCATGAGAGGAACATATGAACTTCTTCACTAACAGACTCTACAATGAAAACATCCAGCTCAAGGCAGCAAGGGTTCTTTGCACAGAGAAACTCCAGGAAATCTTTACATTTAGCTTCTCTTCAGTTAATTCCATTAACACTAAGCAGATTCAAAAGAGTTCAGTAGGGGAAGACATATTCAGTACTAAGAAATGTATAGAAACATTGTTCTAGGAAATTAGATTTGTTAAATACTTTAATTCTGGAAATTTCCCCTTCACCTTTTTTTGTCATGGGGGATGATACTGAAAATCACAGCTTTGCCTTTTTTTCCAGCTTTTTTTATGGCTCCTATGTCACAAGGGTGAACAGTAGTCTTCATTAAACTTTCAGTAACTTGGAATTTATATTATAATATGTATGATTACTGTTATTTTAGAGTCTATGTTTTGTTAAGAGTGAAATCCATTTTAATTACTTCATATGGTTACTTTATCAGGAAAATAAAAGCTCAGTTTTACTCAAAAAGAAGCCTGAGCAATGTAGTGTCCCTCATATATATTTTCATTCTTGTTTTAAGCATCAGGTATAACAAAAATACTTCCCAAATAAATTGTATTCTGAGGAACACAGAATAAATCCTGGCATATAACAACAGAACCTTCCATTAGAAAATACCTCCCCCCCTTATAAATTCATTTTACTAATTCAACAACACTGTATTTTCATTTTCTGCTTTTTTTACATTCTCAGCAATCTGATACATGTCATGACTGATAAGTAATTCTGCAGATTTAATGTTTATGAGTGTAAAACATTAGTAGTCTATTGCCCTGTTTTGTGGCCATTCAAGGCAGCAGAGAAAGCAGCCTCTGGTTCTTCTGACAATGTGGGTACAATGAGATTAAATGCCTTATTTTATATGCACGCACTAAAAACTTAACTGTAGTAGAATGAGCATTATAAATCTGAACATACAAAACTGATGTATTGGAAGTGGTTATTTTCAAAACAAAAGAAACCCAAGAGTTTGTAAATTTTCACTTTTGTTGCATTTATTACTCAAACAAGGGACTCTTGTTAATTACTGTGATATATGTAGATTGGTACCAGCCGCATTTGCATGTTCCCCAGCTTCTCATAGACACTTATTGTTATATGGCTACTAATTGCACAGCTGTCACTGACTTTTATGGTCTGAGCCATATTGTTTGTGCTATTGTTATCAAGTAAGCATTTTGTCTTTTTCAAAGGGAAACAAAGAAATCTTTTGTACTAAGATATCACATCTTCAAAACTCTGTGCTTGCATATGGAAATCGTCCAGAATAGGGCTGTGGTGATTACAGCCAATTCCAGCAGAATGCCTAGGCATCTAACCAAAGCTTGAATAAAACTGAAGCACATCCGTCTGAACTTGTGACATTACCAAATATTATGTCACAAAACACAAACACATCTCTTCCCCTTTAGCTTCCAATACAGCCTTCTCTCATACGACATCTCCCCCTTTTACAGTGTTATGAAAACTTGGAGTCCTGATTCTTTGCAGGTGTAAAACTCACTCACCCTGAGCAAGTCCACACATTTCTCATACAAAAAACTTATTTGGATTGTGGAAGGAGCCATCATGCTGCTGATGTCCTCAGGTGTGCTAAGTGTTTTTCAAAACATTTTACAGCTGTAAAATTGGCTTGACTGCAATCACAGCAGTAGCTGATTAAAATTGAAACCAGGAAGATTGTGTGTGCCTTTTAATCTCTTAGGAATGGAAGTCCTTTCTTTGAGAAACCTGAATTCACTGTCTCTTTTGGCCCAAATGTCTCCTGGAAAATTGTTCTGATGAGCACAGCAGGAATGTTTCAGTTCAGTTCTTCACTTAAGTCTCAGGAAATTGAGAGCTTTATGTGAACAAAACTACTTAAACCATCTTTAAAATTATAAAGAGTATAAAATAAGGCTTTGATTTTAAAAATTGAAGTGATCAACAAAAAAAAAATAAAAAAATAAGTTATGTACTGCAGCTGAGAATTTAGTTTGCAATAGGATTTTTTTCCTTCTAAGTTGTTTGCATGACACACTGAAACACGAGATTGAATTATTGCTTTTTTTTTAGCTCTGGTATCAAAATGAATTTCTCCAAAAACACCACTGAATAAATAATAATAGAGAAATCTGAGCATAGAATTTGACAATATTTTTGGTTATCATCATTATAGTGTAACTGAATCCATACAAAACCTTGAAAAAAGTTTCATTATTTCTATAAAGTAACAATGAATCATTAATTTAATTTGATTCCTGTTTCCTTTATCTTAGTGGGGGTTTTGTGTGTGTGTGCCTGTGTTAAGGCTGTTATAAGAAAATTTTTCAAATCTACAGTTGCTATAAAAGCTTTTATTAGTGTAGTGATGAAAAAACCTTAGTCTGCCTTATTTGGAACTAGTCAGATTTTGCCTAGCATCATCACTTGTCCTTTGATCGGGAGTCTTCTGCTTTCTAGATATCTCTGACTTAACACCTTGATTCTACTGATAAGAAAATCCAGTCTATTGTTTTTCCCTTTCCTGAAAACCTTGTGATTTTAATTTTCAAAATCTACTTACTTTTTTGTTTGTCCAAAATACTCAAAAGATGTTCTCATTAATAGCATTGTCATTTTATGCAAATGAGAAAAAATAGGGTAGTCATAATGATTCTTACAAAAAAAAAAAAATTAGGGTAGCCTGCCGTGGGCGAGGAGGGGTTTCGGAATATGCCTCTGCTTTTACCGAGAGTGTCTCTATTGCTTTCAGAGAGATCGCTCCAGCCAGCACTTCCCTTGGTGCTGTACAGAACGGCTTTCCTAACACCCGTGCCGGTGTCAGGCACAATTCTCACTCACCCACTGGGCCTGATTAGCCCTGGCATCTCCAGAGACAAAGAATTCAGAGGCCCTCTCTCCTGGAAGTTCCAGACATTTATTCTGAAGGGGTCCAAGGTAGAAAGAGAACAAGATGGCCCCGAGAGCCCCCAGTTATAGGGACGATCTGGGGCCAGGTAACAGGAGGCGGGGAGAAATCCCCTTAACCAACGGGGAGTAGGGAAGGGTAGGATTCAGGGTCAGGTTACAAAGATAGGGGATTACACAGTTCTGGGGAAAGACCATTGTGTTTTCCAGGGGGTGCTTAGTTTAGGAGGTTTTCCTGCAGTGGGGTCCTACAGGGTTGGTATAATCCACCGCCACAGTAGCCTATGTTTTCTTTAGTATAGTTGTTTCGGGTCTTTTCCCTTTTGCCTTACTCAACTTTAAAAATCAACTAAAAAAACCCCAGCCAACCAACCAACCAAAAAATCCATTTGCTTTCTTTCTTTTTCCTATAGCCAAATAAATGATGTAGCAAACACCAAGCTCCCCCATCAACCCCTGCTGATGGCTATTCCTACCTGATACTGACTTCGATATTTTCTCAGTTATCAGTTGGTGCCATATAAATGGTACCTGGAAAACCTCACTGTAGAAGCATCTTCTCTGATTTGTTTCTTTCCATGTTTTGCCTTGGCCACAAATATTTCACCCACCTTTTACAAAAAAACCATGACTGCTATGTCTTCCCCTAACTCCCTGTTTGCTTATTTATGAGCAAACTTTCTGATTCAGCAACTGAAACATTCATCAAGTCTTTTCCATATATGACATCGACAAAAATTTTGCCATTTGTTTTTGAGATTCCTGTTCCACACAGACATAGAGAATATATTGGCCCCTCCATTTTTATGTCAATTTTTATATGGTCCCATTTGACACCAGCAGACACTTTTATTTCACTGAAATCTTTTGTCAGATGCTTCCAAAACTTAAACTCATATATATCCTTGTATTGAAAACTCTTTTTTTTCCCTTGGAAACTTTCTTGAAATTAAAAATTAATAAATAAAATATTCTATTTATATCTATTTATGATTCTTCAGTCTCTTCAGCATATGTAATTATTCAAGAAATATTTTTTCAAGACTAGGAGTTAATGAAGTTATTTTAAATTTTCACTTGCTGCTTTTCCAAGTGGCTGGTCATCTAAAGCACCTGACAATTTCTCTTCAAGGGAATGACATAGTACTTACATTTGACTCAATTAAATGTAGAAACAAAGTGAATGTCCTTTCATGGTAGAAGATTCTAATTATGCTTTATTTTTTTCAAAGTGCATGGAGAGATTGAAAGAGAAAGGATCCAAGTGATCCTTTGAAATCATGAACCATAATGAAATTAATGTTTAATCTGTAAAGATCTTGAATTTTATGCTTTCAAAAGCTTTCATTCCCAGAGGATGCTGTGGTGACTGAAGGTAAGCTAGGATAACTCAGTGCTATCCAACTCCTACTGCAGCATACAGATGTAAATCACAGCCTGCTGTGACTGTGCCTTGTTTTGACATTGGAGTAACAGTATTTCTGACAGTAGAAGCAAAATGAGTATGGGAATGTAGTGGTTTACTCAGAATAAGTGCATTACTTATTCAGGAAAAAGTATATGAAACAATAGGATCACGTCTGAAGTCCGTTAATAATCAGACTAATTAGTGTACTGCTGCTATATCTACATGTGAAATAAGCCAGAATATTAATTGTCTCTGATGGTATTAAAAAAAGCTATAAAGTTAATGTAATTTGGAAAATGAAAATAATTTAAAGGACCATTTCAAAGAGTACTTGCACGAGTAAAGAAATTCAGTGACTTTTTCATACATATTTTGCTGCACCAGAACAATTAATTGCTATGTTTCCACTTCCATTACTTTAAAGAGCCATTCAGATATGACAATGATGAGACTAACTAAACACCCCGGAGCTGTAAATCATCTAAAAATTTCTGATTCAGCTGAATTACACAATGAATTGTTAAATGTCCTATTTCAATCCCCAGCTACTTTTCATGAACATTTGGTTAAATGTCTTCAGCGGCAATGAATTAAACAGCACTTCCATCTTTATAATTGTTGAGGACTAACATGAATTAGGTAAATCTCAAAAATCAGATACAAAGAAGCAAACATTCTTATGCTTAAAAATATCTTTAGCAGGACTTAGAGCTAGTCTAGAAAAGCTGACAAAAGTCAGATACAACAGGATACAGGCCACACGATTATGCAAATCAACATCAAAACTGAAATTGTAAATGTCTTCAGTATATATATACTCTTCTGCTTTCATTCTTTTTTCAAGCCTGTATGGCAAAGTTAATCCTTTATATAATTTCTAACAGAAATATCAGGAAAACTGTTTCAAATTATCTCCGCAACCCAAACCCCCAACTGGAAAATGATTGAAACAAATTTCCCGACAACATACACAAAAAGATGGATGAGTACTCCCAAAGTTGTATGAGTACTGAATGAGTCAAGAACAGTTCAACAGCCCCAGTAGCTGTGTCAACTGCAGACTATAAAACTCTTCTGAAAGCCTACTGACTTCTCCATCAAAATACCAGTAAGAGCTCAACTAATTTTAAAATTTGCAACTTTGATATGAAATGTTTTGCCCAGATTTTACGGTAATTTCTTGTTCTTCTGTCATTTGGCCAGAAAATGCTAAACTTTCAGCCCCCATAGGATTTACAGGCAGCCCAAAGAAGTTGTGGATTTTCCTTCTCTGGCCCTGTTCAACCTTCTCCAGGTGAAGCTGTCCTAACAGGGTGGTTGGACTACATGATTTCCAAAATCCCCCCCAGCCCCAGCAATTCTTTTATTCTGAGGTTCATACTGCACTGACTGAAGTTAAACTAGGATAGTCCAGTGAGATCTTTTTGATGTACAAACCCCACACTGAAGAAGCACCTACACTGATTTTCTGCATCACGCTTCCAGACACAACATATGCTGCTATTCCAGGAAATTGGCTCTTATGTGCTGACACAAGCCAAAATGCAGCAATAAAGACTTTGTGTAGCAAAGGAATTTGCCATTTAGAATATTAAAACTACATTGGTTAAAGCCAGATTCTGCTCTGGATCTCAGTGCCTGACTGCCTTAAAGGAAGGCTAAACCCTTACACCAGTGGAGACTGCAGCCAGAAGTATAGGGTTGTAAAATGGCAAAAATACCAGCCAAAAAATACCTGCAGAAAGTTCTTCATCGGCATGTGTTGTTGAGGGGGAAGGGTTTGCTGAGGGTGAGAGAAATTGATCATTTCTGCTATGTTGTTGATTTTCTTTTCTTTTAACGGGAGAGAAATGTTTCTTGCTGCTTCTAACTACTTAACATGAAACTTAATACTTAGCTGGTAGCATTTGTATCTTTTACCTCACCCTCACCTAGAGAACCAATAGAAAATCATGATGAATCTGTCTCAATAGGTACTTTACATAGAGGTTCAAGTAGTTTCAGGCTAAATGCTTAATATTACTAACTTGTGTTCTTCTTCTTCCACTTCTGTTATCTCATACTCTTCTTACAAGATTTATCCATTGAAAGCATTTATAAGTCATCAAGACATAACAGTTGAAACATTCTCCCAGCTCACAATTTCCCCCCACACACACAAAACTCTGATGAAAGATTCTGTCTGTGCCAGGGTGTCATTTCATTAAAATGTTAATGTCCATTTTTAATGAGAGGGCATGAAAAAGAAAATATCTGCAAATGTGGTGGTGAGTAGGCAGCAGCAGATTTCCTGAGATATTTTATAATCTCCACATGAAATCTAGGAAAAGAATGCAGACAGAGAACTTTGATTTAAACATTTATTACCTTGCAAGAATGTTAGAGGTATTAAATATTTTATTTTTTTAATGCTCTAAAATATTAATTTTCTCTATTTAAAGTTACAAGAAAAATAAACTTCTCAAAATATAATATTTTACAGTAGAAATACCAAATTAAGTTTCTCTTTACAAGAAAATCTGGTCTTTTTTTCCTGAAAAGATGAAAATGCACACCACTAGAGCATCACTTGTATGTTTTGTTTCACTCAAACATTGCTCAGATGCAGTTAATTGAAAAACCAGTGGGTTTGGGAATTTTCAAAGCAATTCCTTTCTGCAGTCTTCTGTCTATTACACAGCAAGTCACCTCCATCTAGGTCATTCTTCTTCAAGGAGACCAACTTGAAAAAACACACAAATGGAATTCTGGAGAAAATTGAAACAATTCAACTCAAATACCTATTGTGCCAGAAACCTGCCATTGCTACTTTCATAAATGATTGTAAGTGTGCCATTGTTTTTTTCTTGCTACTGTCAAGTTTAATTTCAGAGATGCCTCCTGAAAAAATCCCAACATTTTCCAAACCCAAATCTTAAAATACAATATAGATTTTAATTTTTAATAGAGCTTTGCAAAATTACACCCTGATCAAGAGCTAGACAAGAATATTGATACATTTGACTTTTTTCCCCCAAATGTTGCCAATTAGTCAGGCGACATCAAGTCTTACAATAGAAATCAGAAGTTAGATTACTCCTGATACAAACAGAAGAAAAGGGTTCAAAACTCAG
This sequence comes from Pardalotus punctatus, assembly GCA_013400915.1. Classification (NCBI taxonomy): domain Eukaryota; kingdom Metazoa; phylum Chordata; class Aves; order Passeriformes; family Pardalotidae; genus Pardalotus; species Pardalotus punctatus. The sequence goes on along the minus strand of VZTX01007396.1, from coordinate 250,285 downwards.
TGTTGGGATTAGAACTCCACCATGCATGAAATTGGTTCCAGAAAACCCATAACTTGGGAGAGCTGCATATCAATTTCTTTGCCTCAATGGCAAGTTCCTGAAGGGTTGATTTTGCAGAATCCATGGTAAGAGCAGAATGTTCATGCACATCCTCTCTGTGCATGCCCACATTGGCAAAAGAACACTGAAGCTGGAAGAGGAACACTTCAATACAACAGAAATATTAGTACAGCTTTAGTAATCTGAAGTATTTTCATTATATGCAATTTCCATTCTAGCTTCAACTTCAGTGTAACAAGCCAGTAAATTTAGGAGTACATGAGATGCTTATTTTTACCCTCTTCCTTCTCCTATGTTGACAGTGTGGCTTTTCATGGTCTTGATATGCTTGTAAAGCAAAAAACAATTTCCTGTTCTTGTAGGAGCCCGAATACACATAAGAAAAGAACATAATTTAAATTGAAAAATCCTCATTTATGTACATGATCCAGATCTAGTTTCTCATCTAAATTATGCAACCAGCAACAAGAAGAAATTTGTTTTCTTAAACATTTTCTAAACAAGCCACTTTCTTAAATTAAATGCTATTGATCAGTGGTATTATAGTGAATAAAGGTTTAAAAAGCAAGTATTTTCAAGATAGCTTTACAATATACTGAAGTAGGGGAGAATTCTATAAAGCATAAATAAGAGATGCATATAAAAAGAAATAACAATTATCCATTTTTACAGTAAAGTAGGATAATGTTTTTTCTTGTGCAAATATTCAAAATAAATTAGGCAGTCTTGTTTAGTCTTCCAAAAGAAGAGCGTTATTATCCCAGCAAAAACTGTGAACTGAAAGACATGAAAACAGGGGACTGATAAGTGACTTAGCCTTGGCCAGAAGCAGAGAAATAGGGGCACAATTAGCTGTGGTATCCCACATCCCAGCTGAATTAAAAGAGCAGTTGAGCAATTAAAAATCTAAGATGCTTGCACCATGCTTATGAGCTCATAAAATGGAACATTTTTACAAAGATAATATTTGAAAACCTAGAACATACCAGATTTGCAACCTGCATGAAAAAGGCTTATTAGCCGCCTGTCTCCAGTCTGTGAGCAGAGACCAGAAGTGCTAGAAGCAACACGCTGGCAAGTTTTCACTTCACAAACGACAACTGAAACCAGATACTACTGTTTTATATCAGCAGCACTGCATGGGTACCCTGTTTGCAAAGCAAGGTAGAACAAAAGCATCTTCTGAAGATTTCACTGTACACTGGCAGATTTGAGATACAGAAACCAAAAGACACCTGAGTTTATTGCTAGAGTGACATATCTTATCTGGAAATAAATAAATAAGCATATACATGGGATTTTATTGTTTTGGGTTTTTTTAAAATGCAACTGAATTAGACAAAGCAGATTTTTTTATTCAGTGTTAAGAGAGTGGGAGAAGGTGGACCTGGATAACTGAATGAAATATCCCACTATTCTGGGTAAATATTCATTTAATAAGTGCACACAACACTGTAGAGACACCAACGCCATATTCACTCTCTACAATCATCTAAGTTTTCTACTTGTAGCCTTAACATTTTATGGCCATCTATACTCATTAGTTATCATGCCAGCAATATTCCTTAGGTTCCACCCTCATGCTTTGTTTTTCATTGAGTTTACTGACAGCAATTATTTTAGTTGTCACTTCAGTTTTAATATCACGAAGTTAATTGTTACAAATTTTCTCAATCCCTCCTTTTCCTTCAATTAATCATTTTTTGCATATGTTCCAGATTGAATTCACTTTTGCTGAAGGTAGGGGACAAGCTATATGCTTGTAGGGAGCAAGACTTACACAGATATTTTAAATCATGAACATAAATTCCCATTTTCTTGAGTAGTAGTCTAGAAATAAAATTGTCCCTATATTTTTTATTTCTTTCTTCATGTGCAAGATGATGAAGGGCTTCATAAAATTCCACCTATGCTTCAGTGGGACTGGATATCATGCCCCGTATTCCATACAGAAACCATCATATGCTCATTGTTGAGGATAAATGATGAAAGAAAATCCAAAAGGAATCAAAGATATAAAACTACTAAAAAGAGAATAAAGATTTTATTTTTTTTCTTTTTACCAATTCAATACATGGCTCTACACAATCTTCTTTTAATATAGCACACTACAATTCTTAAAAGTGAATTAATACTAGGTAAGTGGTATTGCAGGAATCTGATGAGTAAAAGCTAGGAGAAATTATTTCCAATTTTCATCACTCTGAAGTAAAAGAACAGTTTATTTAATCCATGTATCATTACCAAATAGGATTGATGGAGATCCTAACTTTCACTAAGAGTTTAGTGCTCTAAGACTGGACTTGGTAGATGAGATACCAAGCATCCTCTGCTCCCCATGCACTAGCAACTGCTTACTGGTTTCAGCACACTCTTCATAGTCATTACTTACGCTGCAGCTCATTTGCACAATATGTTGCTCTGACCTAGTAGTTGAGTGTATGGAACCAGTGAAATTGTGCATCTGGTGTTACCACAGAATGTGGGTGCAGGTGAAGGGAATAAAATGGTACTAAAGTGGGGTTTTTTATATCAGGGTACACTCTAGTCTTTAAGTCAAAGCTGGAAAGTTAATTTCATTTCAACTTCACATAGCTCTTATGTTGTTCCAACATCTGGGACTGATGTGACCTCAAACACATTCCTTTCAAGTAAAATAATTTTTGTCTGTAAACCACTTTCTATATTACTCTAGGAAAATTATATTACACTAATTTTAAGAGTTCACTGTTCTGCTAAGAAACATATGGATGGATAATATCTGCATGAATTAGACACAAATGGCATCCAGAAACCAGCAATATTTTAGATTGATCTGAGTAGACACAGCTCTGCAGAGGGTAAATGAATTTTTTGTTCAAATACTTCAGAAAATTATTTGGGCTCAAATATTTTACAACACATCATTTGTGGTAGGGACAACAAAGAAAAGAGAGATGTATTTCCTCAACAGAGAAACAATTTCTTCCAAGCAGAAGTGCATTTACTCTATCATCAGAAAATATACATTTATCTTACTTCTGCTTCTGAGAGGGTAATTTTAAAAAGACACATTTAATGGGGATTGACTACATCCCTTTCCAAATTATGTATAGTGTACAAGCACTCTGAATAATAAAATAGATGAATCGTTATAAAAATATTTTTTGTGTCTAAAATTAGTTAATACTCCTTAGGCAATACTCAGCACAGAGAAGGTATTTTTGAATAACTACTTCAATACAGAGCAAGTGAAGCTACTTTATAAAAATTTATATAAAGTAGTGGAAGATTTATGTTGAAGTCACTAATTTGAATGTTTAAGAACAGTGCTTCCAGCCATTCTCTTTAAAGGTCATTTTACATATAACATATATAAAATTTATATAACATGTATATATCCAAACAAATTGTAGCCACTTTCCTTAAAATTTCGTTTTACTACAATTTTAAGGAGCTTGCAAAACAACAGTGGAGAATTGTTTCATACCTCATTTCCCCAAATAAACTATTGATGAATCCAACTTAAAAACTGATGAATGTATAAATCCATTAAAGAAAGTTTCTTTTCGTATTTGAACTCTGTCCTTTTAACAGGAATTACTGAAAAGTAGATCCTTCCATATTCTGTTACTGTAAAAATAATCTATGCCATTACATTTCTTTTTCATTTCATGGGCAAACAGAAGAATAAAGGCAGAACTCTTCTAAACAGTCAGAAATAGTGCACCTAAGAATGTAATCATACACTTCAATAAAATTTGTATAAATTACCTTACCTTAATAGAATTTTTCAGATTCAGTAGCCAAATTTCCTCTTTCCTTAACCTGATAAAATATTTATAATAACTTTTGCTTTTGTTAAGGCAAAATTAAATTAAATAAGGCAAAATCAAATTAAAAATTTGAAAGCATACAGATTTAATTCTGAGGTGAAAAATCAAGTCTTTCTGTCAGCATTGTCAAAGTTATTAATAAATTACAGTACTGTCTGTATTGTTTCATATTTTTCTAGGGTTCTTCAGTTAAAACTGTCTGCTTTGAATATTTACCACATTAGAAATTCTGGGTTTATTTATTAGTTTTTCTTTCTGAAAAATAAGAGGTGAGTAATTTTTTCCTTAAAACAAACAAACAAACAAAAACAACACAACAAACAAACAGAAAAAAACCACAAGAAGAAAAGCAATATCAGCTTTTAAGATGTGGCTTAAATTTTATTTGCACTATTTACCAGTCATTTCAGGCAATATCTCTACTCATTGTAAGATTCTTGCAACATTAATACAGGGAATGTTATCTAAGGATAGCAAACCCATCTTCATTTTTTAGTTATCTTCTTTGCTTTTGCAATAAATACTATTATTTGAATATTGTAAACAGAATAGGAACAGCTGAATGAACACTTGAGAAAGAGAAGTCATTCAGCAGACAGTCATTAATGCTATTCCCACAGGGACACACACTCATTAGAACCAGGAAAAGCAATAGAGTTAACTGCAGGCTAAGCACAGCAGGACTTGTATTACAAGACATAAAAGGGGCTGAAAAGTGTTGCTGATGATTAAAACAGTATTTCTTTTATTTTTTTTTCCTCTTCCTTTAGTGCTTGATTGAGCATTCTGTGGGCTAACAGGTAACACCAATAATGTATCATATTAAACATCAATAATGGAAACATATTTGTTTAAAAATAACCAAGATCATAGACTGCGCTATAGACAATATTCAGAATTAGTTTAACAACTTTTTGGGTGTTCCCTGGAGGAGCATGTCCATTCAGATGACTTCTAAGCAGGTCTACCAGTATTACAAAAATGCTATTATTATAGACAATATCCTCTTTACAGGACCCATTCATAGGAGAATTTGGTCCACTATAATGTAGACACTCTTAGAGTATTTAGTGTTTGAATTTATGTTAAAGAAAACCTTATACACTGTATTGATTTTTGTATTGGTATGTACATGATACACACTTTAGTTCTGACCCAATCTTTAATATAATTCTGGTTTTCTCCCTAGCCCTAAATGTTATTTTTCTGTCCAAGGTCTGGAAAAAAAAAGAAAAGGAAGAGAAAATACATGAACAAAAAAATGCATAAAAAGACAGGCAAATCTTCCTATTCACATTAGTGGCTTGTCTACAGTGAAAAATCCTTTAATGATTAATTATCTAAGGAACTTTACCTCTGAAGAGTATAGGAAGCACAGTTCTGTCTAGTTTTGTATGTCTGCTTGTCACTGAGAATTTGCATATTGATCTTGTGCTGCATTGACAAGCTTAAAAAACATAATTTTACAAAATATTAAACATCTGGGCACGTCCTCAGGTAACAACTTCACTCACAGTAAATTTTTCAAGATAGGCAAAGGGAATTAGGAACTTGTTTTCAAAGGGCTGACAGGAACATTATTTCCCCTTGATACTTTAAAAACTTTAGGCTAAGAATTTCCTTAACTTCTTTGTGGTGTCGGGCTCAGTTGTTAAATTTGGGGCATCAGTCTTTTCTTATTCTGCTGATACAGATAGCAAAGTTTCACATTACAACAGGTTTGCTACTTCAGCAGCTGTGAGGGGCCTATGGTCAGCTGTAGGGCATTCTCATAGCACAGCAGCACTGATTAGATTTTAAGAAAAAGGTAAAAAGCTTTCCTGTCTTAAGGCAGGACAATGTGACTATATCTCAGTTACGGTGAGTGAGTTTTAGTGTGCAAACTGAGAAAAGTGACTATTTCCCACAAATAAGCTTTAAGGTGTTTCATAGATTATTTATTAGTCAGATGTGCTGCTCCATTAGCCAGGACTATCACCTAATAGGGTGCTAGTTGATACACTAGCTTTTTTCTCTTTTGCTCTTTCTTCACACCCCTTTCTTGCAGCAGAAAAATATTAACATTTAGTATAAATCAGTAAGATGAGGACAGAAAGGCACTCCAACTGCAAACATTTCTAGGACTGATACAATGCTTGCATCCTGCTCTTAGATGCAGGAAGGGTTCCATCAGATATTGAGATCTAAACATGCACAGAGCAGCAGCTTATGGGACTGAAGGATGGATGCTGAAGGACAGGTGTAATAAAGTGGGTCTGCAGGCACCTCCAGTTCCTATCCTGGCACTATTCATTTCCAGTCTGGTGCACCGTGGAAGGTTATTCTTTCTCTAAAATCAGTGTTAACTTCAAGTATACCTTGTAAGACCCTTTATAGGTTAAATCTCTACATGAAAAGCTCTGTTACTCAGATTATCAACTGATGTATTAACAGAGCAAAGTTGAAACAAGATAGAACCTTTTATACAAAAAACACATGAAAGGATAAGAAGGTAAAAGAGATTATTCCTGTGTACAACAAACCCTAACTTGCACTTTTCACTTTTTGTGGAAACAGCTCCATGTTATTTAGGTGACAATGGTTGATAGTTATTTGTCAATCATTTTTCTGTTGCATTCTCCCACTTGACTTGCGGAACTGTAAGAACACCTTGACCCAGCAGAGATACGTGGATAACATCTAATCCATTACTGTAGCATTTGTGGGTAATATGGGGAACATTTGATTGTATTGCATACAAAACTCTCACTTAACTAACATACCATACATGATGCAGATAAAATTCAACAGCCAGTGATTTTTGGGATTTAATTTAGCCAGATATTCACATTAACCAAGCAGGGGCTGATGGCTCAGAAAATACTCCTACTAAAGTGCAAACAGCACACGTGGAAAATGCATGATGTAGTGAAGTATGATGATTTTATTCATTTTGAAAGTCTATGCATGTAAAAAAAAACCCGCTGTGTAATAGTCTAAAATGCTCTACCTCTCCAGGTCCTATTGCAAACATTATCATTATTTGGGTTAAAATTTTTTTAAAAATAAATACATTGGAGGATGTTTTTTAAATGCAGCAATTGTTTTGAAAAATAAATCCTAGCTATTGTCAGAATTGATTTAAATAGTTTGATTTCCTCAGTTATGGTATATTTTCTTTAGAGAAGCTAATGTTGTGAGCTCTCAGAAAAATGAATAGCTGAGTGGTCAGAGAGGTCCTAGAGCCAAGGTTCAATGTTCATGCTCTAGATTTGTCTTCAACTAACCCTGTGAATTTCAAGAAGTAACTTATAGAAAGAATTTTCATAGTACTGAAAGGAACAATTGCTGCTTACAGTCAAAGAGGTTTGCATTGGCCACTGGTTAAGGCTTTATGTTTGGTTTAGCCTTTATGTTTGGTTTAGCCTTTTTTTCTATCCTGTTCTCTTACATGTGTAAGAAATTAATTAAATTTCTAAGAAAATATTGAATATCGACACTAATATTTCAATATGTTTAATGTCCTTCTCTGTTGTTGTTCCATCAGACTATATGCATTTCCTGCTCTCCAAAATGATTTCAATTATTACAGAATTATAATCTAAGTATTGCCAACTAATTTTCCTCATTCATTGTATGTTCTTATAGTTTCCTGCCTTTGGCCTGCCAATGTTCCTCTCCATTTTATCAGTCCTAGATAAGATGCCACTGGCTTTAAGATTTATTGAGTTTGTAACAAACTTGGCTCTAAATTACCCGTGATCATTAATCACTAACTTCCTGCTGTGATCCTTTCTGGGTCTGTGAACCTGGTGTGTGGTCAGAGTTTATCTGTTGCATGTACCAATTCTAAGTACCTAACTTAAATACAAACCTTTCTCGTGTGATAGTGCAAAGCTCTTTGTTGTTCCCTTTTGAAAATGAGTTGAAGGTTTAGCACTGAGCCATGACTATCCCAACAATTCAGATTAGGAAAATAAGAATTATCAAAAATGTGGATTATAAATCTCAGTTGTATAGGTTTTAAACTGTGGATTTCACACACTTTTTTGACAGTGTTAAAATTCAACAAAAATTTAAGAAGTTACTCTCCAGAATTCACTTGAAATTCAAATCTTAATGAATAGATGCACAAATTTCAGTCTTCGCCTGAACTTCATGACTGTACTTTCCAATATTGTTTCTGCTCCCATGTGATTGCATCTGAATAAAATGACTCAACATGATGACCCCAACTTTAGCGGATTGCCAGAGAATACTCTTGCATTTTGTTATACATCTTACAATTTACTCTTCTGGTTTACTGGGGTAAAATATCTCTTGCTAAAATGTTATCAGATTCATAATCCTATGGTGAATATAACACCTTAGTACTTCCCTTTCCATCAGATCATTTCAAGGAACTTGTTTTTTTTTTTCATCTATAAGTAATAATTCAAGGACTTTTCTCAGCTTCATGTTTGGTAGGCTTGGACATTTTTTTCCCTTTACTGTAAAATATGAAATCTTACAGATGGTATGTATGAAATAAATAAATTTTTGTCCAAAATTATATAGATATGAGGACCTGCTACCAAAAAGGTGCTTGGAAAGAGCTACGCCCAATCTAATTTATAGTACTAATGCCTGTGTCACAGTTAAAAATTCAAGTTGGTTGCTTCTAACTTATAAAGAGCAGTGACCTAACTCATAATTGTGTTCCTCAAAAGCAGTCAATATCTTGCTTAAGTTATTATGTGGGATGCATTTGGGTCATCAATCAAGTTTATATAAACTTGGAAAACACATGGAATTGTTACTAAATAAAAGAGAATGCCAAATTACTGTGTTGCCTATCCAGGGCAGCTTCAGTACTCACTTATGTGTGGCCAGGGATAATGAAACCATCTCTGCTCTGTGAGACATGCACGGAGGAGAAAGTTTGGGAGGTATCCGGTGATTGCAATTTCGTAAAATAAAGAATTGATGCCGTAAAAAAATAATCCCATAGATGTAAAAAGTGATGGAATATTCAAACAGACTCTAGGCTCATTGGTTCAACAAAATTTTTATTATACTTTTCCTACCAGAAAGACAAACCCCTCCTTATAACACTCTCAGCATAATTTTTCTACAAGCTTTTCCTATATGCTACAGATGTCATCAAATTCACATGTTGTAATATTAATATAAAGAGATTAAAAACTTGAACTATGACATTCCTGTGAATTAATTTCTGCGTGTTCTTTACAAGAACAATTTAAAACTTCCCAAATGGTCTACTATCAGAATTATAGAGTAGGCTGCTGTAACAGATCTTGTCTGTACTACCTTTTTCCTAAGCCAGCTCATGTGGTATCTTCTAGCATGGTTTTGTTGCTCTGTACAAATAAAGCAAATAAGAAAAATGAGGATGTTTTAAGGTAGCTAGATAGAGTAACCTGTTCACATTGTTTGCAGAAAGGACAGTCCTTTAAGTCCACTGATAAAAAATTGATAGCTTGATAGTAGCTCACATTGCATCCTAAAAAGGGTTAATATTAAACACTGCTGTATCTGTGCAAAAGAAGACACTGCTGAGCACAAATACATCTGTTCTATCCCAGCAAGGCACTTCAGCACTTTGCTGTTTCATTCCTGCTTTGTGGCAGGACTGTTCATACAGTGCAATTATGTAATTTAAAACCAGCATTACAGAGCACAGATTCAAGTTTATAATGCATATAAACTAGTACTGTATAGTACTGTAATTCATATTCTCCATGGGGAAAAGATTAGGAACAAGTATTCCTCCAGAATGTTAATTCTATACCTATTACATACTCATTTCACACTGGTGCAAATTAAAAGTCTCAGTGAGATCAGGGTGAAGACTCCCACAGAAATGCCTACAGCCTGAAGCATTGCACCATCTGATGCCCTCTGTCTCCTAAGAGACATTTTGTCCCTCAGGCCCATTCACCCTCACCTCTTTATCTCCCTGCCACTTTGGGAAACCAAGCCTAAGCATCCCACTGCATTGTAGCAAGGGACAGGTTGTCTGCAGGGTAGAAGTGGCTCTGCAATATCCCTGTATTCAAGATACTGACAGAAAGTAGCTACTACAGTAAGGCTGTATTAAGGTTTCCAGTAGAAGCCTAATTTTTGGAACTATCTGTTGGAAGGATTTAGAGGAATCTAGATCTCTGACCAAAGCAAAATACTAGTTACTCTAATGATTCATGAAGACTGGCCTTTCTTCCTATTGAAAGGCAGAATACACCAATTTTATTAAACGAAGTCCAGTTAGAAAAAAAAAATTAAAACCACGATTATATATTGAAAAGGGAAGACATATCTGACTGTTAATTAGCAATGTTGTTACCATGTGAATTTTAACTAGAGAAAATGAAAATTTTGTCTGTAGAAAACGTCTGTTGCAGAAAACCTATGTGTCAAGTTCCAAACTGGATTACAAAACATTAACGTGACAGAAACCAGGTTTTGTTTGGGGTTTTAACAGTTTGTTTCCAATTGTTTTCCTTCATATATTTTTTTCACATATGGATTCTAAAAACACCAACAGATGTTCTTTAGCAAATGACTATGTCCACTGAATTTGTTAAAACTTTCCAAATTATCTCTCAGCTTTATTTATATCTCCTTGCAATGGCTCCAAGTTTGTGTACAGTCTAAGAATTTCAAAGCCATGTAGGATATCAGACAAGATATATTTGATGCTTAAGTGTTATTATTTTATAAAATAAAATTATGAAGAAAAACAAATTCTCCTCATCCTGACATTTGAACTGCAAGATTATGATTACTTTTTTTAGCAAAGGAATTTATTTCTCTGTCTTCTGTAATTACTGTAATATATGATGGCATTATTTTCTGAATTTTAAAAATTGCACACTTAAGAAATGTTTTACTATATGTATTTCAGAACTGACAATCTACTCCTTTAAACAGAATAACTTATTATATAGCAGCTTCAAAATAGCAGTGTAGATGGAGTTAAAATAATTTCCCGTCATGGTACTTAAAAATAAAAAAAGTGAAGATATGCAATCCCATCAAAATCCCATCAAACACTGCAGGAGCTCAAATTACTTAAGACTTTCTGGGTATTGCTTGATTTTGGAAAATAAAATAAAATAAAATAAATAAAATAAAATAAAATAAAATAAAATAAAATAAAATAAAATAAAATAAAATAAAATAAAATAAAATATCAAATGAGACAGAATATTGCTACCTGGAAAGTGCAGATTCTGTGAGCATAGATTTATAGTCTTATTTATGATCAGACTGAAAGTAGACTAGACTTGGCTTTCTGGTCAAAACTAAAGAGTAACTTGTCAGAACAGGCCATTGTCTTTCAGGGTTCCTTTTTGTCGCTTGATGTGTATTGTTTCTTTTGCTCTCATTGTTCATAAATGCTAATGACACATCCATATTGTAATTACAGATTTATCAAATTTCTAAAATTATGAGTCTGAACATGTCTCAAATAAGTAGTTAAATACTGGCTTTACTGACAGAACATTCACTCACTAGCTTGGTGTAGAAAACCAGCAGTTAGGTTTGATTATACAGAATAATTACATGGCATGAGCTTTGAAATTAGAAATGGATGATATCAAACGTAATGAATATTTCTAACATAGACTAAATTGAATAAAAAAGACTTTACTGATCTGGAACAGATCTTAGTGTTGTATGACCTGGATTGGTCTGATCTTTTTTCCATCTAGTAAAGCTTGAAAAAACTAACAGTCTGCTCACTTCTTTGCTAAAAATCAGCCAGAAATTTACTTTTTACATACCAGACATTATTTTTTTTATGTCAATACAAAGCAGAAGCAGATGCCAGCACAGCAGAGAGATGAATTATGTAACAAATACCTTAGAACTACAAAATAGTAATGCTGGTACTTACTGAAAATATATATCCAATAAGAAATTTGATAAAGTTATTCCTGTACCTTATTGCATTTGATTAGAAATAATTTAGATGAAAACCAAGCCCAAACAAACAATAGGATTAAGATTCTGAAATAAGCTGAGGGGAACTAAGAACATCCATTTTAACTTTGTATTTTTGCCACTTTTTGTCACTTTATCATTCCATCTGGAACTAATATACATTAAAAGTAAAAAAAAGCCACTTGAATACAAGACCATTAACTATGAACATCTTTACACTTATTTTTGTCTGAAACTGATGATTTAAATTGAGAGGGAAAGATTAAAGGTGTGGTGGCCCAATTTTTGCTAGTGGGTAGGGAGGGGCACAAAGATGGCCCCTGTGTGTCCTGTGTGAGGGTTCTGGACGTTTTTCACCCTGTCCAGCAGAGCCACTCTCTGATGGCTCTGAAGATGATGGACATGCTGCTGGCCAAACCTGGGCCAAGTAGAGATGTGAGTTACGCCTCTGTGAAAACATATTTAAGAAGAAATCAAAACAATGGGTGCACACACTTCTTTGTAGCCAGAGGAGGAGGAGGAGGTAAAAATATGTGAGGGAAAACAACATGGAGACACCAAGGTCAGTGGAGAAGGTGGGGGAGGAGGTGCTCCAGGCGCCGGAGCTGAAAACCCTCTGCCGGCCGTGGTGAAGACCATGGGGGAGCAGGTGGTCCCCCTGCAGCCCATGGAGTCCAGGGGGGTGCAGAGATCCACCCACAGCCCGTGGGGAGGTGCCCATGCCAGAGGAGCAGGTGGATGCCTGGAGGAAGCTGTGATCCAGTGGGAGTCCCAGCAGAGACTGAGAGTTGCAAAGGCTGTGGATGAGAGAGAAAGGCCTTGGCCCCGGGATGGAAAAAACCTGGCCTCGGCTTGGGAGCCTGCACCTCGCGGACAAGCACTCGTGTTTGCAGCAGATTTCGGCCGGGCTGCTGCTCGTGAGATTGGACCCACGCCAAAGAAGTTCACACAGGACTGTCTCTCGTGGGAGGGACCCCATGGCTGAGTAGAGGACTCTTCTCCCTGGTGGACTGACCCTGACCAAAGGGAAACCCCCATACCCTGCCCCACCCCGGAGCTGTTGGTTGTGTGAAAGAGGGAGGGGGGTGAGCTGAGAAATGGTGTCTTAAGAGGGAGAGGGGTGAGTAGAGAAACAGTGTTTGTAGCAGAAGAATTGTGGTGATGGACTGACTAAGAAAAAGCCCCATACCCTGCCCCCCACCCGGAGCTGCTGGTTGTGTGAAGGAGGGGAGGGGGTGAGCTGAGGAACAGTGTCTTAAGAGGGAATGGGGGGTGAGTAGAGAAATGGTGTCTTAAAAGCTTATTTTTACCTCTCATTTATCCTCCGACTCTGTTAGGTTAATAAATCACTTTGCAACTTAAGTTTCTCACCTGTTTGCTCATGTTTTTCGTGCGTCCCCTCCCCATCACTGCCTCATCGCAACTCATGAGTCCAGTGTGTTTGTGTTAGTTTGAGTCCTCTCCTCTGTGTAAATGCAGCAGGAGAGAGCATAGAAAGCAGACATCGTAGGTCCCTGGCATTTGGCCAGGGTCAAACCACGACAAAAGGTTTTTAGGAGAAAATATAAGAAGGGTTCATCTCATTCTGATCAGCTGCTGACTTCAAACCCATTTTGTATAGATACGAATGCACATTATTTTGTATATCTTTTATTTCCTACGTAACAAGGTAATCCAGTTCCTTTTGCTAAGTATGGGGTATAGAATTAAAACACACACTTTAAAAAAAATATGTAGCTCTATATCCTTATTCTTGAGAATGCTCTATAGAATCTGAGCTGTGCATGCAAGGTTTGTGGGATGAGGCCCTTTGGAAACTTTCCCATACTTTTTTTTTTTTCTCATAGATGCAGCCAGTAGTGCCACCTACAGTTAAGGCTTCTGGAGGCTTTCTATTACAAGACTACTTTTGGTTAACTATAACATTTTAACACTGATGTTTTTGATAGAAGCTTTCTCTTAGAATACTTGTCAGTATTTCTTGTTTCACCACAAACAGTACTAACAATTCTGATGGTATGAGAGGGGATGTATTCACTTTCTTGCCATTGAGAAGAGGAAAGAAATGAAAGCACCGTAAGTCACGTACAACAATTTTGTTGAAAACCTCCAGCCCTCCCCTGTTTCAGGTCAAATATGAAGAGTCTGACTACAGTGAAACACCTTAAGAGGGACAGAAGTCAATAGTAATGTGAGAATTATGAAGTGGGAAGGGGAGTAAATTGAGTGAAAAGTCAGAAGGCAATTCTGGATGGAGAAAAGATTAGGCAGAGGACTGAAACAGAGATGGACTAGTAGAGAACTAGAGACAAAAGAGTCAGTTATAGAGCAATTTTTTGTAAGATACTAATTTCCCTGAAACTTGAAATGGAGCATGCACTTTCCACATTTTTTATTATGACCCAAATACCTTCATTTGTATATATTTATAAAATAAAAGTTGTCTTCTGTGCTGTAATGTCCCAGTAGTTTGTAACCATTTTTGGTGCAGAGGTGAATATGAGCAACTGTGATATTTGGTGTATGAAGGAAGAGCTGAAAGAAAACATTGTTTATACGGGATTTATAGCTCCTTTCCATAAACAGGAAAAACAAGGCTTTTTTTCCTTTATTGTTCTAATACCTATTATAAATTGGTCTTAATAACATCTTCAGCTCATTCCACCTTGTTTAATGCCTTGCATCATACCTCTAATTGTTTTAATTATTTTAATTGGAATTTCTCAGATCGTCTTTAAATAGACTGCTGCCTAATTTTTTTTTGCCTTATTTTCAGTCTGTTTCCTAAGACAACACTTCTGGTTTATCAGTTTTTAATAGGCGTAATTTAAAGCCACCCCACAATACTTTAAAAATACGAACAAATCTTTAAAAATATTATTCAAACTTCAGAATTTATTATAAACATCATCAACCTTTTGTCCTCTGAGCGTCTTTTTCAATTTTCTAAGGTATTGCTGAAATTACCAGATTGTGTTTACTCTGCAATTGATATAAATCCTATGCTCACAATTTTTTTCAATATTATTTTAACCATCTGTAGCCTCAACTGATTTCACTATATTGAACATAAACAATTTGAGATTTTTGTGGGTTTCATCACAGGCGTTTCAAGGGGGAAGATGACACCAATGAAAGAAAATATGAAGTAGGTATAACTTAAAGTATTCTGAAAAGTATTTAAACCAGTGTTTGATAAAATTATAAGATCTTAGTAGGCTTACAAAATACAATACTTTGAACTGAAAAATATCTTGTGTGTGGACTTCCCATATGTTAACATGTATTTCTTTTTGCAATTAAAAATATGTCCCTTCTAATTAGAATTCTGTCCTTAATAGAAATCTTCTGATTAGTTTCTATTACTGCTTGTTCTATTACTATGCATTCATGTGTGAGGGAATTGATTATCATCTCTTTTCTGAACAGGTATCTTGGATAAAGTACCTTTCCACTTTTTTTTTTTTTTTTTAATATTAATCTAAAGGGACTATAGCCATCTCTCACAATATATTTCTGCCTTGCAGTTACTGACCTCTCACTTATTTTATGTTGAGAGATAACAGTTCAGATTACACCAATTTATTACTATATAAGTCTTTCAGGGAATAGTATAGACAAAAAGAGTAGAGGAAGTCTGAAACTCTGCCTTCCAGAGGTTCTACTTTATAGAAAAGTCGATCCCAGCCTTTGCCTTTCATAGTTTAACTATTACTCCCCAAATTCATTCAAACTGTGTGAACATCTCCATTATGAAGTATTAAACATACTTTACAATAAATTAATAAATGTAGAAGGCTAAATTCTTCACAGCTATATCATAGCTTTCTAAATATTTATGTACAATTTTGAATTTTTATCTTTACTGTTTAAAACTTTTAACATCTATTATTATTGAAATCCATTAAGAGGCATTAAGAATAATGACTGTGACCTTACTGTTTTCTTTACATTGAAGCCTGTCCTGGTAAATGAAGGATTACAAGCTTTTTTTCCATCTTAGGGTGACTTTATTCTCATCTTTCCTTACAACTACTTTACAACAGAGACACAATCAATAACAGCCAGAAATGCGACTTCAAGGAAACAAAGCATTCATTCTTTGCATGTATCTTCCAATAACAACTTGAGGAGAGCTTCCAGTATATACAGCTCCTTTATTCATTTGTCTGTGCAGGAAATAGCCCCTTGGCTGATTTCAGATTTTCAAGGGATCCCAAACAAATAACCACTTCACTTGTTCATTCATGACCCATCGAGTCTAAGAGAGCGCATGTTGCACAGATGCTTTATGCATGCACTGTAAATCTCATGTGTCTAAAATATGTGTAAACCTCAGCACTTTTGGACCCATGTTGTTTGCTGAACTCAAAGCCAAAACAAATTTTTGAATATGTACCTTAACATGCATTGTTGAAGCAAAAATGTCTAAGAAAAAATAGTTAATGTTCTGTATAGACATAATTACAGACACCCTGTATATCTCAAAAAATTACTGAAAATAAAGCTTAAAAAAGAAAGAAATTTTGTCTTTTAAGTCATTATGGTGATACAATGTCTGATTAATGCTAATAGTTCAGAACATATATATACCCATAGGAAACCAAACAAAATGTGCGAGGGGAAGACAGATTGTCTGTAAAGAATGTTGGTTTTAAGGCAACATTTTCTCAGTCCCTTAGGTCATTGTTTGTATGAAAAACTGGTGACCATCTGAGATGCTTCCATGCAAAAAAACAAACAATAACCTACCTTAAAAATATCCAAAGTGCTGAAATAGAGAAATAAATAAAAGGCTATTTTTCTGGGGTTAGTAAAAAAGCCAAATTTGGATCAGTGAACACATTCTTGCCTTAACAAAAGGGAAAGTTTGCTGAGCCCTCTAGCAGGAACACTCTGGAAACTCAATTATTAATGAGAAGTGGTAAATCTTATGTGCCTGGAAACTCTCCATATGTAATTTACTGGTGCATTCCCAATCAATCTTGCTGCACTAGTAAGGGAATAAATGCAATGATCTCTATAGTCTTTCTTCTCCATCTCTGATTTCTGTGAATCCATGTTCTTCATGTGATGATCACTAAAGAGATTATCCCCGAATCAGGACCATGTAAATATGTACAGATATAAAAATCTATAAATGATAGACTTATTTTTTTCAGAATGTAAAATATTTAATCCACAATCATTCAGTAAATTAGTTTAATAGCATTTAAATATCAACAGAAGTAAAATGATCATAGGGTTTTTTTCTGTTTATTTGTTGGTTTACTCTTAATAGTCACTCTAAAATCAATTTGTGACTTGATTCAATAATTCAATAATTCAATTCTGACCGTATTTCTTCACTGAAGCAAAGTAACAAATACAAAAGGTTTAGAGGCACTATGAGATGGCATATAGTTTCTGAACATTTTAACATGTATTGAATGAAACTACAAAAATCTTAATAGGCCATTTATAAAGAACACAAGATTTTTAATACATCACATGTGAATCATATTTTTCATGTATGTATCTCATTAACTTTAAGGCTGATCATTGCACTATTATTCTACATCCGCATTAGTTGAAATTGCTCACTTATAAATGAGATCTGAGTTTCAAAGGTCTTTGTTCATAGATAAGTCACATTGTTTTCTCTATCACTTCATCCTTCCCTTTGAAATTCTGTCAAAATTTGTTAACTCAGCTGCAGTCATTCTTTCATTATACCTGTATCATGGTCACCTTGGGAAAGACTAATCCGCAACAGTTCACATTGAGAGGCGCTGTTTGTGACACACTTACATAGCTTTACAAAAGTGTTCTGGATAATTACTGTATCCTTGGTAGAATCATTTGCTGATGTATGTGCTGAAAACCAATTGGTGTGAGATCAGACAGTACTTTTCCAGATCAGATATAACTTTTCCAGCATGTATTACTAGACTTGGGATAAGGTGGGGCACTTATATCTAAGTGAGTAAGACTGGTGAAAATTAACAGGGCTTCAGGTTGAGTGTTTTCAGACACAGTTCATGTCTTTATATAGATTATTTTATCCACTTTTAATCCCTAGAAGCTTGCTCATGACAACTTTCTGTTTTGTGAAGCCATTTGAAATAAAGTTTCATTAAGACTGTGGTATAAATGAAACAACTACAGATATTATTTTTCCTTTTAGTTCAGTGCCAAGAGAATTAATTAATTCTGGAGAAAAACATTAAATGCTTGCATTTTTTATGTATTTTAACTCTGACATACAAAATATCATTCTCAGTGGAGAATGGACCTTTAAAGTGGACCTTTAAAAACTGAGAAATGTTTTTAAAGTGTTGTAATTTTTTTTTTTCTAAATCTTCCACTCTAGATAAAGTGGATGGTTCTCTTTGAATTTACTGTAAGAAAGATTTTTCATACTCATTTCTGTGGTCATTTTGTTACAACAATCCTGGTTAAAAAAGAAGTCACTTACAGTAAAGACGTGAGACATGGCAGATTGCTTGTAAGAACACAACACTTTTTGCAAGAAAGAAAGTAAAACAAAAGAACAAAGTGAAATATTTAATAGAAGAGGTTCCACTGCTATACAGCTAAAGCCACTGCAGTAAAAGTAATTTAAAATTGTATTCTGAGAGATAGCTTTCAATTCTTAAACAATAGAATCCAATTTTGACAAACTCAGAAGTGAAACAATATTATTACAATGGAATATTGGTTTCCATAAGCTGTGTGGGACATACAATCTATGAAATCTTATCAAAGCTATTTTAAAGGCTCATAAGTACAAAATATCTATTACTTACTGTTCTTTGTGGGTAAGTACTTAACTGAACTACTAAGAAAAAACCAACATTCTGTTTAACTTGAGTCTACAAGAAAAGTGTATTACATTTTATTTTGTGTAATAGTTCCAGGAACCTAACTCCAGATATTCCAATATTGTGAAGTAGAAGAAACACAAAAATGGAGGCCAGATTTAGTGCAATGATTGAAAAAGTTTGAAAAATATTCTCAGTGAGACACTGTGCTGCACTTTATGTATATCTTTCCCTAAAATGTATGTATCTGATTAGAGGACTAAAGAATTCAATTCTGACAGCTCCAGATAATCATAGCAGAGCTTTGCAGTTGTCAACACCTTCACTTAAACTTTCAAAACCATGTAGAAAGATGAGATCTGCAGTATCAAGTTAAAGCGACACGAGAAGACAAAAGAAGAAAAGTTCTTCGTAAGGAATAAAAACAACACCCATGGTTTTAGGTGACTAAAGGGAGCCTAAGGGGACTTAAGCATCGAGGGTGTGTTTGTACTAAACCCTAAGATAATTTCAGCCATTGTTCTAGAATTGTCATGGATAGATCAGAATAAGGAGAAAATGTGGGCTTTATTTAATGTGTGTCATCAGCAGGGGAATTAATATTTTATTATAGTACCAACTCAAATTTCGGTTCTATAAACTATTTTTTCCCAAATTGTTCTACATAAAGGAACCTTAGCAAAAGTGATCCCCCCATTTGATATAATAATACCATGTTCAGAGAATAAACTATTAAACCAGGATGGTAGTTAAAAACTGTACTATTGTAGTTCTAAAGGGTTTTTGGAATATTATGTAGTTTAATACACACATACTTTATAGTTATTGTTCTATATCACACAAAATGCTATACTATTGAATGAAACTATACTGCTCCTTAATGATGAACGTATATTATTTAATAGTACATTTTTGTTTTCACATGAGGCTGTGAGTTCAGCATGGCATCTTTGTTCTATTTACATTAGGGGTTGCAAACAGATAAGCAACAAAACGGAGCTCTTTTGTGGTTCTGTCTGAACTGTCTGAAAATTCAAGCAGAATATCACAGACCACTGTCTGCAAAGATTCCAAAATACTTACCTTGCTGGTGTGCTTGAGTTGGTACATAACTTTCCTGTATCTGTTGCAGAATTTGAAGAGTGTAACACCATATTGAGGGCAAGCATTAAAGTACCTGATGGAGCATTATACAAGTGGAACCATTGAAACATTTATATAAATTGAAGTTCTGTTTCTAATGCAGAATGAGCTGTACCTCACACAACTGGCAATGGAAAAGTCATTGTTCTTTTCAAGTGCTCTGTAGAATTTTTAAGTACATTTTAAATTAATTACCATATTTTTCACATGAACTGGGCTAAATCTTTTCCTCCTAGTCAGTCTGTCTCATTCCTCACAAATAGCTTAAACTGTAGAAGGTACTTTGCACCTGCTGTTAGGCAGAGTGTGTCTTGCAAATAAAACCTTCTAAAATTATATTGCTGTAGTCAGCTTCTCTAAATTAAGGTAGTTCTGTTGGGCTTAGTGAAGTTTTACTGATTTACAGCTGCTAAAGTTCTGGCCCTATGGTTTCTCCAATAATTACTGATGTTCAGTCTGCAGAGGCAAAGATCTCATTCTGCATTTCAAGAGTTTATTTGAACCTCTTATCTTCTTGTCATTTCAGAGTGTTCTTGATATATGATACGCAAATACTTTGACTCAAAATTCAGCAAAAATTGGTGACTGTCTCCTATTTCACAATGATAATATCAAAAAATGAACTAGTAGAAATTCACTAGAAATGTCTGTGTTCTCTACATGCAGCAATAGCCAGCAGCAAAGGCCTTAAAAGAATAATACTTCCAAATAAATGTTATATGTTAAATTGACTGGAATGTGCTCTTTTTTTTCCCTGCCATTTCCACATTCTCATTTTTAATTTTTCTTCTATTTATTCTTGGATGATAAATCCAAACAAAAAAGAAATCTTCTATTTCTAGTAGTCTTCAGTCTTCAATGACCTGTAATGGTCATTGTCTAGTTTGTCTTTCAGCTGAATATTAACAAGTATTTCCTGCCATTTAAAAAGTTTAAAGTATTCTCTCAGTGTTTAACTCTCTGAGAAAGAGATAACCAAGAAAAGATACGGGAAAAAAAAATCCACAAAAAAACCCCCAACTCAAACCAACCCAAAAACATGGATGAACCAGTCCAGGGTTAGTTATATTCCTGAGCTGGGGTGGCTGAGCTCTCTGCAGCCTGTATACAAAAAGACCAATGAAATGTATCTTGTCTTGCAGAAGATTTTCCCAAGAACTAAGCCTAATCTGGTGATTACAGATAAAAATGAAATAGTGGATGAAGTGCAAAATTGTATGGTAAAACAGTATTTTTGTTGCCATGATAAAAAAACATTTTTTCTCAATAAAAAATTAGATTTTTTTACTATGTTTGTTAATGAATTTACAATCCTTTTTGGACTACAGCCATTTCATTAGTATACATGGAATTAGTGACAGCTATGAAAAGAAATTCTATATAGAAACATATTAACATTTAAGTGCCGTGAATAATTAGTACATTCTGTTTTGTGCTTTTATTTTTAGGATAAGAAAACTTTATGCTTAAGAAGACACAAACTTCTCTGATCTCAAAAGGCTAATAAATCATTGTTTAAAGTACACTGAGAACTTTCAATCTGACATCTGAAAAGAAGAAAAATTGCTTTGATTTTTTATCCCTTTTGATCTTTTATTTCTGCTAGTTTTTTTAATATGCATAAAACAAACTCCTATTTCTCAGTGAAATGACAGTAATGAAATGTCCAGCCATTTTTCAAAATTAACACTGTTTCTATTACACCTATCATCGATAATAAGTGTATTGAGAATAGCAGCCAGGCAAAGCATTAAACGAGCTTAAAGATATATTAAGAAGATGTCAGAATACAGGGCAGATAAGCCTTCTGAAGCTATACACTAATAAACCCATGAAAAGAAATGAAAGTAGGAAAGAAAAAATCATTATTACAAAACTCATTTTAACAGAGTAGGAAATAAAGAGGTTGAAATTTAGTAAGTACTAATAAATTGCTATGGATGTAATTCGCCCATCAGAATAAGAACTGTGAAAGCCTTGCTAGTCCCCTGACAAAGACATCTGGGTAAGAAATAAGGAATGCAGTTCTTTAAATGTGAAATGTTTTTGAATTGAGATTTTCACAGTACATTTTTGGAAAGGGGCAGTTCAAAGACAGTATTAATTTTGGCACACAAAAAATTTGTTAAATATCTTACGTTTCCTTTACCTAAGAGCAACTGCAGAGCTGCTGCAAGATGCCTAAAATCTGGCTCCTCTTGGTATTTATCTGCATGGAAGTGTTATTTTTCAGGCTTTGCATGTGTTTTTGAGAGAATTTATCTGTGATCAGGTTAGAAATGCAAGCCTGAGAAATCAAGATTTAGAGCTTTCAAGAGTAGAATATAGGATCTATGATGTATCTGAGAGATGCTTGGATGCTGATAAAAAAACAGGAAGGCAGTCAACAGATTGTAGCTCCAGGGGTCCAAAACCAGCAACAGACTGTGCTTCTGCTGCTCTGAAGCTCTAGTAGGTCATTTTTCCTGAAGTCTTCCCCTACAGTCATAGGCTCCAATGCCTAAAGCATTTTATGATGCCATACGCCTCTGTAAAAGGTGAATTTTTTTTATTAGCTCTTTGCTACAAATAATTTCCTGGCTGATCACTAGGAGATTGCTATACCTTTGAAATTCCAACCCCCCCCCCCAAAAAAAAAAACCAAAAACAAAAAACAAAAACAAACAAAAAAGCAAAACAAAAACTAAAACGAAAACGAAAACCAAAGACAATAACCAGAAAAACAAAACACAACAGTTCTTTTTGCAGACTTCTTAAAAATAAATTGAAAAGGAATATACATTTACAGGAAGTTTCTCTTATATGCTTCTATGTGCTTATGTGCAGTACCTACATTTCCTGAGGTCAGAGTGCCTATGAGGATGGCATTGTGCATACAGAAATTATCTGATTTAAAGTGTGATGATGTTTAGAAAACATTTGTAAAGATTTTCCCCCCACAAACCTCTGTTAACTCCTGTAAAATAGTCCAGTCTGACAGAACTAAAAGAAGTGTGGGTGTCAAATCATCTATGACCTATGCAATTATAAAATTTCAGAGTAATTATTGTTGTATTGCCAGTTTAGGTAATTCAAAATTCCTTTCAGGACACTTTGCATATTGTGTGGGTCTCAAAAATCTACAATCCCAGTGTTTTCAACATTTCAAGTGCAAATAATTTTCTTACCAAGACGGGTTTCAATATTATGACTGATTTTTATATGATACTGCTTTTGAATAACTTTCAATTATGAATTAATAGTAGTATATTTTTTTAATGTTGAAGGCTATAAAAGTGCTAAATTAAACCAGCAGATCACATAGATCTAGAGTTCTTAACCTTGTTAATGAATTTATTATAAATATGCTGCACTCAATTTGGAAAAAGAAAGTGTCAGATACACAATACTAGGTATGAATTAAAACATTGTATCTGGCCTTAGACATAAAAAAATCTAGTGCTCTACTGTAGATAAATTACTGAAATGGCCACCCCAAACCCAATACCCATGAGCAAAGGCTGCAGGATTTCTAAACCAGAAAATCTTCATTGTATCTGGAAGCAGTGTGGAAAATATCAGGCCACTTTGACCTCCAGTTCCTTTTATATGACTGAATTTTGAAGTCACAATACAAAGAACAAGAGAGCACTGTTTCAGACTAATAAAGGGTTAATTACAATTTACTTCCTTTTTAATTTGAGAATAAAATGGCATTAAAAAGTTTTGTCTGTCCTCCACTTCCAAATTAAATTTCTGTTCCTTCTTCCATGAGACCAGTTTTAGAGTCATTTTTTTTAAATAGGTACAATCTCCCATTTTTAGTTTGTTCATTTTCATTGATTTACATCCTGAAAGAGCAACTGAAGTAACTACATGAAGTCTACAGGGCTTTGAGGTAGGCCCTGACAGAAGCCCTTATCTGAGCAATATAGAACATTTTTCTTTCCATGGACTTAGGAGTACTTGAGCATTAACACTTCCTGTCATATATAATCACTACCTTTAAAGATCCCTAAATTCTTATGATGTAGGCAAGAAATATATTCTGCAAAAATCTTTTGTAAGTTCTGATTTTAAATATCAGTTCACAAAATGTGGAATAAAGCATATTTTAGTTCAGCCTTTCACACAGACAATTTAATAGCTATTCTGTCACTATCTTTGTAAAAGTGCCCTACTATGGAGAAACCAGTACATAGGTATACTACTCATACCAATAAAATAATTAGTCATGCCTATGTAAGTGTTTTCCACTATATAATTATTTTTATTAGTGTAATATTAAGTTCTTGATATTAAAGTGAAAAACAGTGCTTCCTAAAAATAAACTCATTATTTAGTGTCATCCTTACTACGTTATCTGGATGGAGCCAATATGTGGAGGATATTATGAACAATAAAACCTCTCTTATTTTTAGTCTGGAATTACACAGTTTGGTGGTTTCACTTGGCTCACCACCATGGACTAAGAGGATGTAAAAGTCATTATCATTTTAGTGGAACTATGGACTCAATTTTTACTATTTTTACTCCAGATTGTCTTTGGCATTACAGTTGTTAGAACTTTCTGAAACACTATGCAGGAAGACATTTAAAAAAATAAAAGGAAAAGCAATTTCAAATAGGCTTTTCAAAGACTGATCATTTATCCACTTTTTTAAATTTGCACATCCTACTAGGTATTGCAGTCATACATATTTGGGCACGTAATTCTGTTTGGTGCAATTGAGTCAGACGAGGTCCTTTTATAAAATATGTAGCTTTAGATTCTGAGTTTGGGAGTTCCCATCAGAACTGGGCTTATTATCAAACATTTCACTGTTTCAGCAAAGTCAAAATATTTTGCAGAAAAGCACATATATAAACAAAGATTGTAAGGGCAAGGTTTGTGAAGCCACATGCTTCCATGTCAGAAAGGAAACAGGAATAGATGAAGGAAAAGAAACCAACAGGACAAACAAACTTCTAAATATGAAAGCTATTATGAAAACTAAAAATCATTCTTAAATACTTTCTACCTATAAAAAACCCCAGTTAAGTATATTTTTTTATGGACTGAGATTTATAATGTAGAGAGTGAATGTATAGAACTATGTGGAATACTGATATCAAAAAGTAGTCAAGGACAGCTTAAATCTACATCAGAACTATTTCTGATGGCAATTTAAATGTCAGGAAGGTAAGAAAAGTTCACTCAATTAAATTTGTTAATTTTGAGACATTGTCTAATAAATTGAATTAGTTACAGTTCAACTTTTTCACCATTTTCTGCCAGTTTTATTGACTTTTAATTGAATCATTCAAAACATCTTGCATTTTATGAAATTTGTTCAGAATTACACCAATTTACTCCCAGTCATGTCCTAAATTTTATTTTGCTGGAACATTGAGATCCCAAAAATTTAGAGCCAAGGCCAAATAAGCTAAAGGTAAGATTCTCCAGAGCTTCAAATTAGAAAGCAAAAACTGCAGTTTGTGACCTTAAAGTCACAAGATCATCTCTCCTTATTACTGACAGTGAATAACTTACTGATAATTAGTATCTGATCTACTGCTTTATTTTACTTGACACACCTAACTCATGTTTGCTAAACGACCACTGTCATACTACTGTGAGAGCAAAAAAAGCAAATTCTTTTAATGTCAAATATCTCATTGGAGAAATAAATACATGTTGTTTGCAAATTCACACTAAGTTATGGCAGGAATTTTGTGAGGTTATACAACAAGAAGAAAAAATTACTGATTATTTCTTTGAAAGAATTTCATTTACATCGTAACAAGCCCATATCAACTAGCTTATCTTTATGTGGTAGCTGCTACTTTTTATGTGGTATACGAGAAATACCAGAAAAGAGAGTGTAGAGTTATTAAGCCTTTGAAGAAAGATTTATTTAAAATATAAAAAGAGGCAGACAAAAAGCGTGTTCAGCACATCTGATAGCTTTTTTACATTCATGATATTGTAAGGTCATTGGGGCCCCTAAGGGAAAGCTCTTCTCCCTGTGCCTCAATGTCCATTTACCCCTCCTTGCTTCTATGAAATGGCTCTGTTATTCAGTTCTCACTCCTACAAGCTTTTATTCTGCAGAGCTACAGGTTTCCAGCCTCATGAACGCTGCTCATCCAGTGACCCCAGACAAATGTCTTTTCCCGCTGTACTTGCGATGGTATTCAGTACTTTTGCAATGAGCTCATTTGCTTACATTACCAGGTACAAACTTAGATGCTTGTACCTAGCCATTAAAAAAATAAATAATTTCCTTCTTAATTGATCTATTTTTGCTATGATTTATCCTTAAAGCACTTTTATTTTCCTCTTCACTATAAAAGACAATCTAAATAATAGAAAAGTCTCCCTCTCATAGAAAGTATTTGTGTGAACTGAACAGTACAAGTAGCTAATTTATACCTGAGGCCTGGATTAGATATAAGTCCAAAATTACCTATATAACCCTGTAAACTACAAACCCATGTACTTATACAAAGTGCAAAACAACCAACTTTTATGGAAAATAGCAGTCTTTGAACAGCATGAAATACAGCAAAATGAGTGATACTGGTACGCTGATCTCAACTCCAGTTACTTTCTTACAGTCACCAGGATCTAAAAAAAGAAGCATCTTCGTGGCCATATGGATCCATGTTTGCCTGATTATTTTATGAATACATTGATACTGTCTTCTCGTCAATATCATCACAGTCTGCAAACAGGGAAGACTAATTTAAAATCATCCTCCCAGCAAGACTTGGATGCAATAAACATTTCAAAGCCTAGAGCTAAGACCAATTCCTTTCCTTTACAAACAGGAATACTATTTATCTATAAAAGATCAATATGGAAATGCAAATGTCAAATAGTAGATAGATGAAGAAATTTTTTAATTTTTTTTAAAATTAGGTGTGTTTGTACCTCATGAATTAGCTCTAACAGTTAACGAAGTTATTTATCCCCTTTCATTGCACTTTTAACTAAATGCCACTTTCTGCTAATTTTTAATAACAGATGTTTAATGGCATTCTCATCTCACCAGCTCATAGATTCTGGATCAGAGAACAGTCTAACCAGATACAAAGGATGTGGTTGAGGTTTTTTTAGGAAACTCTTTAAGAAACTTACAAATTCTGCAGTAATTCAGATTTTCTTATCATGGATACATAATGATGATATAGTGGGTTTTTACCTAATAGTGGTTTCTACATAGAATGTAACACATGTGAAATCAAACCACCCTGCTTTGGAAAAAAATTTTTCACTAATGTTAAATCACCCAGTAAAAAATGTAGCTATAGGAAGCCTCTGGACTAGAGTATGAACCTGGGATGCTTTTAAATTCCTGTTGTGCCAAACATCTGGAGGGATTAACCTAAGATTAAGTTGTGGATGTTCAGATATTCAGTAACTTTGTGGTATACATTTAATTATCCACATTGATTTATACCAGATAAGATGCTGCAGCTGACAGTGTTGACTTCCTCCTTACTCTTTCTGCATCAATAACATATTAGTAAAATATATTTATTGCAGAAGAATGTAATAATATATTTTTAATATCCTTGTAGTAATAAAATATTCAATATACAAATGCTATCTACAGAACCTATTTTTATCAATAATAATGTGCAGTCATTTCATAGTGTAATCAACTTTTATTCCATTTTAAATCATTGATTTTTGTTCTGCCTATTTTTAACAAAAAAGAAAAATTAAGTAGTCTGTAGTGGTACAGTAGTCAAAATTTTTAAAAAGCTGAAATTTTCCTTTTCTTAGCAAGACAACCAGTGTACATTGCTTTTATTAGCATGATCAAAGCCATTATATTTGCTTTCTTCATGGTATATTTCATATAAGAAAAGGCTGTCCTCTGACCACATTGAAAACCTATGATATAGTGGAAGTGGCTGAGCACATACATTTTCAAGACTAGAAACCATCACAAGTCTGTCAAATCTGAAGTATAGGTTTGGCATTCCAACAGAGGGAACAGAAATGTTAGAGGTAGGTCAGCAAGAAAAGAGGTGGCTTCACAAATCTTTTCCAAATTCAAACTTTCATTCAGTAGTGCTTATTTCTCCAAATCAGTTCAGCTAACCATAGTGGTTTCTAAGTAGTTAATCTATAACTGTAGTTTCTAAGTAGTTAATCTATAATCTATAAACCGTTTTTTTCAAGAAAAATAATCTCCTGTGATTTAGTAAAGCCATAATGGCCTATTTTTAGATTCAGACACTGCAAAATGTTTCTTTTGTCCTTTTTTCCTATTCCTGTCACTGAAAAAAATGATCATGTTAGATTAATTTCTGTATCCTTGACAGTGTTTTAAATGGTAGAGTAGAATATTCCCTTTCCTTTTGACCTACCACTATCTTTTTGTACAATTCCTCCATTTTAGCCATTCCTAATCTCCTATCATTTTTAGTATAATTTCATTTATTACAATTTATCATCTCTTTACAATACTGTCTATTGACTGGAAGTGGCATAAAAATTAGCACATTGAAGCAGCTGAGGTAAATAATATTATTTGCTTGCATGCATCAAAAGGGAAAAATAGGATTTTAAAAACCTTTCTTAATATATTAGGTGGATGAAAATTGCTCTTGATATGTGAATATTCTCTCTTATACCAGCATAACAACATACCTCTCTTGTCAGAAGGAAATTCCTGAATATGACTTCAAAGTGCAAAGGGAGTTAAATTTATTTCTGAACTGTTTACAAAACAAAATTCTGTCAGGGCGAGGTATAGCTCTGGAGCTCATGTTAAAGAAAATGTCATAGTATGTGATAGTGGTGAAGCAAGCACAGACCGCAGCTTCATTCTCAGTGAGATCTTATACAATCCAATATTTGTAGCGCAGCCCAGCTGCATAGCTGAGGTGAGTGCATAGGATGGCTCATCTCCCACATTCACCAAAGAGCTGGTTCTCTAGCCTTTAACTTAACACTGATAAGTAATTTTCAAACTGGTTTCTGAACCTGACAAGTTAATGACTTTTCACGTCGCCTTTTGGCAACAAAAATACCTTTTCCTTGCTCTGGAAGCATCAACAGTGGGGCTTTTTTTGCTGTTCGTTTTTTGGGGTTGTTTTTGTCAGCACTCTCCAAGCATCCTCCTCAATAATCAACTTCCATTAAAGCATCTATTAAACATTGAAACAGAAGTTTCTGGCGTAATCCATTTTTATTACAGGACCACATACTCAGGAGCAAACTATGAGGTACAGCCTGAGAGTAATTAAAAGTATCTTTCCAGCCCACTTAGATACTACTGCTTTGTAAAGTCATATTACAATACACAGCCCAAAAGCAACTTTGCAAAAGAGTGCTATTTTTTTAAGGTGTTTTCATTTTGCAGTTGGTAGATCATCCACATGTGAGCAAGTGAAGCTGGGGGTTCCTTTTTTTGAAATCTTGTAATTTTATTTTCTAGCCTGTAGTTTTTGTTTTTTGGGTTTTTTTAAAATTAGAACACCAGTTATGTTCATCTCAAACAGCAGTTTTAATGGCTGAACTCAGCTCTGTGCTTTATAGTTAAAATCACTGATAAGCTAAAGTTGGCAGCTCTCTTTTTAATGTCAGCTTTATATTAAAACAACCCAAACAATTAAAACCATCATTAAAATGCTTTTTTTTTTAAATAGAGCCCAGGATTTGAGGCTCTTTCTCTTTTAACTAATACCTTGCCTTTCCTCTTTTCCTATTTTGTAGTAGGAAACAGCATCTGGACCTAAAATAATTCTACCACCCACCATTTTCAGGGAAAAGGCAATATGAAGCCTATGAAATTTAATCTTACATAGAAAGCATTATCCAGTGACTCTTTACTGCAGGTGACATTATTTAAATGTGGGCTGGCTACAGGCACTGGCCAAAGGAGATACCCACTCAGTGGCTATGGATTGATGGGAAACATGATACACTGCATTATCTCCTGATGGCTCAGTAGAACTGTACTCTGGGGAATTTGGGACCCTGTGCAACATAAGAGGGCTCTGGGATCTGCCAATAGGGGGGCTTAATAAGCAATGGCATGATCCAGCAAAGGAGATGATAACCCCGTGGATACAAAAAGTTTTGACCTTGTGATAGATGAATATTAAAACAGCTACAATGTTTTGGGCTGTGTGATGGATTGCAACAAGATCTGAGATTTTTAATATGATGTCCAATAATTATGTGGTTAAACTCAATATTCTAGCCGGTAGAAACAAGTAGTAGAGATTTTAATGGATAGATATTCAGACTGTTGTAACATATTCTTTTTTGAGGTTTACAGGGGCAAGAGGTGAAGTCTGTAAAAGAATAACCTTTGCAGGAGAAAAAAAAGTATTCATGAACATATGCCCATGGTCCTACAATGTCAGCCCTATTGTCCCAATGGAGAGACAGAGTTTTAAATGTTCACATGTTAAAGCTGTGATGATGCTAAAAGTAGACTTTTTAATGGATAAATATTCCAAGAGTTTTCTGCAGAAGTAAGATGTGAAATTTAGTTATGAGGCATAA
Organism: Pardalotus punctatus; assembly: GCA_013400915.1. Classification (NCBI taxonomy): domain Eukaryota; kingdom Metazoa; phylum Chordata; class Aves; order Passeriformes; family Pardalotidae; genus Pardalotus; species Pardalotus punctatus. Next base: position 220,046 of record VZTX01007396.1, on the reverse strand, counting down.
CTAGGAGGGTCTGGCCAGCAGTGAGTTGCCAGGTGCCATGTGTAGGAGAAGGCTGTTTCCTCCCCAGTGCCACCTTCAGCCAGCTCTGACACGGATGGAGTGACTCATTCCATACCAATACTACCACTGGCCAGAGAAGTACATGATACCCCTGCTCAGAACATTTTCAGGCAGGGCAGTAGACACATATGGGGAGGCACAAAGGACACATGTTGAAGGGGATGTTGTGGGGAAACAGATGGAGACACAATCATGGGAAAAAATTGCACTCCACTGGGAGACTGCATCCCCTGCAGGTCCCTGGTCAGAGCAGGGGAGAAGTAAGAAGCAGAAATCAATGGAAGAAAATGAGTAAGTAACATGAAATGGAAGGAAAAAATCTTTATGTAATAAACCCAAACTCCTACACTGCACATCACCTCACCAAGGGAATTGAGAGGATGGCGAGTAACTTTTAATGGACAAGTGAAGCTGAAACATAGAAGAGAGTAAAATAAGTATTTCCTTCTATCTTTTTTGTGATTGTTTGCCTTCTCTATTTTTTCCCAATATGTGAATCACAAATTAAAAATATGTTAATTGAAAATAACTTAAATTCTAATATGGGTAGAGGCTCAACACTCAACAGACAATATAAATACAGACTAGAAGTGAATACAGCTATAAAAACGATTAACACAGCATCCACATGTGTAGCCCTTCAGCGCTAGATTAAAAATTTCAGTTTTCATATCAGTTTTCCATTTTGTCTTTGCTAACTCATCTTCAGTTTGGCTTTCAGAAGTTGCCTAATATTCTCACATATTCACTCCTTTAATACATATTGTTTTCAAACAACCACATATTATTTGAGAATTCAAAACTCCTTGCATCGATAACTTTGGAAATGCTGCTTTGAAATCCTTCACTCCTTTATCACAGAGACATTAATTTCTCTAAGAAAGTTAGACAAGGGATGAAAAAAGAAAAAGAAAGGGAAAAGACGGTAAAACAAATGAGCTAACTTCGTAGTGACTGACCTGAAAAGTCCAATTTTTAAGCCAACTCAAAATCACAAGCAAATATTCCTTTTTATTACACAGAAATGTTCTTTTCAAGGTGCACTTATACAACCTTTCAGAATTAATAAAATTCCTTTAACTGTTTGACTATTACAGCATTACGGAATGCAAAGACTGTCTCTAAAACTGTATAATCAAATCTAAAAATGGAAAAATGTGGACAGAACTTTGTGCATAGAGAAGTGGCCTACATGAAACATCCATTCCAACTGGCCTAATTTTTGACTCAAAAAGTTGCATTAATGAAATGCATTTCCCAAATGCTCAGGGTAATTCAAATCAAAGGATTAAAATTTACCATATCAAGCAGGACACTTAGGTAATTGGAGTCAGTGCTCTCTGCTCAAAAGTAACTATCTTCAAAGGTATGTTATAAGGATTAATAGATCACTTTTATACAGTGTTTAGTAATGTGCTGGTGTCGAGAAACATTAATTAGTGCTATTTTCCATAAGTAAATGGTTAAATTAAAATATATCAGTTACACCACAGATGTGGTTTCAGAATCTTGACAGACCCGTGCATATTTGCATGAGATAATGTGAGATTTTGCTCCTCATAATTGCGCTCATGGAAGAACACTTACTGATCCTCTGTAAAAAGACACAGTTTTCCTTCTGGCTCTAAGTCCAAAATGCGATAAAAGGGCCAGGATATCAGAAAAGGAAAAGCTGGTGCCGCAAATCTCAGGCCATTCACTTGAGACAATTCTGGGCAGCCAAATATGACCTTATGCAAAGAGCTAATAAAAACAACACAAATTCCCTCTGGAATTTTTAGACATGAAGAGCCAGAAGAGCTTAACATTTGCATGCTGTATCCAATTTTAAGACATCAGAGTTAGAGTACTACACTCTTTCACTGGCGGATTTCCATTAAAACTCTGGATTTTAACAGTTACCTTTTGCTTTTCTTCCTGATTCTTAACATTCAATAGTTACTATTAAAAATATTGCAGGAAAAACCTTAGGCTATTTTTGGTAGTTTTTAATTTTTTTTTTTACCAGTATGTACTAATGAGCAGGTTGTAAACAAAATGAATTTAGTTTTATTTCCATTAAATAGACAAAGAAACCAAATAGCATGACAGGTGCTCTTTACTGTTTGTTTTATTAAATATTCAAAAGGAAGAAAAATTCACGCAATGTTTCATCTTTGCTGAAAATCTATTTGTAAATAAGATGTATCTTAGCGTTAAAACTTGGGTTATATTACTAAATCAACCCTGTTTCCCCTGTGAATCACCAGTATTATAATTCTGCACCTCACCTTGAGGAATTTTCTGAAAACCCATTCAGCTATCCAAGAGCATAAGTGTTCTGCAGAGTTATTAAACATACAAAAATAACAAAACAAATATTATTAGCAAAAATAGTGACATCTCTGGGGTTTTTCCTAGGATGTGTGAACATTTCCCAGCATATACTTTAATAGGATAGTAATCACAATCTTTTGCTTCGAATCTAAGCATGTGTATTGTACCTTCAATTATGCAGTCAAAGATTTTAACAGTGAAGAGAGGAATATATTTTCAATCACAGAGTATTTCATGCCATCATGAATATCTAAATAAGCTAGATTAAATTCATCTGATGCAATCTAATTTTGTTCAAAGTGCTTGCTAATTATTTTAAAGCCTACAGTTTCTGTGCTTGGGAAATAAATATATTTTATCATTGTTTGAGGAATCAGATCTTTGGCTACAAAAGCCACACTTTTTTAAGATATCAAAAGGATTTTTTAGGTTGATTTGTTTGAGATCTTTTAGAACAAAACAGAGACAATTCAGACTTGTATACAGCTTTAGGCAGAGGCTTGGATTTAAAAAACAGACCCTTAAAGCTGGAAGACCCTACAGCAGTGTTTGCACTGTGGCATGGAACTCTTCCCATGGCAGTTTCAGTGCTAAAATAGCTACTTTTCCATACTGAGTTCTCCCAGGAAAAAGCTGTGATGTTCACAATTTTGTTTTAAGCACACTCCATAAACTGTCTGGGGTACTATGGGACCTCCATAAATTACCGTTGTCCTTGCGCTGATTGCACCAAGCAGACAAGAAAGGTCATTTGTGAGGGGAGCTCTGGGTGGTTCCAAAGTTGCCTCACAGAAACATAGACAGTGTTTGTAGGAATTACTTTGCAGAAGGCAAATAAAGATTTTGTATTTTGCAGTGGCAATGAATGGCAAGGTGTCTGTGGAAAACAGTGTGTCATTTGGAGATCTAGCAAGCAAAACCTAAAAAATATTTAAAAGTGACTAACATTTCACTACTGAAGCACTCTGCAAAAAGCAAGTGACATTCCTCAGCCCCAGAGTACTGTGGTCTAAGTAGGATAAGCAGTCCAAGAGTGCAAGGAAAGGAACTCTATTCTTGCTTTAGACATTAGGAATTAGAATTCACAAAGATCAAAAAATGGTCTAGCAAAGACAGAGGCTGGACATAGTTATCATATTCCAGGTATAACCCTTAAAAAATATAAAGTCATCCCAACTTCTAAAATACAAGTCCATTGTACTTGGTTTTTTGCTTTGGTTTCTCCTACAGGCAAAAGATCTCAAACACTTCTAGATTTGTGGATGTTGTAAAATCATTTAGTGTTTATTATCATTATCAAAAATTTAAATCTATGAGAAATCAAAGAGGTCAGGGATCTCCTTAGTTGTCTACAATTTAGGCTGCTGGAAAAGACTTAAGAAATCTGTATGAGCTTTACTCTGCAGGTTAAACTAAAACAGAGAAAGAGCCCGAGCTGGTGCCTCCGAGGAGGGACCCCCAACAAAGGAACCACCAGGCTTTTATTCCACTCACAGCCCAAACTGCACACAAGTCTCTCTTGCTCAGATTTCTTCACACCTGAGTCTGGATGATGCCTTCAGTGATTTGTAGAAACATTGATCTTGTTCTGCAGGTTTCTTGCTCCTGCCACCCTGTTCACATAAAAACAGAGTGAGGTTTTTAGATTGATATTAATAATGAAACAGCAGAATACTGGAGGAATGAAGTATTCTCTAGACACAGTGTCCCTTACCAATACTAGGTAGGATGCAATATGATCAAAGTGTAAAAATGAAAGAGAGCAATAATCAGGTAGTGAACGTCGTTTCCCACTAATTACAATCATAAGCAATGTGTGATGTACTAGGGCAGGAAAATGTCTTCTATGGGAAGTGTGTACTTGTTAGCAAGCAAGCATTAACCCAGCATAATGAGCCTTGCTCAAAGCTGTTCCTGGAAGCCCCATGCTGTTATCCATATGCTGGATGCCTCCGATAAAAATGTTGGCTGTGAACATACTGTTCCAGGAACCTTTGGATTTTATCGTTTTCTTAGTTATAAGGCACCATTTAGCCTCACTATGGAATCTTCTGAAGCACACATAAGAGAGCAAGCAAGTAAAAGTCTTAGTGTAACTTTCATGAACATGCCTTCAGAATCTTTTCATTGACTTCATTAGGCTTCTCTTGGCTAAACCCAGAATTTTATTAACATCTTGACAGACACAGCAATTCCTAGAATCTGCAGCACAGACCCTCTGCACAGAAAGTCGGTCTACCTCTAGAACACCCTTCGGTCAGCAAAAAATTTGGGTAAATAATACAAGTCAAGTCAATGGGCTCCATGCCAGTGGTTTTAGGGGGAGCCAAGCTTTTACTTCTGGACTGTAATAATTGATAACATCATTTGAGTTTGAAAATGAGTAAGACTATCCCATTTAAATACTATTTTGAAAATGGGATTCTTAACAGTCAGGTCACATTTTATTATTTCTTTGTATTTCACTGAATACTATTCTTATTTATAATGTCAATAAGACCTTACTTTTTTGCTCTTTATACCTTTGAGGTGATATTTGTTCTTTTAACTTTCTCTTCTTTAATCGTCATCTATCCCAGGTGCACCTATTTACCTTTGTAATCTTTCCTATAAGTCAACACCTCTTTCCCTCACACATACCATTAATTTTATTCTAAACATCCTGCAGAGTCAAAATGTGTCATAATAGAACAACAAAATTTAACTTAAATGTAATGTTTTCTTGAAATTAAACACATTGTCACCCTGTTCTCTGTTCTACAGTCATAGGATGCACTGTGTTAAAATTCTTTTAACTTTTCTTTCTTTTAGTTTTTGATTTTTTTCCTCAGAATTATGAGTTTACAGGTTATCTTACTTTTGCCCTCATTAATTTGCTTTGTATTTTCTGCCCCAGCCTTCTTCCAGCATTATTGATGAATTTGCTGCATCCATCTGCATTAAAAATTAGATATTTGAGACCAAAAATCTTTTGATTTCCAGGCACCATTTTTTTTTTTTACTTTTACTTATTTTCACTGAGATATTTTTCCTATATACTTGGCAAAACTGAGATACAGGAAAATATTGATGCCAAAGCTGGTTGAAATGCACAGAAGTAATTAAGCTGTTATAAAATGTTCTGATTTTCTGGGTTTAATCTCTCTTTAAGTATCATGATAATAGTGTCCATAGCTATGTAGCAAGTACACTTAAAGAGAAGTTCTGAAATTTAACAGGCTGCAGATACATAAAAGTTCAATGTCTTTGTCAGATTCATCAAGTGTGTTTAATCTAATCATGTAAGTATTTGTTGACAATAGTTTCTCTTTTCCTACACAAGTTCATGTGGAATTATTCTCAACTGTAAAACATTTACTGATTTATGAAAAAGAGTCCCTAGTTTAAACAGTCTGTGGATTCTTTGTGGTACATTTCATACCTAGCCAATTGCCTCATATTGTTCTTTGAGAAATTTTAAGTGGGAGAATAGCAGCCAGTAGCAAATAAAGTTTCTATATCTGGAACTACAATAAGGATAATAACATGTATTAAAAAATTCTGATGATGTTGAAATCTTGATCATTAATATTTCTTTTCAGAAACAATATGATTACTCTTTGATTATCTAAAAAACATTAGCCGGACAAAGATGTAGAATAAGAACACTAATTCAGCATTGTGTTTTTGTTAAAGTAGGAATTCCTGTATTTATAAACTAAGTTCACTTACTTGTTACCTTTCTAAAACTATGCTTTAGTGATGAGCTGAAGACTACGAGTGTGAAAAAAAAATACTATTTGTACAGAAATATTTTTGTAATTTTTATCTTTAATTTTTTACCAGAATGGCACACAGGTTTGTGCTGATTTCTTTGTACAGAAACAATAATATAGCCAGGCTGGACATCAATTTCTATGATTCAGTGCAATCTATGACAGTAACTGCTTTTGCATCAAGTACAAATGAAAATAATGAAGTGAGCAATGAAATAACTTTTCAAGACTGGCTAGTAACTTTGATACAAGAAAGTTGTGCCTTAGGTTTTAACAAGTATCTCCTGTTCCCTGTGCTCGTTTAAAGCTAGAGAGAATTTTAAATCTATTGTTTCACAAATTTTTTTAGTGAGCAATTGGTTTACCCTGGTACAGTACAAACTTAACTACCTTTCTGGTTGAACAGGGAGTTTCATTCTGTCTAGCTCAGTTACCAAGGGACAGATGTCTTGTCTCTGTTTCCCTTGGCTTCTCACTCCAACCATGCTGCTAAAACAGAATGCTTGTTTGCCTGGCAAGCCCCGGAGAGCTCTTGCTCTAGATTCACATGTCTGCAGGAATGGGTTGGTCATCAGCTTTCTGACCATGCAGATAAGCAGTGATGTATTTTTGGCTTTCTTTTTACTTTACAACTAGCTCCCCCTTAAAACCTAAATTGTAAGGTTTCCATCTGGATCAGTTAATAATCTACAAAATATTATATATTTTTGGTATGTAATACCTCCTCTATTGGATTACCTAGACAAAATGGTAATGTCTGCTGAAATTTTCATCATTCAAGTCTTCTTTAAGATCCAGGCAAGACTCAAATTTAAAAGGATTTCACTGCTGAAATTGCATAGCAGAAAAATATATCACTTCTCTTACAGGAAGCAGTGAAGAAATATGTCTCCAATTGCCTTACTGACCAGAATATCCATCCAAGACTCAGGTTTATAAGGTTTCTTTATGCTGGAAAAATCATACTTGCCAGTTTCAGTAAAACAGAAATTTTCAATGCAATCCATTAAGAAAGTCTGAGGTGGAGTAGGAATACATAATCCAGTAGGGAAGGTATAAGCCTCCCACGCTCTATGTTTTAGCCAGCTAATTTATTGATTTTATGTAACTGCTTCTAGGAACATGGACCAAAATCTAGAACTCTTTCCTTCTCAGAAGTTTTCCCAAAAGAGAGTAACAAATACTTTCTGATTTATTCTTTTCTTGCTCTTCAAAGCTGTATAGAAAACAAAGCAGCAGGCATTGCCTTTCTCTTTTTATAGCTTGGGAAGCCAGAGAAATGGGCTTAATTATCTTTCAGAGGAAACCACTGAAGTCAGCAACCAAACTTTTTGGATCATAACATCAAATATTTGCCTTTTACAGGTAATAAAGCCCTCCCTTTCCAATTACATTTTATCAGAATAAAATAATACAAGTACCAGGGTAGTGTAGCGAGAAATGCAGTATATTATGTAGATCTAACTTCAGTCTTACCTAAGCACTATACCACTCTTTATAGAGGAACACTCTGTCACATCAACATATTTAAGTGCCGAACAGAACAAAATCAGCACATTCTAAGGTGAAAAAATGGCACCCTGAGTATGAGCGGGATTCTTAAAAGGCAGCTTTTGCCTCTGAAAAAGCAAGCTGTTCATGCTGGGGTAAGCCACGATCCAACAATTCTACAGAGAAGAGGCGAAGTCCAGTGGGAAGTGGGTTTCAGGCACACCTTCCCTCGGGAATCCCCTATGTACTATTCTTTGGTGTCATGAAACTGCTGCCTTAGCTTTTAGGGAATCCATTCCTAAGTTTTAACTTCCTCTCCTTTATGTCAAGGGAAATGAGCTATCCAGCTCTGGTCAGTGTACACAATGAAGCCACCATATGCTATCTCCTTTGTCCGTATGAACTCAAGTAGCTAAAAACACCACAAAAATACAGATTCAGAAATATCTGCGGGTTTTGCGGGGTTTCTTAGTGTTGTAGTTTTAAATTAATATCTTTTTATGTTACAAACATAAAATAGATTCATAATTGAAAGAATAAACCAGTTTTTCCTTGTTGTTTACATACTTATAACATATTCCTATCACTAAATTGAGAAGTAAAAGGAGGGGGCAAAAAAAATTATAGAAGATAAAAAAAATTAAATTCTGTCCCATAAGAAAATATTTTTACAATGAGATTGTTCTTGTTCAGTGCTATAGTTAGTTATAAAGTCCTCATGTCTGGGACAGTATTAATATATCTACATAATGCCTAGCACGATTATATTCTGGTGTTTGATTGTATTTTATGTTTTCTTCCACAACTACTGGTTACTATCTCCTCTTAATCTCCAGCAAGACTGAAAATTAAGAGCTTTTCCCTCAGAATGGGACATGCAAATACATTCTCTAAGTGATAGGCTGCTTGGACTCTGTGATTGCCCTACATACTTCTTCAGGCACTGAAACTCTGAGATGTTCATCAATACTAATGTGAATTGTGTCATAAACACACTGAACACGAATTTGCATAGCAAATGAGAGCTAAGGAGATGAATGCAGTGGTGGATAATGCAAAGAAACAGTAAGTCATTGTTAGTCAGCAGCACAGGCAATGGGCTCTGCCACTGAATCTTAACACTGTCAGACTCATGTATTGTTTAATTACTGTGGCTCAAAAGACACCAATATAAGCAGGTACAAAACTGAAAAAATGTGATCAGTTCTATTATGCAAGAAAAAGCCACATGCATTGATCAAATGCATTTTAACATTTCTTCTCTCTGTTAAAAAGAATAATTAGATACATTTTTAAATGAAAATTCAGTGCACTTTATATTGAAATATTTATATTATATATTTATATATTATTGTTGATATATTAATATAAATAAAAAGTATAAGTTCTGCATAAATACTATTACAGTTATCCTGACCTTCAACCAGAAAGAAAAATTCATCTTCTACTGTTATTACTAAATCTTTTCAACATTATGAAATACTGCTCAATAGTGAGTCTGAAAACAGCTAGTTGTATTTAGCATTATCTGTGAAGGTAATTTTACCCAGTTGTAGACAGTGTTAAACTCGTGCTAAGGAGTTGGATCTTTGATCAGGGTGTGACAGTTGTTTCACTTTCTTAAAGAAATTTAGCTTATTTTTATTCCAGCCTCATATAAAATAGAGACATCTATTGTTATAACCTTGAAAATGTAGCATAAAGAAAATTATACACACTGAAGCCTAATGCATCTGCACTTCAAAATTCTGGTGACTTCAATAGGATGAGAGCCAGGACCAGGATGTATGAATTTCTGTTTGTCAAATCATATTACTTCGGTTTATATGTATCAAAGACGGGCTCATGCTGTACAAAACAAATAAAGAGAGCTGAGATTTTGTAGACAGACATTTGTTTACCCCTGGAAGGGCACTGCAGATAGGGTGGAACTTTAGAAAAGTGTCTCTACCACAATCACACTTGGGATGTTTATCTCATACTCACCAATGTATCTGGAGCAAAACAGAGACCAGCTCTCTTCAAATACATTCTGGTTATACAACACTCCTCTTCAGAGCTTCAGGCTGCTATAGAACAAGTGCTTCTGCACACAAGCTTCACAGAATAGGCTGGTTGAAGCCATGAATTTATAGGTAGGTTTTCCAAATTGCTCAATAAGGTAATATTAAATGTAAAGACAAATTCCTTTTACATAAAATAAATGCTTTTAAAAGCATCTATTAATAATTCAGTTTTCAAATTTATTTTATTGGGCTTTTGTTAGGTGTGCTTCTGTCTAAAAGCATTTTTTAAAAATCTGAGTTTTTTTACAAGAAAGATCTGTTTCACACAGAGACACATTTGCTAAATGATCATATATATGCAACCTCTTCTTAATAGACCAAGTCATGCTGATTTTTCTTTTTTTTTTTTTGCATCATTATACTTTGCTTTTTAAAATAACCTTTAAAGAGGAATAGATACATTGCAATAATTGAAAATGAGAAATATCCACTCTAGTCAAATTAAAGTCCATTTGTTCAATCACTAGTTATTCATTAGCAATCATAGAGCCTATTTGGCATTTTACTTCAAGATTAGATTTTCAATAACTTAGAATATATACAAAAGGAAATTTCCCCCCAGTTTATATGCTGAGCATGACCATATGGTATGGAATACCCCGATGGTAATTTGGGGTCAGCTGTCCCAGCTGTGTCTCCTCCCAACTTCCTGTGCAGCCCCAGTCTGCTCCCTGACACGGTGTGGGAGAAGCAGAAAGATCCCTGACTCTGTGTAAGCACTACTTAGCAATAATGAAAACATCCCTTCATTCTTAACACTGTTTCCAGCACAAATCCAAAACACAGCTCCATACCAGCAACAGTAAAGAAAATTAACTCTTCACCAGCCAAAACCAGCACACAGTCACATAATTAAATGTGTTTTTCTCTCTGCTTCCCTATGTTGGAAAGTTAATAAAATAATTGCTGAGGAGAATTACAAGAGAGATCTGGGACTAAAGACCAAGATTAAAAAAATAAAAAGGCAAGAAAAAAATAATTTGGAGACCATTGTGGAACAAATATTTGATGTACAGCACATTTGATGCTTTGGCTAGTGAGAAACTATTTATGGTAGCTTCCAGGGAGCTGTAAATTGCCCTGGTAGAGCCTCAGGCATGGTGATGGAAAGTGTGGCATATCTGGCTCAACTGCAAGGAGCCAAGAGGTGCAACCTCCAGAAATGCCTGGACAGTCAGCACCACAGCCTGTTCGAGACTGATACCCAGGGCAGACAAGCACACACACAGGCGAAATACCCGATCAGACTGTGTCATCTGAAGGTGAATCCAAAGGATATAAGTGGGTAGGATATGTTGATCCTTTTTAGAAATTCTGTCTCAGGATACATGTAGTTACTGGAACCTGACATCCTGCTAACTTACTTGGGAAATTTTTTTTGTCCTGTGTCTGGCATACCACATCTTTCTGTGTCAACACGCTACCTTTCCACCTATCTGGACTTGTGCCTTCATGCCAACACACCCTAGGTCTAAGTCATCTAGATGTATTGTGCTTTTCAACACCTTCCACCTGGCCCCAGGAGCCACCATCACCCTCACCCTTCTTCACCGTGTCACTCTAGCTCTAGAAAGGACCCTCCAGGAAGTTGCAAAATGGTCTGGAAGGGTCAGGACAATCAAGAACCAGACATGCCATCCTCTTCAGCTACTTGGCAGTTGCAACTTAAGGGCTTTGCCAGACAGACTCTGAAGTGCACACAGTCTGTCAAATTCTTTATCTTCCTTTTCTGGTCTTGCTGAATCTTTCAGGGGTAGCCAGAAAGAGAAACATTCGCATACATTCACATTTCCTGATGCAGAGCAATATTGAAGATGAATAAAATACTCTAGTTTGGTATTATTGTGGTTTTCCTTGTGAAACCAGCATGTGTTTTGCCTTACTCCACAGCCACCCTCTGTGTGGTGGATGCTATCCCAGACTAACATCTAATTTACTCAGTTAATCTACAAAAACAAGTCTACCTTTACAGTAACTCAGCTAATATTACTTAGTTGTATTTAGTGTAAATAATTCAAGTAACCGCAACTCATTTTGCAAAATGGACCAACTTCCATAGTATCAAAGCAAAGGAAAGCTATCAGTTAGTGGTCCCCAGATGACAAAACTATAGCTGTCAGCTTCTCTATATGCTGACATCTCATAAAGTTGAAGGCAATTTTGTTCAAGTGTATTTCATTTGAAATTTCCTGAGTAGAACAAATGACTGGAGCTCTGAGATGTTTTCTACGGCAAGGCACGAGTTTGACCACTTGATTTCAAATGCTGCGTGACTCAAATCTTTGTGGAATAGACTGAAAATGTGATGTTACTCTTGAGTGTTTAATAGTGCAGGAAAGAACATGGTGAGAAGCAGTAGCCTGATCTGAAACTAGATGTTACGCACTGAAAATCCTAATTCCCCATTGCTCATTCTTTTATCTGGTCTTCTATTTTGTTTATGCTTTCCTCTTTTTAACTGCCTTGTCAAGTTTATGGAGTCTCCCAAGCACATCTGCTTTCTTTCCCATCAAAGAGAGAAAAAAAAAAGTGAAACATAGTCATAACAGGAAAGAATAATAACTCCATTCATTATTATCAAAGTAGTGGCACTGTGTTCAGAGCTGTGCTGTTGCACGAGGCACACAGAGGACGCCTGGATCAGATGGCAGAGCACAGCACAAAGAACTCACCCACACTGCTCAGCACAGCTCTTTTTTGAGCAACTGCAGCTGGCTCTGCAGCCACACCAGGCTGACAAGTGAGGCCCTCAGCGCCATCACTCCTTGCAGGACTGTGCTCCAACTCCTGTAGACTTTTCAGCAGTCAGCCTGTGTCACTCCATTTTACAGCACCATTATATCTATTTACCATTACATCTGCCCAAGACAGTAAAAATTTAAGTGAACAAAAGTGAACCAGTAAGGGCAAGCAGGTAAAAAAAAAATCATTTGCTGCTGCCTGGGGCTATGAAAGGAAACCAGATTGCATGTCATTCAAACTTTTTGTGTCTGCAACTCTTCTGTGTCATCAAGGCTGTAGCACTTTCAAGAGCCATGTCTGCATGACCCAGTGCAGCAATGTATAGCATTACCTGTACAAGCTTCCTCTACCACCAAAAAATATTACAGTCATGGTAATAGGGCAGGTGGATCAGCCTCATTAGCCTTGCTGAGTAGCAGTTCCTCTTAGCTTCTGCAAATGCAGCTGCCATATCACAGATGTATGGGTTAACATCATTAGAACTGGACCATGTACTTCTAGCGACTGTCTTTCTGTGCAGTTAGAGGTGCAAATACCAGAAAAATTCCTCCTGTATCTGAGAAAGAATAATATATATTTATATATATGCTCATAATAACATAGATTTTCTGTAATTGCAATTCAATTTTTATAGTCACAAAACCAGTTAGTCAATGAAAACAAAAATCATACTCCAAACTCAGAGAATATCTGTTTTTATCCATTAAGATCTCAGTACTTTTCAGTATCTTAAAATGTTTGCCTCATCAGAATGATGTCAAGGTTTCCTTTAATTCCTTTAATAGCCTCCTTGATGGGGACACAAGAGTTTCAAAATAGACCTTTTTTTTTTTTTTTAGTGCCATGTTTTCATGACAAAACTGTTTTTATTAATTGGAGGAGATTTATTTATTAACCAAAACCAAGACACTTTGATTTGGGCTGTTTCTATAAGTATCAAAATAGCCATATGGCCCTCTTACACTGTGACTAAGCTGTTAGCCTTCATGAAAAGGTGCTAAGAGTACGCTAAGAATTTCAGCTGTAATAACCATGGATTTCTACATATCTATTTCTCCCACATGCAATTTTTCTAAAGTCTGGGTTCACACCAGAGTTTTTAAATCATTATGTTTTCTCACCTTTCTTCAAATCTGTCTTTACGAACTGCTTCCTCTATGAATCCCATAAAATCCAGCATTTGTTAAGCATTCACTCTGGAATTACATTATGTTATGCTAAAGTCTTCCCTTATCATTTTCTGAAGCTCCCATACCCTTTTTATTCTCCTTAATTTCCCTATGTGCAGCCCCTCTGTACATTTTGTAAGCACCAAGAACAAAATTCAATTATTATTCATGTATCACTGTGGCTCAGATTTAAAATACTTTGCAGGCTTGAGTACTAGTCAATGGTTTTTATCTTGAAAATCTATTGTATATACAGATAATTTTACAGGATATAGAATAAACTTGGGAAAGCCAGTAGCTTGCATTGCTATTAATTAGGGACTCCTATCTTGCACGGATGAGCTGGAAAGTTGGCAGCAGTTCTAGGACTCAGAATTATAATATAAATCCCACAAGTTACCACAGTGTATCAGCAGAAGGTTGAAACCATCATTGCACAGGTAGAGCTCACACACTTCCCTATTTGTGATGGCAAACAAGTGCAGGAGCAGGCTGTTTACATAACTGGGATGTAGCACACTCAGAGTCTGCGCACTCACTTCCCCACACAGCTTTCAGGAAGCAATCTGCTGTTCTCCCTTCCCTTCTCTTTTCTTGCCACCACTTGAGCACAGTTTGAAATGTTCCAATGAAAGGAAGAGCTGCAAAGCTTCCAGACTTTTAGTGTGAAAGGATATGGAGAGCCACTCCTGTTTCAGCAAAAGTAAGAAAATATTCATAAATACTTTTTTATACATAAAATTATAAATTTGCATGCAATATGCATTTGTATTTACGGCCAGATTTTAGCATTGAAATGGAGAGAGGAATCATGGGCATACACTTTGACAAATACTCAGCAGTGAGCAGTAGATACATCGTGATGTGGAGTCACTTTGGTCCTATGTAGACCAGCAGAGTGCCTGGATATTGCTTTGTGTGCACAATAACTCTGCAGGCATCTGGAAAAGCCATTGCAAATAATAGAGAGTGGAATGTAGAATTTGGGTGTGGAATTTGACCCTACAGAATCAAACATTTTGTGTCGTATCTTGCAATCCTGTGTGATGCACTGCCAAGGAACCACAGGACCATATGTTCACTGTACAGGGAAGGGAACACAGTGAAAGGACACGGTAAGGAAAACAGGGCAAAAGCATTTAAGAGTAGGCTTTACTACAGTTCTATCTGAGCAGAGAAAATCAGAGGGCTCAGAGGGCTTATTGAAAAATCTGAACCTCTAACCTTCCTCTTTCACACTGTTACATCTTTGCATTTTCCCCCACATCAGTTTTGTATACCAAAGTACAGAAAGTTAATATCATACTATTCATCATCCTGAATCTCACTACTTTATGAACAATAATGATAAAGAAATTTCTGTTTCAGATATATCAAAACTCAAAATTCTATCTTTTTTATTTCAGAAAAAAGACAGGAAACAAATGTGAAAACATGGAAGTCTACAGGCACAATAGTTGGAGTTATAAACTTGTTTACAAGGAAAAACAGATGACCAGTGCCCTTACAACAAACATAATCAGCAGTTTCAACAGAACTTGCTTGTTAAACTGATTCATAGCTTTGCATGGTATAATGATTTTATTGCCATTTATTACAGAGCGACATGAGATAACAAGAGATGTTTTATCTTTTCTTTATTTTTTTCAGACAATGGCATTATTTGTTAACTGGGTTTGATGACAGAAACAGCAAAGTCAGCTACAGCATGGATTAACATGAACAATAAACACTTCCTGAATGTTTCATTCAAAGCCAAAAGATAACAATCATGGTTTTTAACTGAGGGATGGAGGTTTACAATCAGTTGGAGGGATAATTTCCAGAATGCTTAGAAAATGCCAGTCCATGATGGTTTAAATTAATTACAAATAACAAATAGACTGTTTGTTTGTTTTCAAAAAATAATGAAGTATTTTGTACATGATTGATGTTCAGCT
This sequence comes from Pardalotus punctatus, assembly GCA_013400915.1. NCBI lineage: Eukaryota > Metazoa > Chordata > Aves > Passeriformes > Pardalotidae > Pardalotus > Pardalotus punctatus. The sequence continues at coordinate 204,507 of VZTX01007396.1, read as the reverse complement.
TAAACTTGAATGTGGAAAATTGCAATGCCTAATAAAGTCTAGATAATTATTAAATTTTACTGGAAAGAATTCAGATATGCCACTGTTTTTGTATTGCCATTGTAGGAAACAATGTAAAAAATCAATATAAAATAAATTGATGTAAGCTAAGTAACTTATGAAAATAATTTCATTCAGTTAGTCTCACATAACTTCTTAAAACTCATATGTACAAAAGTTGTGAAAAAGTGTTGCAAATTAAAAAAAAAAATTTGTGTGCTTTTTCCCACTAAAGAAGACATGTTTCCAGTTAAACCTTATCCCATTATGATCACAGATAAAGCAGTCACACCGTGACTTCTAATGCCTTTGGTCCAGACCGTATGAGCAGAAACATGGCTGTAATTGTTTCCATAATTAGTTTATGGTCATTGTTACATATCATCTCATAAAAAGTAAAGGAAGTGTGTTTGTGGTACGTGCTGGTCCAATATTAGATCAGCAGTGCAACCAGTACCAATGTGGGAACTTAAGGAAGGGGAAGATGCTTTTATTTGAAAGAAAAACTTAAATAAAACAGATTTTGTTCATTGCTCTCTCACAGTCTCACTGCCACAAGCACCAGAAAATCATGGCATTCACATCTGTCCATCTGTCACACACCAGGGCAGGGGTGGGAGTTCAAGTGTCCAGCCATCCCCAGGGTTCTGCAATGCTTGCGTCCAGCTGTTAGGTCCTTGGCAGTGCCCTGCAGATCCAGAGGAGCTGGCTGAGAGGCCCTTCTCCCTCTTCATGCTATTCTTAGCCTGGCAGCCTTATGCAGGTTTCAGGTATGCCCTGTTTGGACCCTCCTGGGTGACCTGTGTCCCACTGTGTCCCGGCCCTGGCTCCTCAGGGTTTGTTCACTGCCCTCTCCCATGTCATCGGTCCTACGAAACTGCAGGTGGATGGGGTGGGATCTTGATGCCACCGCGGCTGTCAGTGACGCAGACAGTGCTGACACTGCTGTCCCTGCTGTGCCCTTCTGTTGCTTCCCACATTCAAACCTTCCCCTCCTTTCTCCGCTCACACTGTCTCAGTCTTTCTATTACAATTTGCCGCATGCTGCACTTACACCATGCAAACCAAATAGTATTTACAGGCAGATAAATGACATCATTATCAAGTGGTGATGTAAACTTTGCCATTTTTCTGAAATTTCACACAAAGCACACTGGAACAACAACTGTGAGGCAGATTCTCCCACACGCTGCAGGCCTTTTGCACTCATGTTGAAAAAATCTGATTAGAAATATGCTAAGAAATGTTTCAAAAAAACCAACTTTTGGGGAGAAGTTTTATGTTATGATCTTTTTGTCCCATTTTTTCCTTTTTTCTGGATATGAGACAACCCAGCACAGCTTAGACTTCCCTGTTTCTAGGCTCTTTAGGATAACTGAAAGCAAGTGAAAAAAACATCTGGGCTGCTCTTGCAGCAGCCCTAAAACTGGCAACATGATAAAAATAACATTTTTGCAACCTTATGAACCCCTTCGGTCTCCTCCTAATTACCCTGCTGGGCAATACGGTTTTCTTCTTCCAATGAACTCACCCAGAGAATTTATTTAGGAAGACCTGTAAAGACCCCTATGTACTGCAGAGCAAAATTACATTCAACTGCTGTTGGAAACATTACATCTACTACTTTTTACAGCAACTAACAGTAGTACTTGATGCCATAGTGACTCAGGAATTGTGCTTTATTACTTTTTAAATGCAGTTGCCAGGTGTGGGGGATTCTGCATACACTAAATCTATACAAAAGCTGATTCTTACTTATTGATGTGTCTTGCAAAAGATAAGTGCAAAGTCAGTTACAGACGTATTTGTGCTTGCACAGAAATGTTAAAGCAAGCAATTCTTCAGTGTTGTGTGACCACAAAAAGATAAATGAACAGCAAAATGGTTTTTTTGCTTTTATTTCCAGAAGTCAGTTTGCCCACTTCATTAGGTATCTGTGCAAGGCCATGTACCGGTATATCTGACTGAGACAAAGATGCTCTCAGAGATTATCCGTGTATAGCAAAATCCGAGACTCCCTTGAGGAAACGAGGTTGCAAGTATGGCAAAGAATAACATGGTTGAATGTTATTAAAGACTATTAAAGAAATAATTGTGGTTTCTTTAAAGCAATATTAAAGAAAAATTGTGGTTAAAAAATAAAAATATTTCTCTAACATCAGCTTGTCTCATATTCATAATAGCTCAATATACAGGCAAACTTTGGTAGCTGTAACCATGACTGGTTTGAGTTTTGCTTTCTCTTCGTTTACTGTTTCCCTATTCCCATCTGGTTGCATACAGTAAGCATATCAACAGAAACGCATCATTTCTACTGTCATTTCTAATGGTTTGTGACAAGATGCATTCATTCTAAGCCTAGCTGTCTATGAAAATGAGATTAATGAAATCTTTCTCACACTGTTTGAGCCCACTGGAGATTACAGCCAAACCTTACACAGAAATAGGGATCAGAAGGAGTTGGGTTCCTGCAGTGAAATGAACAGGAGTGACAGGATGTTTCAGAAAAAGGTTTTGAGAGTGGCTTTTCCAGGTGCATTCCAAGATGTGAAAGCAATAGCATCAACTTTTGTCTTGTTAGAGACCAGAAAGTGTACAAAGAGAAAACTAAAACAAAATCAGTCTGAACTTTCAATCAAACTTCTCAAAAAGGGGAGAGGGATAGCAGCCTTCTTTAATTCCATTGTCTACCGAACTAGATAATTAAGTTGAGGAAATTGTTCCTAGCACCCAGTTATACCTCTGTTTATTTTTAAGGCCAAAAATAGTAAGACAGGTTTCCCCTGGTAGTCCTGCAGTAAATGGTCCAGACCAACAGGAATGCAAGATATTCTCTAAGTAATTTTTTTCTTTGATGGCTTGTGAGCTGTAAATAGTCCAAACAAGGGTTTCTTTGGAGACTGCTTTGCAGCCTTATGCAATTTGGTTTTGAGAGGAAGTTTTCTGTTCTTTTTTTTTTTTTTTATAACATCATATCATTGTTCCTACTCAGTAAGTAAATGGAAACATTTAGGAAGTTTCTAAGGGCACCACAAGGAAACCACTAATATAATATCCTTTCTAAGGTTTTGTTATATAAGAAAAAATAAAGTTCACAAAAAATAATAATGACAGGTTATACGGGCTATAAACTAGCTTGTCAGAGATGTTTTTGAAATTAAAAAAAAAAAAAATTGAAAACTCGACAGCCATCAGGTTCATCTGTTTTAATTGCATGCTCTGTTTAGGGAGTCTTACTGAGAATTAGTTATATCAGTTGTGCAATGGGGACTTAAAAGATAATTTCCACTTGACATGTGGGGTTGTCAAAACAATCATAATGATACTTATTTCAGCTTCTTTACAATATTGTTGTGACACATAAGGCTATATATTTTTTCAGTGCTTGTGATGCATACTATGAGATAAGAAACAGCAGACTGCAGGATTTAGTCACACCATATGTAAACTACAGTTTTGCCGTTGAAAATGAAGTCAATATTTGACTATAATTACAGATTGAAAACATTTCTTTAATATATTAAAATACTGATTTTGTCTTTTTCCTTCTTTTTTTTTTTTTTTTTTTTTTCTTAAATTTAGTCTTCAACTGGTCTCATGCTGTTACACCACTTAAAAAAACACCTGGAAATAAAGTGGCCAGAATGAGGAAGCGAAACTTGTACCTTCCCACCAGATGAAATTATTTGTCCCAAAATTGCCCAAGTTATCAGGATCAGATTTGGAAGCACAGATTCCTTTGGAGGGGTTCTCTTGGCAGCCAAAGCAGTATTAGTTCTTCTCCAGCTACCAAAGTAACAATCTCAACACTTTTTTTGTCTTATACTAGAAAGCTCTTCTTTAAGATTTTGTATCTTTTGGAGGGATTTGCTGTGTTTGAAATATCACAAGACGATAGTTCTAATAAAGCTCTAACGAGTGAAGTGGGAAATATAAAGACATGGAATATAATTCAAGCAATATACAGCAAGAAAATGTATTCGGTCCAGGAATGTTGAATTTTCTATCTCATTCTTTCCTCATCTGTACTTTTCGCTTGTCTTTGATGTAAGTGATCAAAGTTTGATGTAAACAAATCTCCACCATAAATTGTTTTCTTGATGTTCCAGTGTTTTATGGCCCTTCCTTAACTTGTTTATTGACTTTTCTAATAGCTTCAAACCAAGCAGATTTCCCTTTAAAAAATAAAGCACCATACAGTTACAGTCTAACTCATATGGTGAAAAGAATCACTGAGTGCATTTGAAACTATTTGAAGGCATTTTTAAATCTTGTCATGAACCTCAAACTGTTAAGAGGAAACTCTTAGTTGTACTACTTCTGAAAAAACTACAGATTGTACTACACATAATGTTGCAGCCCTCGATCTGTTAACCACTCACTGGTGCCTTCCACCAGTAGTCAGATAAAATGAGATGACACAGACTCTTTGAATCATAAAAATTTTTTATTTAGAAAAAAATAAAACATTTTATTTGTCAGCACATAATATCATATTTGATAGCTTTGTACATCTGTAGTTGCTGGGCTATGTAATATCCCACAATGCATAAATCTGGTTTGCGTATTTTTCCTCAATACGATTTTTCAAGCTGGCTGTGTCATTAGAATTATTTTCTTCATTAATTATAATAAATATATAAAAGGTTTTGCCTTTATAAGTTGCAGGCTTTTCATCAATATCATCTTTCCAAAGATATTGTATTTAAAACTGGCATAATTCCCTAAGATATTACATTCTTCTTTATTTACAATACTGAACAGAAAAACCCAAAAATATTTCGATATCCATGTTTTTGTTATTAGCAAAAGAGAAACTCAAAATGTGAGATATTTGGTTGTGTTATATGCCAACAGGGGAGAGTTTATTTCTGAAAAAAAACAAACATGTTCGACATAAAGAAACTGATCCCAATGGTAGCAATCGATGATATTTATTTTTTCAGGGTTTCTCTAGAGTCTGGGTTGCTTCATAAGTAAATTGCTTTGGAATACATATTATACTGAATAATAAAAGTGTTCTAATTAATATAAACAGAATAAATGGCGTCATTGACAACAGTAAATTACTGTTGAAAAACAAGCCTAGAAGTATGTAAGACTGATTAATTGTTTAAATTTGTTAAAATTAAGGAAGATATACAAGTGGAAAAATCTGGAAATAACATTATTTGTTTGCACACATCATTTATTTTATATTAACTTTCTCTATTGTTCTCTGCAAGTGTGGTCTTTTATGTAAAATATTCCTCTGAATACTAGGAAAAATAGTCGGGGGAAAAAAGGAATCACATAAATAGAAGAGTTGAGGTGGGATGGGCCTCTGGAAATTGCCTAGTCCCAACCCCCCTACACATATATATGCATGTGCAGGTACACACATACACATACATGCTCAGAGGTAAATTACATCAATTAACTTCATCCCTTGGGGTTTTCTTTAGATTTGTAGGCCTCATCTTACGTATCTATCTAACGAAAGCTTTTTCACCAACTTTGATGCTTTTCATAGAAATATTATCAAAACACCTAAAAATATTTAATTTTAATATTTTTTTCCTTAAATGAAATATAAAATAAAAGCATTCACAGTTCTTCTGAGTAGAATCCATTTTGGAATTTCAATTCCGTGTCTGATACCTGATGTCTACTAATTCAGCCTCCAGTGGAATTGTGCTCCCTCTACAATTGTTGTGAGTCCAGGGAGCTTCTATAATTGCAGGCATTCAGACAAAAACCTGTATTCAAACCACATCCATTCTCATGCCAATCTGTTTTCCAACTCCAGAGCAGTGTTGAAACCACCCTTAAACTGAAACCACTCTAAACAATACATTCTCTGTAAACAGTTGCAAACCACCCCCTTCATTGTAAGAACTTTAAATGGAAATAACCTAACATCAGTGTTTGCTTGTTTTATAAAATAAGAACAGGGAGAAGGGCGTTCATTGTGTTTGTTAAAATAAAACATGCAAGCAATTTATTTTCTGATACAAACTGGCATTTCACAAGAAAGCACTGCAGAATCAAATTTGTACCTATGACAAGGAGACATATATCACAGTAGAAAAATGTTTATATGAAACATACCCTTTTAATTCTCTTTTTTAATAGTGATTTTAATATTGAAAAAAGCGGAAGAAAAAAATAACCAAATGCAAAATTTAAAAGTCTTTTTTGAGTGACTGTTAAAATGGTATTTCAAATTTTACATACTCCATAACTGATATTTTTATTGATCATCAGCTGTAGCTTGAAAAAGATACAAAATGAAAATATAGCTTAAAAAGAGAACATGAAGAAAGGAGGAATATGGATATAGAAAACAAACACAATTTTTTTAAATTCCTTTGCACCACAAATCAATGTATAAAAAATAAATTAAATTGACACAAATGTAGAAAAAATAGCGGGCCGAGGAACAGAACAGCAAATCATCAGGTTATGTGATGAAATTAATAAAACATTTTCATAACTTGTTTTCTATTGAAAAATCTTGGCAGAAGCCAAGATTCATTTCATATAACAGTACAGTAGATCTGGTCAAAGGCCTATTGATTTCAATGTAATTCTTGCTATGTACTTCAATGAGTCATGTTTTTAACCTCTTGGTAATTCAAATATACTTATGGCATTTAAGGAAAAAAAAAAAGAAAGGTTTAATAGATGACAACTACAAAATCCATGTACTGACTAGATTTTTTTTTAGACAACTAATGAAAAACTAGCACTGATTTAAAGAAGGGAGAGAATGTCTCCCTAATGATGTGAAAACTTGAATGTTGAATTTAATAATAGATTCTTCAAATTTTAAACTAATTTAAATATATTACTCATTATTTCAGCTTCTTTTTATCCCATTAAAAATTATAAAATCAGAGAAAATATAAGCATTGTTTCATTTTGTCATGTTATGCTTTCAATGATGGTACTGTACATTACTGAGAAACAATGCCATTACAGTCTGTTATGTGAACACCTACTAGATAATCCTATTACCTTAAAGATTATTACCTTAATTATTGAAAATCAATAAAAATATTTAAAAAATTAGGAACCATTCAAAAGTTACTGTCTCAGAGTCAGATATAATTATTTGTAAAGAACAAATAACCACTGCTGTGAGGTGTAATCTTTTTTTCACAAAGGACTGACATTTCAGGACTTGCAGTAGATTTTGTCTTGTTAGAAGAGAGTACTCTCACAGTACACATGCAGAGTGAGAAGCAAGCATAAGTGAGAAACAAAAACAGTTTAAATGAGGAAAATGTCACAAATTACAGTCTTCCAAGATTTTTCTGAAAACACTACCACATATAAAAATTCAAATTATAGGAAAGAATTCTTATAGTGCTCACAGAAGATATAGATATTGTTCTGACTCAACAAAATGTCTGCAAACGTGTTCAAGTCTCACTGCTCAGAAAGCTACCATATGAAAAAAATACATTAGCTGAATATAGCTCTGGGAAGCAATTTGTTAGCAGAAAAGAATTGAATAAAAAATTGAAATTTCTTTTAGCATGGCTCCCATTATCTGCATCTGTAAGAGCTTCTGTGCTGCATGCCACTTCCTCTAGTGAGGTAACACTGGAGACCAGGACTATGAGGACAGGGAAACCAGGATACCAGGGAGGCTTGATAGCATTTTGGCAGAGAAGAATTAGTCTCAAATCGATTCCAAAGTGACAGGAACATGATTATTTACATTATTCAACAATGCTCAGACTTTCTCCAAGCCAAAGTATTTGCTTGCCCTGAAGGTTATTTCTGCAGAGGAGAATGGAAGATAGGAAAGAGAAAACTTCACTTTCAGATTAAAACAATCTGAGGTATGTTCTCTCCTAATACCACTTCCAGTGAAAACTAGCTCATTTATAAATGAGTTTTATCTTTCTAATCTCCTTGAAATCTGCTATTATTACCAGTATCTAGTCTTAATGGTTTCATTTCTGGGAGATTACTTTTGTCCTCAGCTTCATTTCCTCTGAAAATCATTACTGGTCTGTGCGGGGACAGGTAATGAGGAGCCCCTGATGTGAGAGCAGATGCTCCCACCAGCAAGTCAGCAGAGGTCATCAGTCTTGTCTACATTACAGGAAGATGTGTCCTTTTAGGGACTTCTGCTACAGCACTCTATGTCATGCCAGTTCCAGCTCCCGGAACAAAACAGGGATTTACTTCCAACAAGCCATGAAAGGCTTTTTGCAGAAGTCTTTTTATAGCAAAAGCATATCATGTCAGAGAAGCACTTCCCACCAAAAAGAAATTTCACCACAGATACCAATTTCCTTTTTCAAGTTTATATTCAGAAAGTTAGGAAAATAAATTTGTTTTATTTGTGGATTATATTCAGATTTACAGCCCGCCTGGCCCTGTTTCAACTGAGAAAGCATCAGGAAGTTTTGTTTATCAAGTGGCACTTAAGTCTAACTTGCTCAGATAAAATAGAACTTTGGTAGATTCTCTGCAGACAGGAATAATATATTCTTATTTTATGTGTAATGAAAGTTTATGTGTAATAAAAGGACCATGAGTGTAGATTGAACAAAGAAACTCTGGATTTTCCCCCCTATTATATACCAGCACATAGACATGGTTAAAATGATAATTTCTTTTCTATATGTGTTATTGTAATTATGCAATTTCTGTTATCATTTCTAAAACAGGATGTCAGAAACTTGAGTTCTTCTTTAACCAATTATTCAGCATGTCAACTGCTCAGCAAACAAGCTCCAGGATCTGAATTTTCACTGTGGTCTGTACTGCCAGTTTCCTGTCTAAGCTCTGGCCCTTACCTCTCTGAATGAACATAAACTCATTCTATATGACTGTCATTCTTGCAATCTAATTTCCTCAGTAAACTAAAATTAAAGATCTTGCTAGCATCATCTTGTTTCATCATTCTGTCATTTTCTTCTAAATCCTTCCTGTATCTCGTCTCATACTCTGTTAGAGAATAGTATATTACAACTCTGACACTTTTGTGATTTTAACCCAATCATTATGCCCTGTGAGTGAATCCATCCATCTGCAAACTCAGAACATAATAAAAAAGTAAAGCACTTATCCTGTTCAGATGTATTGACATACACTCACTATATGTCTTGTCTGAATAGGATTTATCTCTAGATTAATACAATAGTCAAATTTTACGTGAAATTAAATTTAAGTTCCGCAACAAGAACAATGTTTTGGCCTCAAATTATATCATTGCAAGCACCATAAGTTTAATGGGTTTCCACATGTGTAAACAAGACAGACATCTGGGCCAAATCCAGCTCTGGAATAATAGTTCCATTGCCTTTAGTACTGGCTTTCACCCAACATGAATAAATGGGGACCTGATGGAGACTTTTCCAAGTATTTTAAGATTTTATATCAGCTATTTTCCAGCAGGATTTCTAAGAGAAAAAGTTGGATAACCTTTTTTCTTTTTTTTTCTTTTTTAGGCAAATCCTACTTTTCAAACAATCATTACTAGTGTTACTTCTCTATTAATATTCTAATTGCATATCCTTATGCTAAATCTTGTGTTCAGAAAAAAAAGGAAAGGCACTTTTCTACAATGAATAGAGTTATAGTTTCCTAAGTTTTCAATTTTCACAAGTCATTAGTGACCTGCAGTACAAATGTTCAGCTTTAAAATTTGCTAGAAATCCAGATTTTCTGGGGATGGGGCCTATTTAATATGTTTCTAACAGAGTGCTCACACAACAGCACAAATGGTCACTTGTGCTTCTGGAAAGCTACAACCAACATGCCTTTTACATTAGTTTCTTCCTAGGGGTTTTTTTCATAGGTATATGAGGTTTTAGTAACTTCTGGTAAATGTTACTTATGGCAGAGAATGTTTGCTCCAACACAAACCAATGTGCTATATAAAGGTTAGAGAATAAGATACTGGAAAAATTTTCACTCCTATGATTTTACTCAAATTTTAGAGGGAAATAGCTGCTCTCAGTATTGTAACAGTGTAATATACTACTCTGAGGATCACAGCAAACAATATAAAATATTTTCATTCCTCTGTGTTACAAGTATATAAAATCTAACAAAACAAATACCACCTGTATATTACCTGAAGATTTTCTTTAAAAAATCTCCCCCTGCTTGTATAACATATCCAAGCTCTCTTGGTCACCAAACAGCTCAATTTTCAAACAAAATCCCTAAAATGAAGGCAGTTATCTGTGCAGTGAATATAGATAATCAGTAGAACTCCAGACTTTCATTATTTGAGCAGTCTTGCACATATGCCATCGCCACATTCCAGTGAATGTTTGCATCCCTTAAAAAACCTTATAAGCTATAAAAGAACACAAACTAAATAAAATAATTGGAAAGACATGGTGAATATACTAAAAACTGTGACTGCTCTTAATGGGATGTGAACTGAAAAGGCAGTGATCTGATGCAACTACATTCTTCCTAAGCATGGACTGGAGTGCTCTTTAACAGAGCAAACTTGAGCTCAGAACTTTCTCAGAAAAATATCCTCAACAAAATGCAAGGGAAATGAGAAAAACCCTAAGTTGTTGACTAAAGAGACTTCTTAAGCAAAGTTATCCAACTCAATAAAGCACCCCTTTATACCCTTTCAACAGAAAAGAGGAAAGCAACTAGGTCATTACAAAGAGGGAAAACTTGTTTTACACAATGCTCCTTTACAATTTTTCTTCTAGGGACAAAGATGCAGTGAGTCACTCAGGCTGGAATATGGAGAAACCTGAAAAGGAAGACAACAAAGGTGGAACCAGAGGAGAACGAAAACCAGTGGCAGTGATTGAGTACAAAAAAAAGAACAGAAGCAAGCAGTTTTAAAGTATTAGAAAAAAAAAATATGGAAAAGGAAACAAATTTTCATTTTGGCAGATAGATTAAAATAAGCAAAAAGTAATTAGGAGATCTCATTTGATTGATTTTATTGTTGTATATATCCACTTCAAACCATTGCAACATTAAAAAAAATAATTCAATATATTTTAGATAGCATACAAATGGACATACTGTATATTGAAAGACAAAGATGAGACAAAAAACCCAGAGCTACTTCACTAAAAGAATATTTAAAATGCCAAACGTACAGATAAATATGCATATGGTTCAAAATATTCTTTTACACAAAAAAAAAAAGAAAAAACAAATTCAAAAGATGTACTAACTTGTTATGAAATGAAATGGAGGCCTAACATATTAACTTGCATAAAATGAATGATGACCAGGTTAATTTTAATAAAATTCCCCATGCAAAGTACCTTAATAATTGCTGCAAGTAGAATTGGAAAGTAATATAAATTTATTAAGCAGGCTCAAGAAACCAAAAGTATTTGTGAGCAATGGGATAAACAGTTTGAAACAAAAACAAAGCAATTTTTTTTTACCGTTACTAACTGTTATAAAGTAATGCTGTCATTTTGAACTTAATCTATGCAAAACAGCCAGAAGAAACAAAACCTTAAAAATGTATTAGTCTTACAAATAAGTAATGTTTCTCTTACATGAATAAAACTGCTGTTATAACATTCATACTTGAGGACTGAGTTAATGTGGAAGAGGTTCAAAAAAGTGTCCCTAGGTTACACTGTAACATGCAACAGCTTTTAAAAGTTATTGATGTACGTTATCTCTTCGTACATACCATACATTCTTCACCATTGTCATTTTCAGTAATATCGTCATTGAGATGGTTGCAATTTAATTCATTATGTGAGATGTTCTTCCAGTCATATGATGTTAGAAAGGAATTTATTTAAACATTTAATTCACCTGTCTCTATTTTATATTACTTCACATTATTTTATACTGTGCTCTCGGTGCTTCAATGCTATGTACCTTCTTCATTTTTCTCTCATACTTACTTTCCTTCTTTTAACATTTTTTAAAGGAGGTTGGCACTTTAAGAAGCCTTTTCAATCAGGTGCTTCATAGCTTCAACCTTTTGGTTACTTGACCAGAATCACATTTCTCCAAATGTTCTATTGAATTTACCACAAAAGCAGAACTTCAGTTATATGAGGGAAACAAAACAAAAGTAAATAAGACTGCCCGTGTTTGATTTCTACTTGTGTTATCCCTAAAATTTAAGAATTGGATTTATTTTCTGTGAGAAGAGTCACTGAGGGTGAACAGAAAGACAGCCTGGCATGCTAGGGCTCATACTGAAGTGAGAGTTCAGCCAGGGATCTCTCTCTGTTCCATCCTAGCTCTGCATCTTGGTTTCAATGTGCAACTCACCTTCTCTGGAGCTGTCTTGCTTAATAACTGTACCTGGTAACAGAGAGAAGCCACAAAGCTGCAGGAGCTCTGTCAATAGCAATCTTCCCTGCTCAAGGAGAGCAGCTGCAGGTACTGTTGAGAGAGTTTCTCATGCACAGTGCAAGCCAAGATACAATAGTTGTTATGTTTCATAGCAGAACAATGGTGGTTAAGAGCATTTGTCTCCGGCTCCTCATCCCTAATAAAAATGATAGGTCAATATTAATGCCTTCACTGCGAAAGAAGCATGAGCTTTGTTACAGACGTTTACTGATGAGGATCATCTCCCAGGAAAGTTATTAGTGAAAATACATCATTCTAGGAAAGGGAACAAGGAAAATGGACACCAAAACAGGTAAACTTTGGATAAATATATGCAAACTCAGCGTTAAATGATAATTGCCTTCTTTGGCAGGAAGGCCAGGCACCATAAAAGCACAAGGTACACTAAAGAGGGAAGGTAGCAAGGCCAAGTGGAGGTTGAAACTAATTTTTGATGCTGTGCAATCAAAAAATGTTCTAACCTGTTATGAAATGAAATGGAGGGCTTCCATTTCCCTAGTTTCTTTGTGTAAGACTGAAAAACGGAGTTTTTGGGAAGTTTTGGGAAAGGCAAAACTTTAGGGCTTCTGAATAGGGCTAGAGTTCTCAAACGGTTTTAGACATTTCAGAAATCCTTAATTTTTAGGAAATATGAAGAAATGTCAGCTGGTTGAGCTTGGATGTCTGGACCACAGTCTGGACTACACACGTAATCCCCAAAATTCAGGCACAGGTGATCGAATAGCAGATCTACGTAAAAGTTAGTCTGAACTCTGTTCAGTTGTTCAAGGGGTGAAAGAGGAAACATAAATAGCAACTGAAATTCTGTGATTATTTTTTAAACTATATTTTAAGATGTATCACTATTAGAATGATTTTATTTAGGGAGAATAAAAATAAATTACCACAAACTGGAAAAAAAACCAGCAGACTAATACATAAACATTCAGAAAACATTTTCTTATTCACTAAGCTCTGTATCTTTTTCTGAAAGGTTTGTCTGAAACATTAATTAAAATACTCAGTTGCTTCCATTATGATTTCAGGCTTTTAGCAGTTCTGACACCAAATGCCCTTGTTCCATAGCAAAATAGGTACATTTTGTTTTACTTTTATTGTTGCAAAACCCCTTTTTCTCTCCCCTTTGTATTCTATTATAAAGGCATCCACTACTATACAAGAAATTGTTTGGCTCTATTTAGCCTGAAAGGAGCTTTTACACATTCATAAGGTGTTTTCACAAAATAGTTGGTTAAAAAGTGGAAATGCTGCCACATTTTACAAGTGGGAATGTAATACTTTGTAAAAGGTCATTTTTATGTTAAAAGTCTGCTCAGATGAGAATGCACCTTCATTTCCTGCAGAACCAGGTTGCAAAATCTGAGAGGAGAATGCACTTCTTTTTTGACATAAGAAAATACTGTCACTTCAAGCCTTAGATAAGCCAGGTTTCTCTGTCATATCACAAACAAGATACAAGTAAAGAACATGTCCCATATGTGATTAACAATTATATATGTCTTGCAGACACTTAGCTAATTGCCCACACTGACCTTTAAGGATATAAATAAGAGATGGCAAAGTTTTCCTTACCTTTATATATAATTTTCCAATTTTTTCATTGTGATAAGTTTAAAAAGAGCTGTAGCTCTCTTTCTGTAGTTGAAAATCTGGTTTGTAAGAAAGCAGAGGCTACGGGGTCAAATATTGATCTTTTTATTTCCAGTTCAGTAAAAGGATTTATGTAAGGGGACAAGGAAAATTTCTGTCCAAAGCTTTAAAGCAAGACTTATCTTTGAAAGAGAAAACTAATTGAAAGCGCCACATGCAGGATTTGTCATGTTCAATGAAATCCAAATATCTTATTTGGAAATGCATTCTTTCTCATCTTTATACATACAGCCTTGCTGCCTCAGCTGTGCATTGCCAAGCAGCGATTATGTCACCCTCTTCTTCCTTGAGTGTGAGAGGCAAGGTCCTCCCATAACAGTCATTATCTAATCCTTAGTTTATCTATGACTGGTATAAAACACCCTCCCATCTGCCCTGGCAAAATGGGAGCGTATCTAGCAGATCTGATTACTCTAGGATAGAGTCCATTCTGGTTTTCCTGCTTTTCTTTAATGCTGGAAAACATATGGGTTGGACTATTGTCATTTCAAAGTTAAATAGTCCTTTCTCAGAGTTAAATCCAACAAGATTTCTCAGGATGTGCATCAATATAATAAAAAATAGGTAAGTTTCTTTTCAAAAGAGCTTTTTTTTTTTAAAAACATCATTAGTAATAAGAATTTTTTTTTTATTCAAGTAGTTAAGCAGCTCCAATTTGAAGACAGAGATCTCAGGCTGATTTTCTCATTCTTTGAGGAAGTTCAAACGAAGAGAATCTGAAATTCAAGACATGAGCATACAGAATCATAGAACAGAATTATAGAGTAATTTACATTGGAAAAGGCCTTTAAGATCAACAGGTACATGAAGTATATGAACATGGTATATGAAGAAATAAATGTATGTTCTCCATCAGACTATTCCTTTCTATGAAACAGCTTCCACAGATATGAAGAACACAGAAATGTTCATTATCTAAGTAGTTAAAATAATATTAGTTATTTCCAGAATGCTTTATATCTTCAGCCCTAAGTACCAAATAATTTCAAAACATATTTTGATTTCAATTGTCATTAAGCTGTAGTCTTCAATGACTAAGTCTGCTCTGAATACAAGAGAATATGCACATATGGTTTCCCTGGAAAAGAGCATGCACATTCTGAGAAAGTATTTGTATGCCGGCTTTCGTTTAGTAAATAATTTTCACTATCAGTCTAACTGATAATTTATTACTATTTTTCCTGAACTCTTCTCTTGTTTGCATCAGTCATATGTTTGAATGCTTTTGTATACAGCAAGAAAAAGAATATATTTCAGGAGATTACTCTCTCATCACATTTTTTAAAGCATTATAAATATGCAGAGCATACAGAGACATATCAATATATTGACAAAGGGGAGGCAATTCTATCAGGATTTTTTTAAAATATCACCAATAATTTGTTGTATTTTGAAAACAGGCCCTGGAACATAAAAGACAAAAGTCTGAAAAACTAAGTAAAAACCTCTTTTCTGGATGAAGGAGAGAAGGAAGACTATTTTAATAAACTTCACAGATGGAAGCTTTGGATTTATTTTCTGTGGAAACTGAATTTTTAAATACACTTTTTCAAAAACTAATCTGCAAGAGCATTGTACCAAATATGTTCAGGAAACAAAGGGGATCTTCTATCAAAAAAAATCATCAGGAGACAAATGAACACAGGCAAAAAAAATCTCAGACATGAAGAAGAAGCTTATTGCAATGAAAATAATGGTTTCAAGTTATCAGCTGCAGAAAATTCAACAGAGATTTCTGGCCAGCTCAGGAAATGAAATTTCCTATCACTGATAATAAAGGCATATGAAGGTTTTCTTGTGAGAAGAGAAAAGAACTGTTTCAGGATTCTGTTTTTATTAATATAGATTAGGCTATAAATTAAGTTACTATTTTGAATGTTAGAAAGTATGAATAATAAGTACTGCAATGAATTAAAGAAACGGTTTCAAATGGCATCTTCCACTTAAATTTGTACATTTTTTGTCAATCATTTATTACTTGGGGTCAAATTCTACCTAATCTCTCTTCAGAGACAGTTCTCTCTATCATTATGAGTTTTGCTCCTCTGCATTGGCACTCCTGGTTTACTCTCAGGTGCAGCATTCAGCTCGCCACCCTCTATTAAAAACCTGATACCTGTTGTGTGCACAGAGTGACTGATACCAGCAGCCGTGTGCTAAAGGCAGTTTCTTTATCTGATACACAGGATTCCGTGTTTGTCTCCCAGTTCAGGAACTACAATGCAAAGGGCACTCTGATGTCCTCAGCATGTTCCCCATAGTGCTGGTCCTAAGGAAAACAAGCATTCTGTTTATCTTTTTTTGTGGAAGGATAAAAATAGTTTTAGAGGTTCAGTGCAATCATAGAATCATCAAGGTTGGAAGAGACCTTTGGCCCTTCTAATTTTCTCCCTGCTCAAGCTCATGACATCCTTGAGGTCCTCCTGGGTTACCTGGCCCTTCTTTCAAAGGTCATAAATTCTCACTTTTTGCCCTGAGTTCCAGCCAAAGCTCTCTGTCCAGGCAGGCTGGTTTCTTCCCCAACTCATTGTTTGGTACACAGGGACAGCCTGATTCTGTGCCTTTCAGAGGAATTCTTGAGGAATGCCCAGCTTCCCTGGACTCCTTAGCACTACAGGAGTGGCTCCCAACAGGTTCTGTCAACCAGTATCCCAAACAGGCCAAAGTCTACCCTCTGGAAATCCCGTACCAGAATGAGGTAATGTCTGAGTGTACCACTCAGACAGACACAGATCAGGCAGAAATTTTTCTGTGTTGGCTGCGAAAAAAGGGAACACCTAAGAAGCACCACCCCTTAGACAGGCGGCCTGGCAATTGCTGAACAGTTTGAATAACATCTCCTCTTAAGAATGACTAGGAGAGATGCTTTGCTAGCACCTCTCAACCTTGTATGATTATTAAGTATTAAAAATATTCAGTTATCATTAATCAAAAGTCTGATTTCAGATAAGACAATCAAGAGATGATCAAAACCTTGCATAAAATTAATCTTATAACAAACATTTTGGGGTTTGTCCTGGAACTTTTGTTTTCCCAGCAATGTGCCCTTGATAAGGCAGCTTCCAATGGCATTTCCAAATTTCAGTGAACACAACAGGAAAAATGTCAGACTTCTAGATCTGCCCATATCCTCACATTTAGTGGTCTTGGTCACACAAGGGATTGCTGAACTGGCTCTAATCCATGCTCTAGTGGGGAAAGGGGGTTAATAATCAGCATACATATCCCTTACATGTCTGCAGCTGCCATAGTATCTTCTTGTCATAATCCCAAAATGCATAGTTAGCCTTTTCACATTAAACTTATATAGTTTTATATACCATCCGAATGAAATTTCAGTATCATTTGGAGACGCATTTTTAAATGTCTTGACTAAGCTTTTCAAGACCTTAAGGGTAAGTAGTTGCTTCTCTGAATTCATATACTGTTCTTTAAAACTGATCAAGAAGAACATTTTTGTGTGGTCAAGGAAAGGCAAGAATTCTAGAATTATAGCAATTTTGACTTGTAGTAAACCCTCTATTTAGTGGTCTTTTTTTTGTTTGTTTGTTTGGTTTTTTATCTGTGAAAACAAAGCAGGTATCTATAAGCAGTTCTTATTGGAAGTAGTTTTATGGTTCCAGTTTATACCAGTGCTTTCTGTATCTTGTACTTGTCCTTTCCAAGGCCTTTTACTAATTCTCCATGCTATACAATACATATACAGAAAGCATTCTCTCCCAAAAAGCTGATTGCTTACCTGGTATAATCTGGAAGTTTAAATCAACCTAAGAAATCTAGAAACCTAGTCTGCTCAGGAAGATCCTGAACTAGCATAAACTGGTCTAACACCACTGAGATGAGTATCATACAAAGCCTAGTCAAGACTAATTTAATGATTCTAATAAAACAGTGTTTTTAACGATTATATGAAAACTTGATTTTTCAATTTTCCAGAGCTTCATAACAATACTTTCTTGATATAAAGTTGATAGGCCTGGTTAGAGGTTATTGCAATCTAACATCAAGCTTTAATGTCCCACCTGTATATTCAGAATACGTATACTGTGACGATTATGACAAGAGAGATGCTGCAGCCCCTGAACACATCCTTCCATATAAATCAACTGCTCTGTATTGCCTGTGGAGACAACTATGCTGTGCAGAACACCACTGGAAAGTAGTTAGCCTGTTTTTCTGCCTGTTTGTTTGTTTTCTGGAGCTTAAAGGAAATATGTATTAATAACAACTAGAAAACAAAGAAAAAGCTGGGTTTTCTTTCTTTCCTAACAATCTTTGACTGCTAGACTCCTACACAGTGAATATATTGGTCTAACTCCTCCACAGAGCCTCATGTGTTCAGCTGGTTTTGCTGAGACTTGTCTATGAGGAGAGGACACTAGGTGAACTTTGGTGATGGATATCTCCTATTGCACTTTATTGTATTTTCCAAGGCTGGGATTTAGCTTGTTGTTAAGAGCAACGTGGGTAGTGCTCTTTACATCACATGAGGATTACTGTGGGAATTCATTTGGTGTCTTCCCTGATGCTGGCAGATTTTTGTCTGTAGGGAAATGATAGAACAAAAGTAATAACCGCAGAGGAGTACTTTGTGCTAGGATAATGTCACCATTCAGAAAATACAAAAGTAACTAAATAATATAATTTAGAAGGGATTTTTTTTTGTAGACATCTGAGCTTGTATCAAGATTTAATTTAAAGTGTATTATTTTGTTTCCACTCCTTTATGTTATTATCTGTTCATCTCATTGAAGGATCTTAGAGACCAGATTAGTCTGAGATTTTCACGGTATCAGAACATCCTAAATCAAGAAGTTTAAATTTAAATCTAAATGCATTAGGTTTTGAGTGGAACAGCAGCTGTTAGTCACTTTTAATGACAAGATCTAGCCCTTGGGTTGCACTGCTGAGTCCAATGAGTGGTGAGCAGTCATGGATTACTAAACAAAGGAGAGTCGATTAACAAAATAACTTAGCACACAAGTGTTTAGATTCCTGCACTGGATAAACTGTCACCCTAAGGAGACTTCAGTTGTGTGGGGGATGGAAAATATTGCAAATATACTCTATAGAAGAAAATGCACTGTTTCTTTGCATTACTGTACAGGGAAGTCTACAAGTCTAACCTGGGTTGGACAGGTCAAACAGGTTTGAGGGTGGGGCAGGAGGCAAGAATTTGACACTCAAATCTCACCTGGTACTGGCAACCACATGAAAACTTCATTATTTGTGTTAATCTGAAAGGGTTGTTGGTTCTTTTTCTTTTTTTTTTTTTAAAGTACATGATTATTCTAGAGACTTACACTGCTACAACCACACATGGAGGACATAGGGAGGAATTATTTCCATTATAGCTTTTACCAGCAGGTATTAAGAGACTGAGCAAAGTAGTCATTACTTATCATAGACTGATGTTTGTCTGGATGTAAATACTGGAGTAGAGTGACAGTTGATATGCTAACATAAAAGATATTTGTACTCCACCAGTATTACAGCAAGATGCACTCTGCCTCCTTAGCTTTGGAAATGTGCTGCCCTGACAATTCATTTATACTTTACTAATATATTACCACTGCTAAACTGCATTTTTCTCATCTCTAGTTTTTTTATAGGTATAAATGTTGGCTTTTTAAATTGATATTTGTTACTTTCAAAGGTATATATACTGCTAAAGAGATGCTTATTCAACTGTAGAGGAAATATATTAGCATATTCTGCATTATTCCAGGTAAGTTTATATGGAAAGTAATATCAATTTTCAGGTTACTAAGGTTGGGTTTTTTTATATCCTTTCCTGCTACCTTCTATTACACATTACCTTTTCTTATTTTTCTAGTCTTCTGACATACTAGATAAAAATAACCTTGAAATGGGTCATACTCCAAAGATTTTCATTCCTGGTTTTGATGTCAATAGGATTTGGTAGAAAAATCACTAAGAAGAAGATTGTGAACTATGCTTTAAAGTCATATCCACTCCTTGTTCATTCCTTATTCTTTGTGCTTTAAAGGTTTTTACCTCAGCATCTGTCATATCTGCCAAATTGAAGTTTACCGCATGCATTGATTATCACTGCCACATTGAATTTTGCCAAGGGTAATCCTAAGCACCAAAAGTGTTAAAAACACAACAGACTTGTGTTGCCTGACCTAAAAAGAAGAGACAGCAGACCCCCAGGGAATAGATAGACAAGTAAGAAAAGTGAGTGGTATTATGAAAGGAAGTCAAATAATGACTTAATCCTTGGATTTCTTTTATGGAAATTACTGATTACATGTTCAGAACAGTCAAGCGGCCTTTTCATTCATCCTGTTAATACATGGACATTAGTTTAGCCTGTCTGTATTTGAGGAACTGAAAATCTCCTTAAAAAAGAGGGTCTAAATCAAGGTCCCTCAATGCTCTGTGCTATGACACAACACTTTTACTAAAGCTGGCTGTGACAAATGGTGAGGCTCTGAACTTTAAAGGACAATGGACAGGTTTGAATTATTGTGCTTTACCTAGTTAAAAATAAGGAAAATGGCCATTCTCATCCATAAGAATTGGCCACTTAATATAATTAAATTTTGGCAGACTACATACAGCAGGTGTATTTTAATTAAATTTCTCCTTTATTACATCAGGAGCTGTATGCAGTCCCTGTGGCTCTTCTCCACCTTGCTCCCCCCCATTTTCCTGCAGCAAATCCCCCCTGCTGCAGTCTCACCAAGTAGCTGAGATACTCTCCAGGGAAAGGTTCAACAACACTTATAAACAGGGATTAGAATTTACTAGAAGACCTTTAAATAAAACTTAGCCATGGGAAAATATGCCTTTTGAGGTATGAAAAATGTATTTAAAGAGTTAATTCATGGAATAGAAAGATCACCCTTAGTCCTGATCTATAGATTTCCTTTGGCAACATTTTCTGAAATCTCAATACAAAAAAGGTATCTCAGAACTAGTATAGAATTCAGGTTTTGAAATAATTTTAACATGTTATTTTACCATATACACAGATAGTTGAAACACTTGTAGAATATATTTTTACTAGCTAATGTATTCATTGACATGTACTAGTGTTTGCAAATTCAACCAAAAAGTAAATTTACATATATTTTGCTTTGTTGGTTGCTAGAGATCTATATAGAAAACACTTCTAATATGTTCTAATATGTTGACAAATACAGGACAAAGAACTTCACAGGATATTACATTAATCTAATGCAAACCTAGAACTTAAGTTTTAAAATGCAAGCTAGGACTGAACATAAGTTTAAAATTAAATGTATTACCTAGTGTACATGGAAAGGGAAGTAAGTGCTACAGTAACATCACAAAAAGCCAGACTGGAACACAGAGATACAAATATAGTTTTTGCCATATGCCTTAAATGAATTATTACACTATTAATTTTTACATATTATGGCAACATTTTGTGTCCTTTATTTAAATTTCATATCCTTTCTTCACTGAATCTAACCCTTTCTAATTTCTCTGAATGTCCCTACCTTTTAAGGAAGAATAAAACCAAAAACCAAACAGAATATTAAAAAGCCATCAAATGAACCAGGAACAAGCAAGCCAGCATTTCACAGAGAATCTGTATTTGTACATGACACATACTTTTTATGGTATTTGCAGTGATGAGGAACCAGGATATGAGTTTTAAATCTTCTTTTTCTCTAACCCACCAAATAATCTGTAATCTGCTTTTCCTTGGTTTCTTGGTTTAGGAATTTGGGAATAAAAGAAGCACAGGAAGAAATGTTGGGGAAAAGTGTTATTCCAATCTGTGGATTAATTTCACATCTATTTTAAAGTTTGTTTTCATTTCCATCACATGGATGTTCAGACAATTCTGACAAATGTTTAACAGGATAAAATAATCTTGAAATTAAATATTTTTAAAGAGAATAATAATAAATGACCAGAAATGAAAGTGATTTTTTTAAAAAAGGTAAAAAGTAGATTTTTAGCCCAAAGAAAATTTCAATAAGAACCACTTCACTTACACCCTGCATCATTGCAGGTTTATTTTGAACTGCCATTAGAGAAAAAAGAATAGTATTTTTTCATATTATAGTGTCCTATAAGATACAGACTGTTCACTGCCTTTTTGAATATGAGTATTTTGGCATTACTAAAACTGCAATGCTTCATGCTGATTTGTTGGAATGGCCTGAAGCACAATGATGTGAATCACTTAAGAAATGAAACTTCATTTTCCTGTGATGTTCTTCATATGCAAGATTTCTGTAGTGCCAGACCGCCCGCAAACCTCCTTACCCTGTGAGATAATATTCACATCAAACTTTGCACTCTAAGTTATGTTACAGAACACACAGTACTGCAGGGATGCTGAGCCATATGAAGGATGAGACTAGAGGGGTTTCTTGCTTTATAAGGAAATCCGTGTGCTGTAAGAATATGTAACCTGTTCTTTGAAGTCCTTTTTCTAAATGAAAATTCTCTGATTTGGCTCAAATAAAAGTTAAAATTAGGCATGTGCTAATTTTTGAAAAGAAAATATATCTTTTGGCATTATAAAAGGCTTCTCACAGAAACCAGTTTTCCAGAAGCAACATTTCCTGTTGGGAAATTCCAATGGAAAACTCATATCCAGCTCTTGTTATAAATAAACCTCTTAAAAGCATTTAGAGTGTGTTCTGACTGATGCTACACATGGCTGTAAGAAATGTATTGGACTGGATATTTTAACACATTCTCTTCCCTAAAGCCAAGCAGAAGAGAAAAGTGCCCTCCACTGAGGAGTCCTGAATAGTCGGCAGAGTGCCTGGAGATCCTGAGGTCAGTCCAGGACAGTGTGGCAGTGCAGCTCTTGGCATCATCTCACACTCACAAACCCTATTGCCCTCTGCAACCCTGTTCAGGTGTGTTGGAGGCAACAGGGCTGCCTGAGCCATTAGCCCTGAAAGCTGGAGCACCAGCACTGGGAAATCAGCTGTTTTTCCAGGAAACAAAACCAAAAACACATCCCCACCCCTTCCCAAAAGAAACCCCAAAAACAAAAACCAAAAAAGAAACAAAAAAAAACAAAACCAACTGCTTGTGGTTTACTAGGTTTGCTGAACAGTTTATCTGTCTGAGACAAAATTCTGACAAATTGGCACTACTGACAAGATCTTGCTTCTGCATCAACCAGAGTTTGAAACTACAGAACTGACAAAACCGAGCAGCTTGGGTAGGTTTCTGTCTGTATTTCTGCACTTACAGAGATGAAAGAGAAAATGCCTGTATCACAAAGACAGTCAGCTAAAAGAGGGAGAGAATGAAAGGTGGAACAAAGAAAAGTTGAGTGAAGATGCTGAAGGTTCAGCCTTTCTTTATCAGAGCCTGGAAATGCAGCAGATTTTCTGGCACAGTATGCGTCTTCCTAATGTGTGTACAGGGCACATTGGGAAAGTGCAAGATTCGATATGAACATCCTCCTGCGCAATAAACACATTGTTTTGCTTTCAATTTTGAGAAGGAGGGAGAAGGAAGATGCATTCCCTACAGCACCTCAGAAGAAATCAGCTGGGAGCACTCACCCTGCAGGGACTGCCACTGGAACTGTGATTCAGGCACAGCCCCTCACACTCCTGACCTGCTGCATTCTCTAAGGCACCAGCAAAGCCAAACTGGAACAAGAAAAAACACAGACAAAAAGTGTAACATAGACTGTTGAAACTTTTCATTGCCCAAATACAACTTCATACATTCCAGGTTCTACACATATCTCTTTTTTGGGGGGGAACTATGTTTTACTGCACAGATGACACGAGACACATTCTTTACTTCTTCATTACTCACTCAGGTTTCTTTTACATTTTCTTCCTGCTTTCTATCTCCTATGGATAAACAGCCTTATTCCAGTTCCCTCACATCATTGCCACTATGGCCTTTGACTTATACCTGATATCTTATCTACTTTAACAAGATACTTAACGTCCTCTTTCTATTTCAAGATTATTGATTTGAGCTAGTTTTATCCTAAAATGAGTGCATTTCTATTAATCAGTCTCCATATCAGCAGCACTTGATTCACCATGTAGTCAAATGCCATTTCAACACTTTCATAACACTTTCTGCATGAGAGAATGCCTTTTAAACTCACTTTTATGTCTCTTTCTCATTCCACTATAAACTGCTTGGTTGCCACATGTTGGATGAATCTAATTTAGATTTTATAGTCACTTCCATGATGGCATAACAGCGCTCGTGAGGGAGTGAAGTAGTTACAGTAAAACATCTTTATGTTAATTGCTCAGTACTAATATGTAATAAAATACTTGTACAGTCACTAGTAGTCTATTTTGTATTGTCATCAGTATTTGCAGGTTTTACATTAATGGATTAATCTTTATTAGACTTCTAGCTCACCTGAGTAAAAAACACATTTACCTTGCTCTTTACACTCTTCTATCAGTCTGCTTAAATATTTGCATTGCAGCATCACTGTGTATCTAAACGATCATTTGCTGTTTACCTTCCACACATGTGAAAGCACTGCATCAAGACAGAATAGTAATTCTTAAGCCTCATTTGAGAATAGCATGTCTAACTATTGATACTGATATACACCACTAAAATAGTCATAGTATGCTGCAGCATAGTCTTAAAATTCAGCACAATCATGGAAATTACATAACCCTATGATTAAACTGATTTCTCCTCTTTAGATATAAGGAATATCTAGTCAGTATTGATTTCCATAATGCGAAAATTAACCCAGGAATACCTACACTATTCACCTTATACTATTTAAAGTTATATTTGTGTATTTTAAACATACTTCATCGTTCTTTTTTCTGGCCTCTAGGCTCCTTTATTTTATGCTTGTCCTTCATTCCCTCATATGTGTTCCATTCTGTTGACAGAACTGATAATTTAGTTTATTAAATAAAATTATCGATAGAATATTTTTGTGGTGATAAAACATACTTGATTTGGGAGTAGGTTTTAAAATTCCAAATTGAAGTTTTTTTTGCAAGACTTGATGCCTTTCTTCATTTCCTCCAAACATTGGAGAGCTTTGAATGCTTAATAATCTGAATACATAAATAACATCTTTGTCAGGGTTTGACCCTGGCCAAATGCCAGGGACCTATGACTGCTCTCTATGCTCTCTCCTGCTGCAGCTATGCAGAGGAGAGGAATCAAACTAAAACAAACACCTGGACTCATGAGTTGAGATGAGGTACTGGTGGGGAGGGGACACATGAAAACATGAGCAAACAGAAGAGAAACTTAAGTTGCAAAGTGATTTATTAACCTAACAGAGTAGGAGGATAAATGAGAGGTAAAAATAAGCTCTTAAGACACCATTTCTTCACTCACCACCCTTCCCTCTTAAAACACTGTTTCTCTGCTCCCCCCCCTCCCTCTTTCACTCAACCAACAGCTCCGGGGTGGGGGGCAGGGTTTGGGATTTTTCCATAGGGTCAGTCCACCAGGGAGAAGAGTCCTCTACTCAGCCATGGGGTCCCTCCCACGAGAGACAGTCCTGTGTGAACTTCTTTGGCGTGGGTCCAATCTCA